>OZ025261.1:4797344-5241451 GCA_964019135.1 Arenicola marina
AAGCAAATACATTGGCAATGGAAGAGTGGAAAGTGCCATTCCCTCGCCTAAACTTACGCCAGGTGGTGTATGGTAAGTGTGGCTGTATTCTTCTGATAAGATAAGGATTTCCACTTTTCCTGTTGTCTACTTAACTCATTTGCGTTACCTATTCAACGTGATATGACAGATCTGTCAAAAAAACCTGCCAACTGCAAATTAT
Source organism: Arenicola marina (assembly GCA_964019135.1). Classification (NCBI taxonomy): domain Eukaryota; kingdom Metazoa; phylum Annelida; class Polychaeta; family Arenicolidae; genus Arenicola; species Arenicola marina. The sequence continues at coordinate 4,797,547 of OZ025261.1, forward strand.
GAACAGTATCATTAGTTTGTATGTGGCTACCACTGTATTGCCTTTAACAGGGTTCCAGAAATATTAAGCTAACAAAACACATGTGTTAAGTATACCAGTATAGGTAAATGCTATTCATGCATATTATCGGACCAGCATGATATTTTAAACAGCTTTGCCATTGAGTCTACTTTGATTTAATTCACGGGGTACTCGCAGCAACCCGACTGCCAGTTGCGCCACAAATTCAGAGGTGCTGAAGAAGTGGCTGCGATTTGCTGGGAAGCGGGATGGCGGGCGACGAGAGCGTGACAGCTGGCAAACGCAAGAATCAGGAATGAGTGGAAGCGACCGCATCTACGAGCGACCACCTCTATGAGCGGCCATGCACCTGTATGAGCGGTCACGAGCGATTTTTTTCAGAAATTACGCGTCATGTATACCTATTAAGAATTCATGTATTTGCCATGCTGGCTGGGAGGATGAATATAGCTATGACCAGGGTGTTCCATTAGCTCAGCATCGGATTACCGATCCAGGAGGGTTAAGGAACATGGGGAGAGAGGGACACATTGCCATGGCTGTATTTAAACCGTGACAGCGTGCCACCCCCTCCCCAAGTCCCTTAATTCACGTGGATAGGTAATCGGAGGTCATAGCTATATGCAACTTATGCCAATGTGCGCCCCCCCCCCCCTCGCCATGTCCCTTAACCCACCTAAATCCTTGACCCCGTGCTACGCATCCCGGGTGTACAGTCGGCTCCGAAAAGAGCTATTTGGCTACACAATACATTTAGTTATCATTTACAATAGAAACCATCTAAGATTTCTAGTTAATACCAATTGTCTGTTCGCGTCAGTGTCAAGATTTCGTAATTATACGTTGCAAATTTGACGTTATTATCTACATTATCTATTACCTACATGCATTTGTAGAACATTGCGAACCATGCATACAAGCAAGAAATATTTGTACTGACCTTACTCGTCGTAGGCTGCTGTCTCACTTCATGTCGTCCTGCCGCCTTGGTTGAAGAACTTGCAATGTTTGAATTCTGTCGCCGAGGGCAGGTTTTAACAGCTTAGCAACATCCGGGTGTTACTGGTTGTATTCATCAAGTTTGTCTCGGAAGGTTAAACAGCTCTGACTTTTGGCGGGAATTTATAGTTCAGCTCTGCGCAAACCGTCCTTTGGTGTGCTCGTGTACCAATGCTTTCGAATAACTCACGTGTTATTCGCGCTGTACATTTACTAAATAATCCCAACATTGTTTTCACCGTCATGCAGCGTGACACGCGATGCTCTGGACGCGCGGATTAGCTCTCCCCGTTCGTGTTAACTCAGGCGCCAAAAGGCGTATTAAAGGTTGATTGCACGTGGCCTTCACCAGCGAAACAAGCAGTGCACGGGCCCAGGCAGTGCCCAGGTGGATTGCCGTTCGCTGGATAGGGTATGGCGGGTTGACGACTTCTCTCTGAGAAGTCCCCTCACCGTATTCCGTCGCAGCTTTATCGCCAAAAAATACGTTTAGTCGCATTTATTTGTACGAGAGATAGCTGACAACCGTGACGTAAACCTTAGACAGTTGAAAACAACTTGTTTACCATCCTTTATTTTATTATAACATAATTCAAACCAATGTATACTTAAATCGCCAAAATTGAAGAATATAAAGGGTGTACGAGGTATATTCTATCAAACGCTGTCTAACAATCAACAGCAACAGAGATAAATAAATGACTTCAATCTCATTTGCTTCTGTTACATATAAAATATTGGAAAGTTACAATCAGCATTATTATAGTTTAAAATCAACATTTAAGAGGGATATGCAGGGGCGGATCTAGGAATTTGCCACGGGGGGGGGTTGCTCTTTGAACAAACTTGCGACCGGGGGGGGGGGGGTGCTCGGAGAAGCCGACTTTAACAGTGTGTGTTCAGGTTCTCAAGAAGGGGGGGGGGTGTGCAACCCCCGTAACCCCCCCCCCACCCCACCCCCCTAGATCCGCCCCTGGATATGGGTCTCTGTTGAACTCACCACCAGGCTTCTACAAACAAAACATCCATCGGCCACCAACATCACTGTTCATTACGGTCAACAAGACGCCATACTAGGCCAGCGTCATCAAATAGCTGGCGATTGACTCCGTGTGAGACAAGAAACTTGCCATGGGCAAGGCTGGTAAGAGCGATTAATTTCACCTGTACCGTGGTCCGCCGCCCAAGCGACTGGTCACGATTAGTTAGTTGTTCAATTGTTGCTCACTTCAACTTGCAGGTTTGTTGATTGTAGTCTTTATATCCATTGTGGCATTGTGGCATTGCCTTCCAGTGGGCTAGAGCGCCCGCCTTGAGTGCTCTCGCCACCTCAGAGCCTAACGGCACATGGATCGGTGGTTCGCGCCCTGCTGTGGCTAGGTCTGTGTGGTTGGTTGTTTATTGAGGACGCTTTAATCATTTTAGGTCATATCGCGTCAATGGGAGAAGAAAGGGAGAGTGGAGCCATGTCCCCGGGGGTAACCCCCTACTCTTTACGAAGAAAGACATGGGATCTTTATCCTGCGACCAGACAGACATGGTCACAGCTACTAGGGTTCAAACCACCGACCCACGTGCCGTTAGGCTCTCAGGTGGCCAGAGCACTCAAGGCGAGCGCTCTAACCCAATAAGCTATCGCGCCGGCCTCCATTGTCTGTGTGGTCCCAGGATACAGATCCTATGTCCTTCTTCGCAAAGAGTAGGGGATTACCCCCGGGGACATGGCTCCACTGGGAGCAGGACAACTCCCCCTCGACAATTCATCTCCCCCCCCGGACAATTCCTCCTTAGGACAAGTCCCCCCGGACACTCTCCCGCCCCCCGGACAACCGCTGTCCCTCCCCGGACGACTCCCCACCCCCCACCCCCACCCCCTGACAACTCCCTCCCACACAACTCTCTCCCGGACAACTCCCCACCAGATAACTACTTTCCGGACAATTCCCCCCTAGGGGATTTGTCTCGGTGGGGGGTTGTCTGGGGAGGAATTGTCCGGAGAAACCTGTCCGGGGGGGACACTTGGAGAGAGGGGGGGACTTTTCTGACGGGGATTGTCAGGGGCAATTGTCCGGGGGGGGGGAGTTGTCCTAGAACCGGCTCCACTCTCCCTCCCTTCTCTCATTGACGCGATATGACCAAAAGTGGTTACAGCATCCTGATTGTACAACTAACACGATATTTTGCGCTTATATTAGAATAATTAAGCAAATGGAAGTCGGAATTCGTGTAATACCTTCTTACATTTACGTCCCGCGTTAATAGTATTGTCAGGAGTAATATATGTATACATGGATTTTCGGCTTGCCATAGTTTCTGCCCCACGCGGATAACGATGGCATATGAGCACGAGTGGGCGCATGTCTTTGGGCCAGGTTCGGTATCCCGCCTGGGACCCCCACCCGCAACACGTGAAAGAGAACTTCCGGGTGTGCCGACAGGGATATGCCTATTCCAATGAAATGCACAGCCCGTTCACATCCGGTGCAAGTAGGGGTAATGAAACCAACCTACTCTCATCACCTTTCAGTCAACCGCCATCTTCTCCCGAATGTCCAGTGCTGTTTTGAATTGGACACATCGGCATACCGAATTAATGCGCGCGCACCCATACCCAGTGTGACAGACGTGTCGGGCGGTTTACAGGTGTGTAATGTGCGTATTCGGGTTACCGCAGGGATACAGAGCTACCAAAGAAATGCGCCCAATGACTCGCCCTTCGACTTGGCAATCCCCGTTAGGGTTCAACTTTTTTTACTTATTCTACAATGTTCAGTTTGTAGTTGTATTTGTTAAGGATAAAAATCTACGAGTTCGCTCATTATGTTAGTCGATTCAATATTGAATTTTGTTATGGAAAAACAATTTCTGTCTATCTGCGTGAATGTCTGTGTGTATGTCTTTGTGTATCTCTGCAATGTTTCGCAATAACTATCGAACGCCTTCAGATATCGACTTCTAAATTCACAAACAGATTCCGCATGGCCATTGTGATGGTAAGTTTGTAGATGGGCCATGTCGATCAAAGGTCAAAGCCACAGGATTTTTTCAAAATTTGTTTAACCATTGAAAGATAAGACCAAAATGGGGATTGATAAAAATTATTTTACATATTGGGCCAATTCTGAAACTTTAACAGTGAACCCTATGAGAGCATTTTGGGGGGAATATGGCCTCTTCAATGTTTTTATCAGGACAACCGGTGAATCAAACGACACCGCACCCAACATTGATATTTGGTTGCTGATGACGATATTGATCAAGGTCAAGTGGTTAAAAGCGCTGTCACAGCAAGGTCAAGGTCATATGAAGGGTACAAAATCTGACCCTTGACGGGTTAATCGGAATACTAGGAGTCGAATGGGGATTCTAGGATCTGAGGGCTCAAATATGGATCAATAGCGTCAAATCGGGATCTGAGGGGTCAATCCGGATCCTAGGGCTCAAATATGGATCTAAAGCATACAATTTGGATCTACAGGATCAAATTGGGATCTTGGCGTTCCGGATTTGATTGGTCAATCCGGTTTTGAGTAGTAAAATTGGGATCAATCCCGATCTTAGGAATCAATCTTAGGGGTCAGTTCGGATCGATGGGGGGAAATCAGGTTCTGATGTGTTAATCTGGATCTTAGGGGTAAAATCGGAATACTACAGGTCCAATCCGGATCTTAGGGGTAAAATTGCGATCCACATCAAATTGGGATACTAAGGATCGAATCCGGATTCCAGATGTCTAATCCGGATGTGGGGGATAAAATCAAGATCTGAGGATCATCGTAATATTAGATGCGGCAAGTTGTTGTACGAGCAGCTTTTCGCCATATAAACAGTTGTTTTCCGCCCAAATATTAAAATGTAACGTTATATGGAAGCAATTCTGTTAAATGCGAATCCGAATGCTGCATTGTAGCGTACTCGGCGGAATTAGTTAAATTGGCGGGAAATTGCTGTATATATAACTTAAATTCGCACTCCTATCATGTGCTGCAGGTTACACGGACTGTCACGCTTACTACCATAGTGCTTGTCCGGTAAAAACACAGGGCTGCTTATCTGAGAAAACTGGATTTAACAAACTGAACTCGCATGAACCCGATAAGGATAAATCGGCCCGAAATACCTGGTTTGATTAGACCGCTCGGCTGGGATTGCTTATCAGCTATAAATACCTCTATGTTCTGTCGCAACAAATCTCAGCATGACCTTAAAGGAAGGGATTATAACACTAGGCCGATCGACCTATGACGAAACTTCATAATATGTAGGTAACCAACCCATTGAATTAAATTTCACAGCAGAGTCGGGGAACTAGGAGGTGAGAGGTGGGAATCCAGGAGGTGGGGGTGGGAGGTGGGGATCTAGGAGGTGGGGGTGGGAGGTGGGGATCCAGGAGGTGGGGGTACGTGAGAAGTGGGGATCCAAGAGGTGGGGGCGGGAGGTAGGGATCCAGGAGGTGGGGGTGGGAGGTGGGGATCCAGGAGGTGGAGGTGAGAGGTGGGAATCTAGGAGGTGGGCGTGGGAGGTGGGGGTGAGAGGTGGGGATCCAGGAGGTGGGAGCGGGTGGTGGGGATCCAGGAGGCCAGGAGGTGAGACTGGGAGGTGGGGATCCATGAGGTGGGGGCGGGAGGTGGGCATCTAGGAGTTGAGAGTGGGAGATGTTGATCCAGGAGGTGGGAGTGGGAGATGTTGATCCAGGAGGTGGGAGTGGGAGGTGGGGATCCAGGAGATGGAGGTGAGAGGTGGGGGTGAGAGGTGGGGGACCAGGAGATCGGGATTTAGGAGGTGGGGATGGAAGGTGGGGATCCAGGAGGTGGGAGCGAGAGATGGGGATCCAGGAGGCGGGAGTGGGAGATGGAGATCAAGGAGGTGGGAGTGAGAGGTGGGGATTCAGGAAGTGGTAGTGGGAGGTGGGGATCCAGGAGGTTGGGGTGGGAGGTTGGGATCCAAGAGGTGGGGTGAGACGTGGGAATCTAGGAGGTGGGGGTGAGAGGTTGGAATCTTGGAGGTGGGGTTGGGAGGTTGGGATCCAGGAGGTGGGGGTGAGAGGTGGGGATCCACGAGGTGGGAGCGGGAGGTGGGGATCTAGGAGGTGGAGTGGTAGGTGAGGATTCCGGAGGTGGGGGTGAGAGGTGGGGATCCAGGAGGTAGGGGGCGGGAGGTGGGGATCTAGGAGGTCAGGGTGGGAGGTTGGTTTCCAGGAGGTAGGGGCGGGAGGTGGGGTTCCAGGAGGTAGGGGGCGGGAGGAATGGGGAGATCCAGGAGGATTGAGAGGGGTTGGACTCCCCACCTATCCCTTTATATAAAGTAACCACCATTTCTGGTGTACCACAAATCCTTAACTTAACTTGTTTGAAATGGTGCTGAGGGAAACAGACATACAAGCGAAAGTACTAACTAGACCGACCGACATAAGACGAAATGTTTACAATTTTACGACGCCCTTTGTATGTGACCCAAAACCATATGTGCTCTCATGCCCAGCAGCACAATACATGAGAACACCCATCAACTTGAAGCCCCTGGGCTAAAAACTGGTCTTATCGCACTTTATCCATGAGAGTGGAATTCACAGAACCGCGGCAGGGTACTCTGAAGGTATCGTGAGAAAACAACTGATATTCGACCGGAGTGACGTCACTCACGATCACCTTAGATTGATAAAGACACAACAAATGAAAAATTAAGACGTCCTGTCACACTTGATGATAGCGATCAACTCGATATGTAACCTGGTGGTACTAATTAACTGTCCCACAAACGTCTCACAAACAAAATGTATCGCTTTTGAAGTTAGAGATCTTTATCTGTACAGTTCGGACTACAGAACATTGGGACATAGTACATACAAATGTTGCGTCCTGACAAATAGCACCTAAACTATATAGTAATACATTGCTATGCGTCGACATATACGTGACATAAATGTTTTCTGCAAGGATAGAATGTGACATTAGGTACAAGCGAGCCAACGGCACAAGCTGTAGGCGGATTTATGGAACCCGGGTGTATCGGCGAACTCTTCCCCCGGCCGCTGGCCGTTGGTTAGTTCTGCATAAATCGTGCCCGCTTGCGTTTTCGCGTTGGGTAAACTCCAAACGCGCGACGGACGCCGAGACCTTTCTAGCGAGGAGCACTGGCCTGGCACGACACGCTCTCTAATTGGCCTATTCTCTACGGAGATTCATTATCCTCTTCCAGTGTTTTTTTTATCAGGCTTGTGTGAGTAATGGTGACGTGGGTACCCCGAGGGAATCTTTTGGTAAAACAAATTTCCCACGCACGCTGAAATCCTCATTTACCTACCTGGCTTCTGCACCCCTGAGGTGGATTAGACACGTGGCACGGGCACCATGACGACGACAGTAGGAACCATCGTTGCCAGGGTGATATTGGCTTTCATTTGTATCACGTACTCCACGAATAGGGCGACCAATTACGGTCTGACATGGTACGAGTTGCTGGAGGACTCTCCTCCGGTTCTGCACGATCTGATGGATAATTGGGGAGGGGGGGGGGGGCGGTAAACTTTTCGCGGCAAGGTGGGCCAGGCACCCAGTTGGGGATGTATGCTTCAGGTGACGGGAGGGGGTGTATATTGTAGAGGGGGGCAAAACGCCTACCTTAAGCAAGATGCGCCATATTTATTTTAGTATGATGAGAGCAAATCTAGATAACGTCCGAGACCTTCATCACGCATGGATCTACGTGAATGATACATGAATTTCTTTGTAAATATTAACCGTAAGGCGTGGAAAACGAAAAGGCACAATTCTATTTGGGGGCGTTTTGTTTTGGACGCCCTGTTTTTAAAGTCATGATATATGTGAATAATATATATCAATGTATGAGCAGCTTTAAGAATTTCTATTAAGTTCCAATATGATGAAGATTAATTACGTAGACGAATTTCGTTTTATGTGTTAAACAAGAAATATTTTTTCAATGAGAGAATTGATAATGAGGCAAAACGCCTACCAATGGGGTAACACTTCTACCCAATAATCTGGTAAGCGTTTTGCCCCAAAATGAAGTGGGCGCTTTACCTCCATTAGACAACATCACAGCTAGCTTAGCCCGCCTTTATGTAATTATCGCCCAATTTCATCGTTACAGCTGATAATCTTGTTATTGTCACTGACCTGGTAATTAGATCTGATTCACGATACGTCAGCTATGGTGAGCCAATAATTCTCGAGCAATTTTACAAAAAAGGAGGTTATAATGGGAAATTGTCAATGTTATACTTATTTTTTGCATACTCGACCCTACGCTTTCAGAGGACGTTCGGCTATGATCACGTGACACGTATGCGTCACTCATAGTCTTTCTGAACATGCGCGTCTGGGCTATTTTGGGCATGGGAGTATTACCCCGACGGGGCGTCTTGCCCCACCCTACACTACATACATCACGGGTGTGATAATCCAGGTGATAGTGTATTTTCTTTCAGCCCCGTCCTCCAAAATACCTGGGCGGGGTTTGTTTTTCACAAGCTTCAACCTTTTGTCAGTTGGTTCTACCGATTTTTAGAACCTGTAAGAGCATACAAATTAACTTTTGTTACAAATTCGTTTATCATCAAGCTTATTTCGTTGTGACAGACGTTGATTTCACACAACATGAAACACATGACCAGTGACAACATAAAAAATAATTTGTTACAAAAGTTACAAACGAAATACAAAAAAATTAATAATGCTACAGCTGCTTTTAGAATCTATGAGACTAAATATTTTTCCCCAATTTCTTATCACATTGTCTGACCTTGCTTATGAACAAATTTCTTTATTTTCCACATGTTGAACTGTTACCTTTGTTTCATAGGACATGCGTGATGCAAATCTGGATTGGACTAACAATTACCGCGGAATATAACTCTTAAGCATTACTGGTAAACTCTTCGCCAGAATTGCATTAAAGAGAGTGCAACTCCTTGCGAACAGAGTGTATCCTGAAGCGCAGTGCGGTTTCAGAGCCGGACGTTCCACTGTCGACAGGATATTCTCGCCGCGTCAACTCCAGGAGAAATGTAGAGATCAGCACAAGCCCCTCTACCTTGCTTTTGTTGATCTCACCAAGGCTTTTGATACTGTCAGCAAATCCGTGTTGTACAAAATCTTGGAGTCTATTGGCTGCCCCCGCACACTACTCAACCTTATCCGCTCCTTTCATGAACACTCGCTCAGCACAGTACAGTTAGACGGAGCTACGTCCAAGAGCTTTTAAGTCAGAAATGGCGTGAAGCAGGGTTGTGTTCTTGCGCCGACTGGACTTGAAACGCCAATCTAGGCACCCAGTGAGTACAAACCAAGACCTATCGACAGGTCATCGATGCGACGACGACTGCGGGAAGCTCTGTCGGTCACAGATGGGCTTATTCAGCCAAAGGCGCAAATGCCGCGACGCAAATCGTATCACTTGAAATCTAACAAAGCTGCAAAATCCATCGTCTTTCGCAGACGGGACGGATGCCAACCATACTTATCATGGTACACGTTGAGCATTTAAAAGGTTTTTGTAATTTTGTTGAATCTGCTGAACATTTTCATTGATAAATCTTAAAATTGCTCATACAGCAATTTTCATCTGCATTATGATATTCGATAGTGTGGAAAAACACTCTGGACACATTGTATGACTATGTGAATGTTATCCATAAGATACGTTGAGTAGGTGGAGGGGGGAGGGGGGGTTATATGGACGTGTGATCAAGGAGGGAATCCAGGAGGTGGGAGTTAGAGGTGGGAGGTGGGGAACTAGCAGGTGGGGGTGAGAGATGGGGATCCAAGAGGTGGGGGTGAGAGGTGGTGGTGAGAGGTAAGAGGTGGGGATCCAAGAGGTGGGGGTGATAGGTGGGAAAATAGAAGGTGGGGGTGGGTGATGGGGATCCAGGAGGTGGGGTGGGAGTTGGGGAACTAGGAGGTGGGGGTGGGAGGTGAGGATCCAAGACGTCGGGGTGAGAGGTGGAGATCCAGGAGGTGGGGGTGGGAGGTGCGGATCCAGGAGGTGGGTGTGGGAGGTGGGGAACTAGGAGGTGGGGAACTAGGAGGTGGGGATCCATGAGTTAGGGAGCGGGTGGTGGGGGATCCATGAGTTGGGGGCGGGAGGTGGGGATCCAGGAGGTGGGGGTGGGAGGTGGAGATCCAGGAGGTGGAGGTGAGAGGTGGGGATCCAGGAGGTGGGAGTGGGAGGTGGGAGTGGGACGTGGGGATCCAGGAGGTTTGGGTGGGAGGTGGGGAACAAGGAGGTGGGGGTGAGAGGTGGGGGACCAAGAGATGGGAGCGGGAGATGGGGATCCAGGAGGTGGGGGTGGGAGGTGGGGATCCAGGAGGTAGGGGCGGGAGGTGGGGATCCAGGAGGTGGGAGCGGAAGGTGGGGATCCAGGAGGCCAGGAGGTGAGAGCGGGATGTGGGGATCCATGAGGTGGGGGCGGGAGGTGGGGATCCAGGAGGTGGGGGTGGGAGGTGGGGTACTAGGAGGTGGGGTGGGGGGTGGGGATCCATGAGGTGGGGATCCAGGAGGTGGGGGTGGGAGGTGGGGAACTAGGAGGTGGGGGTGGGAGGAGGTGGTGAGAGATGGGGATCCAGGAGTTGGGGGCGGGAGGTGGGGATCCAGGAGGTGGGGGTGGGAGGTGGGGATCCAGGAGGTGGAGGTGAGAGGTGGGGAACTAGGAGGTGGGGGTGGGAGGTGGTGGTGAGAGATGGGGATCCAGGAGTTGGGGGCGGGAGGTGGTGATCCAGGAGGTGGGAGTGGGAGGTGGGAATGAGAGGTGGGGGACCAGGAGATGGGAGTGGGAGATGGGGATCCAGGTAGGGGTGGGCGGAAGGTGGGGATCCAGGAGGTGACAGTTGGATGTGTTGATCCAGGAGGTGGGAGTGGGAGGTGGGGATCCAGGATGTGGGAGTGGGAGGTGGGAATCTAGGAGGTGGGAGTGGGAGGTGGGGATCCAGGAGGTGGGAGTGGGAGTGGGAAATGGGGATCCAGGGAGTGGGAGTGAGAGGTGGGAATCCAGGAGGTGGGAGTGAGAGGTGTGGATCCAGAAGGTGGTAGTGGGAGGTGGGGATCCAGGAGGTGGGAGTGGGAGGATGGGATCCAAGAGGTGGGGGTGAAAGGAGGGAATTTTGGAGGTGGGGGTGAGAGGTTGGCATCTTGGAGGTGGGGTTAGGATGTTGGGATCCCGGAGGTGGGGTTAGGATGTTGGGATCCCGGAGGTGGGAGTGAGAGGTTGAACTGGTATTCCATATGTTATACAATTCAATGCATCAAACTAAATGTACATACAAAATGAAGAAAATCACTTTGAATTTGATATCAACCCATTTGTCTATTATTAACATAAGCAACCATTGAATCTGCAGCCATGTCCCTAGGGGCAAAAAGTACTGCTTTGTTTTTTTAGATTTAATGCTTGAGTTTTTCATTTTGCTACAGCCTTAAAATTGTTACAAACTATGAGCCATATATCATAATTGCATTACACAACTAATTCCATATCGAGCACCTTATTATGGTATTTAATTGCATTTATGACAATATTTCCACTAGTAAGATCCCTCCTCATTATGCTAATATAGGTTGGTGCATGGAATGGGGACCATGCACGTACGTCCCCCTCCCCCCTTTAGGTCCCACCTCCCCACTATAGGTTGGCTTTAGGAGGGCCATGTCCCCCCACCCCCGCCCCATATCCGACAGTCTAAATATAGGTTGCCGTTAGGGTGGCTACGTCTCCCCAAGGGTTGGATTTAGGGGGCCACTCACCCAAGGACCCACTTTCCCATTATATCCCGGCACTGTGGGGGGGGGGGGGGGGCGGCGGTGAGAGTTTGTTTTCTGTTGATTAAAAAGTGGCTCCGTGGCTCCTTGATCAACACGGAGGGCCACGGACATCGGAAAGGGCCACGGACAACGGAGAGGACATCGGACAACGGAGAGAGAGGGCCACGGTCAACGGAGAGGGCCACGGACAACGAAGAGGGCCATGGACAACGGAGAGGGCAACGGAACCGCGGAACACTCCAAAACCCAGCAATGTACGTACCCCCCGGGAGTGATACCACGCTTGGTCAGGCCTAATGCCAGTGCCAGTAATGATATATATTATACGTAGGATAATCCACCTCTTGTGAGGAGGTTTTGATCATCCACATGCATGCCAAAGGGTGTAGATTAATGGAGTGGGCCTCAAGTGAGATGGGGGGTATGGTCGGACTGCTGCTTACGGTAACGGTGTTAATTCCCCCGTCATAAGGCAGGGGCGGATCCAGGGGGGGGGGGGGCGACCCGGCCCCGGCCCCGGCCCCCCTTTTAGGGCCGAAATTTATATCATTTATACCATTGTCCGACCCGCGTAATGTCTGTTGCTTAATTATTTTTAGTAGGGAGGGAAACACATATTTGGAGCGATTCCGACCGGCCGGACGCATTATCACGGCCGGACATTGGCGCAGTGGGCTTGCCTGCGCCAAGGCCGGACATACCTAGTGTCACGTCATTAATCTATCATAACGTGTCCGGGCCGGACAGTTTATCACGCCCTGACAGTTTATAATGTTACTACGGCTCGTCCGCGGCTCCCGGCGCAGAAAACCCCGACTCAAACAGACGATACGATTTGACGATGAAGACTGCGAAAATTGATGTTGTTGAGGAATCTGATGTAATTGGAAGCTCAGCGCTTGACGCAGTGACATGTAAACTGTAAGTTTAATATGTACAGTTTGTTTGTTTTTGACAGGCTTCCGATGAGTGCGCATTGACGATGTGTGGGCGATAATATGGGTGGTATAAGTTTTGGCACTCAGGCTTTTTCGCTCTCGTCTCGGCGCATTTCGCCCCCATGGCCATGGAAAATGTGCGCATTTTAAGGGGTATGGGTAAACCTTGGCGCAAGTGCCCCCAGGCAAGCCCGCTTCTCTAGGGGCACAATGGTAACAATGTTAAAATCCTTCGACGTTAGAAGGGAATCGACTGTAGCTTTTATTATGTGTGCTCGAACAATCATAGTGTTTACATATTCTATATACCTTGTTCTATCATCTGACATCAATAAAGTGTGTCGACATTAGGTTGCTTCGGTTATATTTTCGCGAAGAAATGTTGGAGCACACAGCTATAGGGCTGTACAGTTCTCGCGGGTTCTGTTTCCGGTTTAGGTCTTTTGGGAACCAACAAAAAAACACGTGCTTTTAGAACGAGTGCGCATCACGCTGGTGCCTTGCTGCAACTGCGTGACGCGCACTCATTTTAGTCAACGTTTTATTGTTGGGAACCGGCCAGCTGCGCGGTTTGTACCTAAAGAATCGAGTGGGTGTGAAACAATTTTTTGTTTGCTTTGGTCCAGGCATTGTTAACTACAAAATCATAATATAGTTAAAGACAAGACATTTATCTCTCCATAAATCCATGTGGTCCGTTCGATGAGACCGTCGGAAGCGTTGTGTTTTGAGCCAAATCATCGATGTTTACAGTTCTACGACAAACGAAGCACCATTGTCCTTACCTGCCCAGTCCATATAAGGAGCGTTCTTACGTAACCATAGATACCGCGCGCAGACACGCGCGTCATGATGATTATTACGTCATACGACATGGAAAACCCCGCGCAGCACATCAGATCGCCCGACGCTGACAGTCACTCATGAGACAACCGCATTCTGGTTTATCAACTGCCTAACCGCTCATACATTACATATATCTACTCGGATGGTTATAATTCGGATATGCACATAACTTCTGTGGTTAGTTGTGCTTCCAATGACAGCTTTAGCCGATCTTGTGTGTGAGGCGAGGGAAGACAAACAACCGGAAGGTAGGCAACACGTACACGCCGTTGATGCTAGGCATTGACGCAGAGCATAGGTATCCCCGTCTCGTGGGGTCTCGATAAGATCCCGAAGTGACTGTACAGCCCTATAGGGCTATAAAGTCTCGTTCGCTTAGACTTCCGGTTTAGTCATTTTGGGGACAAACAAACGAAGCACGTGTTCGGAACGAGTTTAGAATCTCTGCGCACACTGGTATCCTCACTATCTGTGACGTAGGTGTGACGTGTATGTTACGCAAAGAGAGAGACTGGGAGCCAGACTACCTGCGCAAAAGCCAGGCGCCGAGGGGTGGGTCCATTGCGGAAGGCCTAGCGATATGATTGAGAATATTTAAGAAATATAGCTTCACAAGACGGATAGACGACATATTTTTTATTTGTTTGCGCCATAACAATGACGAATATTTGTTACGACGGGACAATACGACTGAGAAATTAACGTTTTTTGACATTTCCTACGCAAACGAGGCATTATGACGTCACACGGATTTGGCTCCTCCTCTCCGTTAGCATATGACTCTCCGCTAGAGGGCCTTGTCACTCACTTTGAACTTAAGGACAACAGCAGCGCCCTCTATCACAGGTCATTGTCTGTTACAAAGTTTGGGACCCAGGCTACAAATGGTTCAAATGGTGGCGGGATTCGCCAGGTGGCGCTGCATATGCATGGCCGTTGGTAGGGAAAAGTCGCATGCTCCAACATTTGTTCGCGAAAATATGACTGCAACAATCTAGTGTTGATACACTTTCTTGATGTCAGAAGATAGAACAAGGTATATAGAATATATAAGCACTATTATTGTATACGCCCATATTATAATAAAAGCTACAGTCGATTCCCTACTAACGTCAAAAGATTTTAACATTGTTACCGTTGTGCCCCTAGAGAAGCGGGCTTGCCTGGGGGCACTTGCGCCAAGGGTAAACTACGAAGGCTAAGAATATGCGAAACAGAGTGGTTGGTGGCTGTATTGGTGGTATTGGTCGTGCGATGAAACCCACTTTTAAGGGGCACAACGGTGTCCATGCAAAGTTCTTTAGACACCTGTCGGGAATCTACTGTAGCCTTTATCATAATGTATACGTGTACAATTATAGTGTTTACATATTCTATATACCTTGTTTTATCTCTTGACATCAAGAAAGTGTATTATATTTTCGTGAAGAAATGTTGGAGCATAGTCTTTTCCCGACTAACCGCCATGCGTATGCAGCGCCACCTGGCGAGTCCCGCCATCATTTGAACCATTTGTAGCCTGGGTCCCAATTTTGTAACTGTGAATTACCTGTGGCAGAGGGCATTGTTGTTGTCATTAAGTTCAAAGTGAGCGAGTGACAATACCCTCTAGCGGAGAATTATTTACTAACGAAGCAGAGAACCAAGTTGCATTAACAGGTACCGGCATCCGCCAAAAACAAATATGGCGAACGGTTGATCGGGAAAAGTTGTGTGCTCCAACATTTCTTTGCGAAAATATAACGGAAACAACCTGGTGTTGAACACTTTCTTGATGTCAGAAGATAGGTCAAGGTATATAGAATATGTAAGCACTATGATTGTTCGCGCACACATTATGATGAAAGCTAAAGTCGATTCCCGACTGGTGTCTAAAGAACTTTGCATGGACACCGTTTTGCCTTTAGAAAGCTGGTTTGCCTGGGTGTACTTGCGCCAAGCCATGTTGTAAATTGCGTAGTATTACATGTTTTCCCGTAAGGTATATCCATTAGGGAGGGGGAAACCCAAACAATTCATAGCCGGAAAGTCTTTCACCCACCGAACCCATCTGCGATCTTGTTTATTGATAACAATATCTGCAGTGGCGCCATCTGCCATTGCTAAATCCAAGTATAAACAATATCTGCAGTGGCGCCATCTAGCAAAAACTACCTGCAGTGGCGCCATCGCCATCCCGCTCAGTCACCGAGCTCATCAAGGTTTTGCATGACCTCGTCCGCGCACAATTCAAGGAGGTGGAGAGGGCCTTTTACAGCCGCGGAGAGTTTCAACTGTCAACTGCCTACACAGAATTCGCAGGGAAAGTGAGGACAAATTGCCAGCGAAGACTCAGGAGCAGTGGCAGTGGCAGTGGCACATCAAACGATTTGACAAGACTCTTCTACTAGCTTTCTACTAGAATATAGATGTACTTGTCGTTACTCTCCTTGTATTTTACCATATCCACCAAATCCGCATCCCATTGGTAGCATAAGCGCCCCACCACCACTTGTCGTTCATGAGATGATTTTCTGATGGGTCGGTGAAGAGTGTACACTTGTTGTTTTCGAAGAAATTGTCGGATTTGTGAACGCGTCACCTGTACACCTTCAGCACGCAATGTCTTATACAATCGCGATGGACCGCTGAATGCTGCGGGATGGTTGGGGTCAAAGTATATGCGAGACAAAACATCTTCCATCGTTTATAATGTAATCCACTGCGAAGGGGGATGCTCCTCAGCTCTCAATCCCCGAAGTCGTTGTGTGTTGGTGATGAAACTTAAGGGGACATTTCTTTCCCGCAGAAGCTGATAAAATTCATTCGCTCCTCTCGGGGTAAACCGTGTAGATTGGCGGCAGACGTCTTTCAAAAGATCGACGATGTGGCTTCCGGGGATGAACGATTCTTGAATGAAGACTTCCCCTCGTTCATTCCATTTTATGTCAGATTCTATCAAATCCAACAACGACTTCATTTTATGTTGACAATTTTTCGGTAATGCACTGACAATAACTGCTGCATTCAGCTTATGTGTCACTTTATCCTCAGTGGGAATAGGCGAAGCGGCACGAACAACAGTGATATCATGTCGAGGAGAGATGTCTCCCACGGGTTGTGGCGTCTCTTGTTGTATGAGTTTCATCCATCGGTCGTATTTCTCAATAGGTATCAGAACGGCTTTCTTCATCGCGTAGCAGTGAATGCAAGTGAGACCACACCGTCTGAAGAAGTAGCTGAATATGTCTACTATGTCGTATCAATAGAGTCCTAGAGGCTGACAACGTTGGTGATGGTTGAGATAAAAGTCGTAAAAAGCGTTTGAATGGATTCAGCACTTGAATCTGTTCAGCTGACAATGCGAAACGTCCACGTAAAATATTTATAATGATTTCCCGCAAAACAAGAACTTGATTGGCTGTAGCTGTTGAAAGGAGTGCTAGTCTTTGTTGGGGATCTGCCTTGGCTACTAAGCTGAGAAAATCGCTCTCTTCCTTCACTTTGTTGGACATTGCCACAGTTGTCTGCCGAAACTATGCGGGAGACACGCTATTTATAGGTGTAGATCCACATGTCTTCACCAGGAAACACACGCGACCGCAATCGGTAGTCGTCCAAAGCGTTAACGGTAGCGTCCACCACTAAATACCCATGCATCGCAGACGTTGCATCCTGGTAGGCACTCATGAAAGCCTGTACGTGATGTGGGTATAACTGCCTCGCCAGATACTGAATCTGATTGGCGTCACGTGGGCTTTTGAATAATACTAAATACTCCGTATTCAGTTGTATAGTTCTCGAATAGCGTCCCGCGTGAAATAGATTTTGACTCACTAAGACGACGCTTAGCTTTCTGTGATGTGATTCACGCGTAAATAAGTTGCTGACGAGAGTAGAAGCCGCCGCTTCTAGATAAAGATCATCAATCACCAACAACGTATGTTCTCCATCTCCATAAGTATCCACTTCTTTCATCGTCGGTAAGCCTTTAACAAATATGATACCGTCACGTTCCATCTGTTCAAAAGTATGTTGCCAAACCCCGTAGAAATAAATAACTTTACTGGGTGAGGGATCTTGAAACATCTTATTCTTATGATGTATAAATCTTTGTATCCATTGAGTCTTCCCACACTTGGAAGGACCAGCGAGGAAATGGGTAGAGTAGGGTTTCCATGGTAGGACGATGTGCTCACTCATCGTGATGCTTTTCATTCTGAGCTTTCAAGATGGTTATATAGTACGCTTGAATTTGTTCGACAACGCGCATGCGTCCTTTCTGTTTCAAAGATTCACACACATCATGGGTAAATATTCTCAATATTTCGCGACGTCCATCATGCCAAATATTGTCTGCTAAAAAACCTTTTAGAATGTGTTGGTAAACTTTCAATGAATTTGTCATTTTAACACCATTCTTCCACAGGGCGTGAGAATGAAAAGTGTCTTCACTACTTTGACTCCACAGCATACCCATTTCAAAATGTGACAGATGCAGATGTCAGCACAAATGGAAGTTGGTTGGTTATACAACGCTTGACAATAACGGACGTGAATTTAGTTTGAAGCATCACACACATCATGGAGGTCAAGTTTCATCGTATAAAGTTGCCTTTAGGCGAAGACCATTTTGCGGAGATTGAAAGAAATAGCAAAAATGGCTTTCTGGTATACATCTCTTTACCATCAGGCCGTCGCGTAAAATTAACTTCTCAAGCGTGGCGAGCTGTAGCGGACAACGCGGCGGCCATCGACAGAGCCCTAAATCTGATTGGACGCGAGACGGTAGAAGTGGACCCGCCCCCTTCTCAGATAAATGTCGTCCCAACCCGATGTGAGACAGTACAAGTTTCCTCACCCATATGTAAGACGAATAAAATGCCACAAGTTGAACCCACGAATGAAGAACCACCTTCGACAACGCCCGATTACATGTGGTTGACTGATGTCATTGAGCAATTGGCCAAAGAGTACCATTAAATAAGTGAAGTTATGTCTATGCGATTATATGAAATAAAGAATCAAATAAAGAGTAGATTATATTTATTATGTACCACAAAACATTCGACACAAAACATACAAACTAACATTCATATCTACCAAGCTGATATATAACATACAATTCGCGATACATAACATTCCAGCATTATAACTAAAATTACTCACATGTGTATACTACGATCTTATCTTACGAACTTATTCCGATGCAATACATTCATCAATGGCTTCACACCAAAACGTCTTCACATGTTTCTGGCTTCTCATCACTATAGGAACATAGCGTGATGTCATGGGGAAGGGTATGTATTCCATCAGCTTGTATCTGCCTTTTGACAAACAGATAAGCAAATCCGGCTCTATCTTGCGAGTAAGTCAAAATCTGATTATTTTTAACAAGGAAACCGCGATTGGTAATAGAACGGGTTGCTTTGTTGTCTATCACATCTTGAAATATTTCTCGGGGATTGTTCACTCTGCTCTTTTGGATGCCCTTACATGACATTTTATAAGAACCATCATCTCCAACAACAAGATATGTCTTGGATGACAAACCATAAAATACATGACCGTTGCAGTATTCCGCTTTAAACAGACCCGGTGTGCGACTGTCGTGTTTTCTGTGCCTATCGCAACACTCTCTCGGAAAATAGAACCGATCGGCATTCTTCACCGCAGCGTCCATACAAATCATTCAACACACTCTCTTTGTGTTCGGGAAGAAGAACATCTTGCAAACTCTTCTCGGATAGTGCAAAATATAGATTGTCTGTATCCGTCTCTAACAGTTCAAATTTTCTATAATCTACTCTAACTCGTAAAAAGTCGAAATAAAACTGCAACATTCGCTTCTTAGCGTTTTGTAGAACAAACATGGCGTTTTGAATGGGTAAATCCATGGAGATTTTACCTTTAGCCATTTCCAGTTCAAACATGTCTGATGTGATCTCATTCAAGTTTCTGAACAGTGGATCATTCACTTTTTGACACGCTTTTACTTTTTCAAAGGAAAACATCACGTTTCGGAATTTTGTTTTGTTTAACAATAAACACCCATAAGCCGCATTTCCTTGTAACTTGTGCAGTGAAGCCAATAATTCAAATTTGGGATCACAATCACCCGCACGTCTGGCTTTTGTTACTTTCTCTGAAAAAAGGGAAGATAACATTTCATACGGGCATATTCCACCACGTCATAAATTTTGGTGACATGCAGTCCGTGATCCAAATACCATTTCAGTAAGGGAGATGTAATGAGCAATCGCTTAGCTTTCAATCCACTCACCAATAACCGTTTGCTAGTTTTCGGTAAGTCATGTTCCTCCACAAAACTCTGCATGTGTTGTCCCCAGTGCTCGAATTCAATATTACTTGTACATATTAATGGTGGAAACTCTGAAAAATACGCCTTAGGACTCATTCCCCCCGCCTTGATCTTCATGGAGGGATCTGTCCATGTTGAGGGTACTTCAATATCCACCTCCATGAACCCGAAGAAAGTCTGGTCTCGTACACCCGCCAACAAAGTCTCTGTTGACACCACACCATCTCCGTGTTGTTTTGTAAATGGGGGATGAGTTTCGGCGACAAAAGCACGTAACCTTTCAGACTGCTTTATCTCTTTCTGAAAGTCACACTCCCACTTTTCAACAACTTCATAACCTAACTTTCTTAGCATTCGGGTGCGTTTTTCCGTTTTCTTTAAACGAATTCGTCTCTCTGTCTCCTTTCCTTCATCAGCGTAGGTCACGCAGTCATGTCCGTGGTAGTAACAGCCTGTAGAAAGGAACAAAATAATAACTAACATCAGTTTCTATTTTACAATGCCTGCAACACGTTATATACTGATGCATCATCTTTAGTTACACAGTAAAAACTGTACTTTAACTTGTCGTTACTCATCAAGTTTTTGAGTACAGATAGCTAGCCGAGTCAACCTATCCACACATAACCATAACCCATTCACACGAGTGCACTCACCGTGAAATTCATACACTTGATTGTCCGTCGGGTTGAAACCATCCAGTCTATAGTTTCCGACTCTCACTTCTCGACCTTGGTTTAGTTGGTGATGAATGTGAAGTTCAGGGTTGACTCTCTGCAACCAATCCATCCATCGGAACATGCTGAGATATCTGGTGGAGCGTTGACACTTAAAATTATCCTCCATGCGCCGGCGGTAAAAGGGTCCCACGGGGAATTCTTCCATAAATGATGACAAATAGAGTGCGTTTGCGTCGTACCCGAAAATACTTTTACAAGTAAATTCTGGGTTTGAGCGTATGTGGGTCTTGTCTGCATCATGGTATCTCGTGAAGATAACAGACAATCCCCCAAAGAGGTTTGCGCGAACCTTGTCGTACATATCTTTATCTCGTGTACCGAAAATTGCGAAAGACGCGTTGAGTCCTTGCGCACATTTGTCTAACAGTCGTCGCGCAACGCCGGGAACTGATATGCATTCCTTATAAGGATCAATTCCTTGTGCACAAAACATCTGTCGTAACTTATCGGCTGCTTCATCTTCATCGGCTTCATCGGCTACATCTAACTTGTAATACCATTGTAAAAAGTCGGACATGGTTTTCATGTCTTCTTCTTCCCAAACAGCTTGCAAAGATAAGTAATTGATTTCTATTTCCTGTGGCGTAGTTCCAAGTATATTTCGTCCTTTTAAGTTTGAATAAAAGGCATCGACTTCGGGAAGACAGGTGTGGCTTAATTTACTAAAATCATCCAACCATTCGTATGGAAAATATGACTTCCTTTGTTCAGTTCCGAACGTATTTAGACATTTATCATTTATTTATGTTCCTGGTGGCAAAAACTGTGTCATATCCAGGAAGCGGAATTTGTCATTAGGCATGCACATGTAAGCGTTATTACGCTTAACAACAAACCCTTTAGGTCTCTCCTCTCCTTCCTCATCAACTTTTGTTGTAGATATATCTTCACCCTTATATTCGTCGTTAAACATATGATTCAGGAAAGCTGTTTGTTTAATTAGATTCAAGTCGTATTTGCCGGAATTGAAGCCGATCACTGGGAGTTGACGACAAAAGTTATTCAGTTTTCCCGTGACTTCACTTATAGCAGCGATAAAAGGATTGCTCTCGCCACGTCTCTCAGATTCCTCCCCATCTGCTGTTATGTCTTCATCGTCACTCTCCATATCTGGTTGCATCAACTCATATGTTTCCATCATTTGCGATAGTTCTTGAAATACATCGTCCCACTTTTTTCGAGCAAGTTCGTTGCTTTTCTCTTGCATGTCGATTAAATATTGAAACATCCGTTCCACCAAGTTATCCGGGTGACTGTCTACAAAACATACGGGTTCCGTATAGCCTGGGACATTAGATGCCACCGCGACAGAGATGGCTTCATGTGTGGACTGAAAATGCAATTTGTCACTGGGTGAATTGTTTTCGGATCGCTTCAATACTGCTTCAAAGTCAAATGTCGCGAACCAAGGAAACTGACGTTCACTTACTGAAATGCCGAGTTCATCCAGACGTGAAAACAAAGTCTCTGACGGTTTATAGTAACCTCCTGGGTACATATACTTGCTTTTGGACGTACATGTGCGTTGGTGACGTTTAAAATTATCCGCCCGATCAAAATGACGTTGACACATGTCACATGTAAATTTTCTTGCGAAGGCTTTCATATCGGTAATGTAGGACAGATGATGGTCGTGCATGTTTAGATATAAATCATTACGCTGACCATCCATTCCATGTTGTCCACAGCTCCTATAGATAGATGTAGCGATATCTTCCTTCGAGAGATCGTAAACGTAAATATTTACATGAAACAACGATTCCAAAGCGGGGAGATCTTGGAGGTCTATGCCTGTGAATTGTTCAGGGGTTTGAGCGTGATCGGGATCGTGTTGGCGCTGCCACTCACACCATTGTTTCAGTAAGTGATTCGTCGAGGCGATAGTAGAACGCATCGAATTTTGACGAAAATAAGCCAAACAACGAAAGAAGCATTTGTCATCTTCATATGGTTTTCCAGTCTTGGCATTGCATGTCATCGTTAAAATACTCCGCTTGTTGATGAGGTATTCTGGTAACTCAAGAGCTGCTCCCATGGTGTAAGCCATCTTGGTTACAGTATAACGAATATTCGTTATACAAACCAAAGTCCATTTGGTATCAGGACGGTCTCGTAACAAAAGATCCAACAAGTGTAACCGATGAACCACTCGCTGAATACGAGCGAGATCAGGTGGCGTACTGAGCCTGAGTGGAGTTTCAAAAAGTTGATTATTTAGATGAGGATAATAATATCTTAGTTCTCCAGTCTCACGGTGACGTAAAATTAATCCAGCGGCAGCATTGACTTTTACAGCCCTCTCCTCACGTTCCATTATCAATCGAAAATGTTCCATTAAATCACGTTCGTGAAAATGGGCAGGGTCAACAGGAAAGTTAAAGGTATCGGTCATCCTTTCAGGATTCATACGATGCTGCTCCAATATGACGGAAGAGTGTCTATTATAGACATCATGTAACGAATTATTGATCGTACCTTCTTCTATCCATGGAGCACCTTCTGTCGGAAAAGGGAGGTCTTGCAAGCCAGCACCGCTTTGATGTACCTCACGTCGATGAGCAAACAATCCTTTCCAATTATCACAAATACATTCACATATACGACATTTGATGTGGGTTGATTTCTGTCGTTTGGCGGTAGATCCACCGCCTTGTTGACAAGCGTGTGCGGCAGATTCACCCTCTTTGTAACATGTGTGTTCTCTTAAATGGTGGGCAGTCATAAACTTTACGTTACATCGTGAACAAGTGTGATCTCCATGTTCTTGATGTTGGTGAGCCCGAAGATCAATAGCAGTTTTCACTCCTAGGCCACACTGTTCACAATGGTAGGGATGACGATGAGTATTTTCGTGAACCCGCCAGTTATACTCTTTTGTCATTATTTTTCCACAATGTGAGCACGGAAATGTCACCGCGGGCCTGCGTTGAGCGTGAGTATTTTCACGTACACGCAAATTATGGCCATTATCCATTTCTTTTCCACAGTCTTTACATTTGAAACTCTCTCTTTCACAAACAGTATGTTTGGCTCTCATATGTTGATCCAGATTATGGCGGTTGCCGCAGAATCTTTGACACAACGAGCAGGTGGCGTGGTTCTCCATGATGGCTGATTTCGAATGATGTTAAGCCGGTGGGTATCCCCACTATTTATAATACGCAACGCAGGGGACGCGCTCACTTTGGTTTTGCAGCTGCGGCCAGAGCAGTTCACGGCAGCCATCCGTCTGGCCTACGAGGGAGGTCGCCGCCTCCCCATTGAAAGTAGCATACCCTCGCCGACGCCAGCTCCAGACCAGTTCCCGGCAGGCATCCGTCTGGCTTACGAGGGAGGTCGCCAACTCCCCATTGAAAGTAGGATGCCCTCGCCGACGCCAGCTCCAGCAGTTACCGGCAGGCATCCGTCTGGCCTACGAGGGAGGTCGCCAACTCCCCATTGAAAATAGGTTACCCGACGCCATCTCCAACTTTATCGCGGCGAGGCGAAAACACACAACTGGAGATGCCGATCGGGCGAGTCCCGCGCCGAAAAGAAGTAATCACTATTTCGTCGGATGAAGAGGACGAACCACAACGGATCTTTATAAGAAATCGCCCAGGTGCACCCGGAGTTGCGGCGCCTAGATCGCCGTCCCCATATCCTCCACCGTGCCTTGAAGACGATATTTTAATGTACCATATTCAATTGGATACTCCACTGGATCTATATATATAATCATTTTATGTGTGTGTTTGTGTATATATATATATATGTATGTTTAAACTATATATTCTTGATGTTAATAAACGGTATTTAATCTGAAATCCATCGTATTTCTTCACCCCCCCCCCCCCTTAACGTAACGCAGTAATATCGTAACACCTATATTTATTTACGCGTACTCTGCTCGAATGCAGCAGTCAACCAACAGAAATCTTGTGAGGGAGTAAGTTCTTCGCAGGTTTATCACATTCAGTGCTCTGTCGAGGGCTGCTGCATTGTCCGATACAGCTCACCACGCTTCAGAAGTTAACTTACAAACATATCGTTTTCGTGAAAGTTTGTCATCCACCCTTTTCTGGTGTGATTTTTTACAGTCCGCGTTGTTTGCCGACTGACTGATGCGATATACATATACAAATATAAACACATATTGATAACCATATAATCAAAACTGCTGACTGTGCTTACGTGAACTCGATTTAATATAAAAACACTGCTTCAAAACATTAATCGTGACTCATGTCGCATTGGAGATGTATAGAGATCTTTGGTATTACCATTACATTTATAAAACAAGTTTTCACATGCACACTTTGTCCTTTGACTCAAACAGTTGGCGAGATTATGGATTTTAGTTTAAATGCAAAATCATTTCATCGCATAGTTTACTCCTGTCAGTCGGTTCCCGTGGTTGTTGTTGTTAGTCTGTAGCATTTATGTTAACTAATTCATCCAAAACATATCAAAGAAAATATTCGCATTCAATCATTCCTTAACTTTTGTTACCGTTTTCTTGTGTTCAATTTTGTTAACATACAGCGAAACTATATAATGACTCTTTTCCCAAACATATTACTTCATTAAATATATATTGTAATACGCACTCGGTTACTTTCTTAACTGTCATTTAGTTTTCTCGTACACCGTTCGTTCATCGGAGGTGAATGTTTTTATATATCTATCATGAACACGTTATTCATCGATGTGTCATCTACAATAAGTAAAATCGTATGCAAATGATTACTATCCACAGACATATGTTACAGTGAATACACACAATACTTACAGCTTTTTACTTTTGCGGTTGACTATTGAGTACATGGATGTGACATGATATTTATTTTACACATGTTACATAAAGTATAAACTTGATGTTATATTAAAGTGACATCTTTCTCGTTCGTTGTCTTTTAACTTACACGAATGTAACAAACTCGATGACGGCATATAACTTACAGAATCAAACGTTTCATGTTCGCGATATACACATGCGTAACACGCGTCAATCTGTTGATTCAATAACTTGTTAACTTTATAAAAGCTTCCATTTGTAACTAGTCATAGGTGTAAGTGTATAACGGTTTACTGTGCGCCAGAGGGAAGAGAGTGGTAAGTAAAATGAGTTAAACTCAGTATAAAAGGTATTAGTTTAAAAATAAAAATAAGCATACGTTTCATGTAGATAAAACCTAAATGTTATAAATCAACTAAACATATTGTTACATTCTCGCAGGAGACGAGTGGACCCTGAAATTTCTTTCAGGATAGCTTAAGGTAAGATTAATTACATACTAGAAGTATCAATTCATGTAGGAAGTTAAGGGTTCTAAAAATTACATTACCATACATTCCTACATAATCTGGTTGAGTAAGAGTAAGAAAACTGTTTTGGGATATGTGTAATAAAACCAAACTGAATACTGATTCATTGTTCTTGACATCACAACTCAAGAGAATTCTATTCTATCTGTTTAACTTCTTGATGTATAAAAAAAAAGGATACATACTCCGAGTTTTGACATACCTTCTACGCAATGAGAAAACACGAGTTAGATACGTCATACATTGCACCAAGATATACCAAAAAAGACAGATAACTCATTCGTTATGTTTATGTTAGTGTTTGCTATGACAACTACTTAATACGATCCTCTTTCTAAGTTTAGAATGTATGTTACGAGATAAAGTAAATGATATGTTTCATTCATCTCTTTGTATGGTTACAAACTGATGATTTATTCCGTTTACAACATGTTCTCTCAGAATACTCGCGTGAGTTTTATTGTAATCAAAAGTATTAGGTTGATATTATTCATAAGGATTTCGCAGATTACTCGTGTGAGTTTTATTGTAATCAAAAGTATTAGGTTTATATTATCCATATATTGTGTTATGCTCCAAATGTTATTCATTTGATAAACTCTTGGCAGTCCTGAGTCTATTCAATACTTCTCTACGCACCGTAGTTTAGAATGTATCTGATTATACCGGTGAATTCAATTCATTAAATTCGCACATACATCACGTTGGCTTCGCTATTTTTTGTGTCTAATTACTTCTCTTCTACTTCATTGCAGATATGTTGTCACCACATAGACCGTTGTTTTCGGAATTGTAATATTCACTAAATAAAATTTAAGAACTTGTCATCATTGTGTGGAATTAGTACTTGCCTGTTGCTAACGCTATTTTAATAGCGAAGTTCTTTTACCGCAAATGCTACTCACTAAAAATTACATGGCAGTGTTTATACTTACTTCCTAATTCGTTAACGTGATGACTACTTTTAATTCAGTTCACATTCGCGATACACGCACGCGTAACACGCGTCAATCTGTTGATTCAATAACTTGTTAACTTTATGAAACATTACATTCTACAAGACTAGTTGCATAGTTGTAAGTGTATGTGTAAACCGAGACGTATTGCAATAAGGTAACTGGATGTTTCACAAATATATGATAAATGCATAACTTATTGTGTTACTGTAACACTTGATAGTTTAAAAAATATATAAACACGTGACGGAAAACGAATACTTCATACATACAATACGTAAAATATCATTTTTAAAGTTGATGCATTCACTTTTATAATCCAACACTTTTGCAAATGGTTTGAAGTCTTGTTGAAACCTACGAATGAGTTGTGACGTGGTGACAGATGAAATTTGTGAGTTATTTAAATTACGCTAAAGTTAATTGTTGACTACGTTCCTTGACATGGATGGATACGGTTATTGTTGGTAAAATTTATGTTAGTATGTGTTTTTACTTTAGCTGCTTTTAAAAGTGCAATAAAAACAAATAAAGTTCAATACAATACATTTTTAACATATATGTTACTTTACACTGACTTAACGAGTAACAATGTTCAAACTTACAGAATAATTCCTTTAACGGTGTATGAGTTATATGAATGCGACGTTGGTTGCAGATGTCACAAGCAAATGCAACTGCTTCTTTTAATGAACTAGAAAAGCGGTCATGCACCATAATAGTTTTCACTTGACGGAGTAACAGCAAAATAACCTAATAGGAATATTGTGAGTGTATGGTGTATGGAGGTGGAGGGAGCCAGTCGCTCTTTCCCCAAACTCGTTTAAACGTGCCGTCGGATGTGGGGTGCTCGTAACATTGTTAACTCCAATGCAATAAAAAAACCACAGACACTCCCCAAGAACGTGTATAGCAATGACATAGGCGATTGATGTTATATCCTTCACCCTCTCTACCTTCTTTTGGATGCATATGCAAGCAAACAGAACGTCGGCTACAAAGGTCAAGGGGTTGCCAACATAAAGAAACAACCAATTAACTCCTCTCTCCCGTTTTATATAGGTCCTGAACAAACAGATGACTAAATGTCAATGACGTCACCATTCACTCCATTATGATTTTAAAACTGCATCGTTGACGAAGAGGGCAGGTGTAGCATGGGAGTCACGTGTTCAGGAATGGAATGTTGGTGTTTTAGGCCACTTTTGTGCACATACAGGCTAAATTGGGCCAAGGAACCTCCCGATCACGTGTTCAGAATACGGGGAATTAAAGGTGGAGGAAATCGTAATTGAAGATTAAATATGAGCATTATCAGCCATAGTTCAGACGCGATTTAATTTGTCTGTCACAGAATAAGAGACTTGTGGAAGAGATTAAAGATGACGCTTCCAGTCAGGAGCAAGACAAGTCGACACCTCCACCCGCCATCATGCAAGATATTCCGAACTTCCAGCAGCTCTGCGTAAGTTTGTTCTCCCAAGCCAGTTACATGAACTGGACTCTAAATGCGTGCCGCGCAGACCATGCTCTCAAGTCAGACAAGAGGGCAGTGCTCTCACAGCAGACAAGTGGTCAGTGCTCTCAAACCAGATAGATGGACAATAGCGACCATAGAAAACTGGAAACTAAATATGTGTAAAACTGATGGACTAAACATTTTTTCACCTGTCATAGTGCCAATTGGCTGATGGCCCGAATGGCTTTATGCAACCATGTTACCACATGCCCCTGCGATCACCGGTGAAAACTATAGCCTACAACGTTATATGCCGTGGTGGAAGCGGTTACACGGGACAAAAACACGTGTTCGTCGTGATAAGTATAACCGGCATCACTTTATATCGACAACTCACCCAAATCATACTGTGGATGTCCCTTTGGGCTGTGTGTACTACTGGTCTCGTCAATTGTCTGACCTATAGTCAACATATTTTAATTACAGTGTATATTCTTGTTTAGAAGATTTTGAGATTAGAAGCGATTATTTGGGCCAGTGTGCTTGCGTTTCCAGTCCAAGCCCCCGTCAGCCACCGTCCGCTACAGCGTGGTCAACATAGTCTATAGCTACGTCTACTAGGCCAGTCTACACAACGGGGACCTACGGCCAACAGGGGTGCACAGCGCCCAGGTAAGACCTCATCCTACCGCCCCCCCTCCCCTTCCGTCCCTCTGCCGCCCCCCCCCCCCCATTTCCTCTGCCTCTCTGACCTCGCACACGTGTGTACAAGTGCCAAAGTGAACAGTCGACCTGCCTCTCTTACCCCTGCCCCCCCCCATCCCCCTCTGCCCCCCACCTCCCTCTACCCTTCTCCCCCTCTGCTCTGCCACCCTGTCCTCCCACAAGTCTTTCTACAATGAGCCCAGTGGGTGATACCTGTATAGGATAAGGACGCGTTACTGGCCCCTCCCCCCCCCCACCCCCCCGCCTCTGCCTCTGTCTCCCTGACAGAGTTTTTTGCTCAGATGTATAGGTCGAATATAACGAAAGATTATCCCAAGCAAAACCGACCTGGAGAGTTAACTCGAGAATATATTTACCCTCAGTACTAGCCTGAACCTGTTTACAGTTTATTAGAATCTGTCCCATATCTTTCGTACCCTTTTCCCGGCATTAAATAGATAGAGTATAGGTAAAGAACTAGCGCGTCATTAATAACGTTGACAGGACTTGTTGAAGCTGTGCCGTGTCGTGTCTCATGGTCTTTATAACGTTGACAGGACGTGTTGAAGCTGTACCGTGGCGTGTCTTATGGTCTTTATAACGTTGACAGGACGTGTTAAAGCTGTGCCGTGGCGTGTCTTCAGGTCTTTATAACGTTGACAGGACCTGTTGAAGCTGTGCCGTGGCGTGTCTCATGGTCTTTATAACGTTGACAGGACCCGTTAAAGCTATGCTGTAGCGTGTCTCATGGTCTTTATAACGTTGACAGGACCTGTTGAAGCTGTGCCGTGGCGTGTCTCATGGTCTTTATAACGTTGACAGGACCTGTTGAAGCTGTGCCGTGGCGTGTCTCATGGTCTTTATAACGTTGACAGGACCTATTGAAGCTGTGCCGTGGCGTGTCTCATGGTCTTTATAACGTTGACAGGACCCGTTAAAGCTATGCTGTGGCGTGTCTCATGGTCTTTATAACGTTGACAGGACCTGTTGAAGCTGTGCCGTGGCGTGTCTCATGGTCTTTATAACGTTGACAGGACCTGTTGAAGCTGTGCCGTGGCGTGTCTCATGGTCTTTATAACGTTGACAGGACGTGTTGAAGCTGTACCGTGGCGTGTCTCATGGTCTTTATAACGTTGACAGGACCTGTTGAAGCTGTGCCGTGGCGTGTCTCATGGTCTTTATAGCGTTGACAGGACCTGTTGAAGCTGTGCCGTGGCGTGTCTCATGGTCTTTATAACGTTGACAGGACCTGTTGAAGCTGTGCCGTGGCGTGTCTCATGGTCTTTATAACGTTGACATGACGTGTTAAAGCTGTGCCGTGGCGTGTCTCATGGTCTTTATAACGTTGACAGGACTTGTTGAAGCTGTGCCGTGGCTTGTCTCATGGTCTTTATAACGTTGACAGGACTTGTTGAAGCTGTGCCGTGGTTTGTCTCATGGTCTTTATAACGTTGACAGGACCTGTTGAAGCTGTGCCGTAGCTTAAAGGACGTACAGTTCGCTGACACCTCCGAAGCCGTTCACAGCTGTATGGCGTGTCTCCAGCAGCAGGTAGGTTACATATTCTTCCGTCTCTGTAATAATACTAAAATAGAATCCTTAAAATTATAACATAGAAGGGAATAGTACTTGAGATGCTGAAATTAAAATCGCAATTCCAAAGGATTTGACGATTGAACTCAAGGGGCCATATTTATATACCATGCTTAAGCTTTCATAACGTTAAGTATAAAATTTAACGATCGATTATCTAGTCAGCAATAGAAAAATATCGAACGAGGAGGCGACTTTTCTTAATTCGGAAAGTGTCAACATTCTAATATAATACAACTTCTGGATTATGTATTCACCCGCTACGGTCTTAGTAGCTTGGCGATTGTTACGAATATCGTCCATGGTATTTACACGATCAGTACTTGAAGGAAGCTCTACACATGTTATCGGAATATGTCTTGGAATAAGTCTAACCCCCACCCCCCCTCCTTGCCGACATCGGGCGCCCCCTGCAGGCCAAGTCGCTGTACGTGGCGCAGCACTTCAGTGTCGCGGCCCTGGAGGACCTGCAGCTCATCATTGGGTCACGTGACCGGGACTGGACGCTGGCCGCCCTCTCCGACACGCGCGAAATCTTCAGGACCGCGAAAAAGTTGACGGACAGAAGTACGAGTTAGGACATGAATAATATACATTTTATTGATTGTTTTCTTTAAAATAGTGCTGACTATTCCCGTAAAATTGGCGTTTTGGGGCTTCACTGCATTTCGTACCCGTTCCTAGTGGTTGGAAGTGAAGTTGTGTAGCATAGGTTGATGTTATGTCGTTGTCGACATGTTATGTCGTTGGTAGCTTGCTCTGTATAGTTCCACGTTTACCTGTTGGTCGTTCCTTTATTTTTATTATGTTAAAGCTACTCCTACAGCAATTTTCCACTTCCTTTATAATTTTTGAAATCTTTTTGATAAATGTCTTGGGCGCATAATATGAATATGAATTTTAAGTTTATGTAAGTTGTACAAAATAAAGACAGCTTAAATGGACCATGACGTATATCTCTATGTTTCAGGGATTAAGAAAAGTAAATCCAAAGATCCTAAGTGCAAACGGAGGGATTAGAAGAGCGGAAGAAGTGTTACTTCCGGTGCCAGAAGAAGCTGGAGTACTTGTTGAGCTGGACGGCGGCACACTGGGAGAAGCTAAACGCCGTAACCATGGAGATAGAGCTGCTGTTCTGTAAGTTGTCTAAAGCCTTATCTAGATTCTGTGACTACAAATTTGATAGCAGACAAGTTTATTAAATATCAGTTTCAGTTTTTTTTAAATGTAAAGGAAGAAGCGATTGTGGTGTAGCAAACGAGTTTGTTCAATATCAGTTAAGTTCTTTTAAAAAAATGGAAAGGAAGGAGCGATTGTGGTGTCTTTTAAAACAAATGTGTATACTGTGGAACTTTTCCTGAACCGATCTGTGTAAACTGAAATCTTGTCAATATAGAACCAGATCCAGCTCCCGAAGTGTTTTGTAGCTGAACCTTGATAACCTAAAACCTCCGTAAATCGATCGCTTTGCCCCAATCACATTCGACTTGAACGGGAAATCTGTATATAATATTTTGTATTTTATTTATTTATTGGTCATACATCGGTATATTTCGTTTCTGCGCCGTCCTTCACACTCTTAGCTTGCCGTCTCTCCGCCCGTGGCTCACACTAACCGGTAATTATGCTACTCATTGTTCAGGTGAAATGGCCACGGACCTGGCCCGCCACCTGGAGGAGAAACAGAAGTTGGAGAGTGCGTGGGGCGGCACCGTGCCACCCAGGGGGGGAATCAACCGCCGCAGCGCCCTCTATATTCCGCAAGATATATGCAGCGCGAAAACTCGATTTGCGTCAGTGTGCAAGATGTCGGCGTACGGTTCGCGCTGAGTTATCTCAGACATTTGTTTGGTCTGGTGTGGCGCGAAGCGGTATGTTTGAGTGGAATCTACAGTTTATCATCGATCTATGTGTTACCATTATTATTTCTGTTAAACCAGTAAGTTGTAAATGTCAAACATAATCTAGTTTTAATGCCATTATTTCTTAAATCTCTATTATCGCTCACCGTAGTGTCTGCTCAACACTTGTCAAATTCAATAGGGACCAGGACTAGACGCGTAAGGTAGGGATAGTACTAGCCTATCCGCTCGTATGGTGTTTTTAGCAATACTTTTCCAGTTGAGGAAAAAATATTATGAAATTCTTGGTGCAAGTGCCCCCTTACTGGCCTTAGCCCCTTTGGCTTAGGTGTAAGCCAAATAGAATTCATACAGAAGCAACAATATTTCCAGTTAACCTTTGCCTTGGTACTGGTAGATCTAGTATACAATTAGTATCCTAGCAAAACCACCCATAAATATCGCTGCTGTTGAATGAAACTCTTTGCATTTGGTTGGTTGACTTGTATGTTAATTGTGGGTTCAAATCCCACCTGGGTTATCAATAGCCGCCCGAATCAGCGAATAGGCAGGCAGCTTCAACTTTGGCAGGTAGATTTTCAGTTTGGCAGGCATTCAGATATCGCTTACACACCCAAACAGGGCATTTTGGTCCATAGGTTTAGAAGAAAATCAAAATTTTATCCTATCAACAATTATTTTTAGTTATAGAAATATTTAATTTGCAAGCTCAAAACGTGACCTGATCAGCTGGCGCCATGTTGTGTGTGCATACTAAATACTTTATTTATTTACCAGCTAAAATGTTAGCTGGCAAAAAAAAAGTCTGGCTCATACCCTGGCCTCAGTGGGAAAATTGGACTACTGTAATGCTATAATGCTCTCTATATTTTGCAAGATATAGGAAACACAATTAATGTCAATAAATTTATATCTGTTACTCGACAATTAACAGTGGGACAAAGCACAATACATAGTTTTTGTCACTTCAAAACATCCCCCTGGAACTAAAATGTATAATTGTTTTCAATGTCATCTTTATTTGCAAGTTGTGACATTGAATTCTGACTGATGCTGATGCATTATTTCTGAATTAAATGCATGTTATGACTTGAATGCACCACTGGCATGTATTATGGCCCATTAACTTCACTTCACAGCTCCTGGCTGCAACTTGTCAGTTTAACCTGCATTGATAGACATCCCCCATAGCCATGTTAAAGTCCATGTGATTTTTTACTATAAAAGTCATAATCCTTTACAACTGTAGCCAACCTGCAAATATGCTGAGAACACCAGGAAAAGGAAGTTCTTTCAGTGTAACATATGCTCCAAAGAGTCCTGCTAACAGCCCTGCTAATCAGGTATATATCAAAGCTGCTCACACAGCAAAGCGCTTTAATTCATTGATGAGTACAGCCCGGCAGATGTCCTTCCCATCTACAAACTGAATATGCCAAATTTATGTATATTTAGCTGTACTAGCTCCAGTTCACTGTTTGATCAATGTTCCCTAATTACTGACACCATAGACTACTCTGATCAGTAAGAATTGCTTAAAGAATCCAGTATAAACTTGATTTGATATGATACAATTCTTCTTATATATTTGACTGTTGATCTAAATTGGGCTATAGAAGTGTTGGAATATATATTGGTATAGATTAGACCGGTGGCGGGAGGACCAGCCGCCGCCACCCCGTTCTGCACATGTCACGCCCGGACACTACACACGTACCGTGAAAGCACCACGGGGCGGGGCTTAGTGACCGGTGGCGGGAGGACCAGCCGCCGCCACCCTGTCCTGCACATGTCACGCCCGGACACTACACAAGTACCGTAAAAGCACCACGGGGCGGGGCTTGGTGACCGGCGGCGGGAGGACCAGCCGCCGCCACCCCGTCCTGCACATGTCACGCCCGGACACTACACACGCAACGTAAAAGCACCACGGGGCGGGGCTTAGCGACCGGTGGCGGGAGGACCAGCCGCCGCCACCCCGTCCTGCACATGTCACGCCCGGACATTACAGACGTACCTTGAAATCACCACGGGGCGGGGCTTAGTGACCGGTGGCGGGAGGACCAGCCGCCGCCACCCTGTCCTGCACATGTCACGCCCGGACACTACACACGTGCCCTAAAACACCACGGGGCGGGGCTTAGCGACCGGTGGCGGGAGGACCAGCCGCCGCCACCCCGTCCTGCACATGTCATGCCTGGACACTGCACACATACCGTAAAAGCACCACGGGGCGGGGCTTAGCGACCGGTGGCGGGAGGACCAGCCGCCGCCACCCCGTCCTGCACATGACACGCCCGGACACTACACACGTACCGTAAAAGCAACACGGGGCGGGGCTTAGCGACCGGTGGCGGGAGGACCAGCCGCCGCCACCCCGTTCTGCACATGTCACGCCCGGACACTACACACGTACCGTGAAAGCACCACGGGGCGAAGCTTAGTGACCGGTGGAGGGAGGACCAGCCGCCGCCACCCCGTTCTGCACATGTCACGCCCGGACACTACACACGTACCGTGAAAGCACCACGGGGCGAAGCTTAGTGACCGGTGGAGGGAGGACCAGCCGCCGCCACCCCGTTCTGCACATGTCACGCCCGGACACTACACACGTACCGTAAAAGCAACACGGGGCGGGGCTTAGCGACCGGTGGCGGGAGGACCAGCCGCCGCCACCCCGTTCTGCACATGTCACGCCCGGACACTACACACGTACCGTGAAAGCACCACGGGGCGGGGCTTAGTGACCGGTGGCGGGAGGACCAGCCGCCGCCACCCTGTCCTGCACATGTCACGCCCGGACACTACACAAGTACCGTAAAAGCACCACGGGGCGGGGCTTGGTGACCGGCGGCGGGAGGACCAGCCGCCGCCACCCCGTCCTGCACATGTCACGCCCGGACACTACACACGCAACGTAAAAGCACCACGGGGCGGGGCTTAGCGACCGGTGGCGGGAGGACCAGCCGCCGCCACCCCGTCCTGCACATGTCACGCCCGGACATTACAGACGTACCTTGAAATCACCACGGGGCGGGGCTTAGTGACCGGTGGCGGGAGGACCAGCCGCCGCCACCCTGTCCTGCACATGTCACGCCCGGACACTACACACGTGCCCTAAAACACCACGGGGCGGGGCTTAGCGACCGGTGGCGGGAGGACCAGCCGCCGCCACCCCGTCCTGCACATGTCATGCCTGGACACTGCACACATACCGTAAAAGCACCACGGGGCGGGGCTTAGCGACCGGTGGCGGGAGGACCAGCCGCCGCCACCCCGTCCTGCACATGTCATGCCTGGACACTGCACACATACCGTAAAAGCACCACGGGGCGGGGCTTAGCGACCGGTGGCGGGAGGACCAGCCGCCGCCACCCCGTCCTGCACATGACACGCCCGGACACTACACACGTACCGTAAAAGCAACACGGGGCGGGGCTTAGCGACCGGTGGCGGGAGGACCAGCCGCCGCCACCCCGTCCTGCACATGTCACGCCCGGACACTACACACGTACCGTAAATACACCACGGGGCGGGGCTTGGTGACCGGTGGCGGGAGGACCAGCCGCCGCCACCCCGTCCTGCACATGTCACACCCGGACACTACACACGTACCGTAAAAGCACCACGGGGCGGGGCTTAGCGACCGGTGGCGGGAGGACCAGCCGCCGCCACCCCGTCCTGCACATGTCACGCCCGGACACTACACACGTACCGTAAATACACCACGGGGCGGGGCTTGGTGACCGGTGGCGGGAGGACCAGCCGCCGCCACCCCGTCCTGCACATGTCACGCCCGGACACTTTACACGTGCCGTGAAAGCAGCACGGGGTGGGGCTTAGCGACCGGTGGCGGGAGGACCAGCCGCCGCCACCCCGTCCTGCACATGTCACGCCCGGACACTACACACGTACCTTGAAATCACCACGGGGCGGGGCTTAGTGACCGGTGGCGGGAGGACCAGCCGCCGCCACCCTGTCCTGCACATGTCACGCCCGGACACTACACACGTGCCCTAAAACACCGCGGGGCGGGGCTTAGCGACCGGTGGCGGGAGGACCAGCCGCCGCCACCCTGTCCTGCACATGTCATGCCTGGACACTGCACACATACCGTACAAGCACCATGGGGCGGGGCTTAGCGACCGGTGGCGGGAGGACCAGCCGCCGCCACCCCGTCCTGCACATGACACGCCCGGACACTACACACGTACCGTAAAAGCAACACGGGGCGGGGTTTGGCGACCGGTGGCGGGAGGACCAGCCGCCGCCACCCCGTTCTGCACATGTCAGGCCCGGACACTACACACGTACCGTAAAAGCACCACGGGGCGGGGCTTAGCGACCGGTGGCGGGAGGACCAGCCGCTACCACCCCGTCCTGCACA
The DNA here is from genome assembly GCA_964019135.1 of Arenicola marina. Classification (NCBI taxonomy): domain Eukaryota; kingdom Metazoa; phylum Annelida; class Polychaeta; family Arenicolidae; genus Arenicola; species Arenicola marina. Next base: position 4,834,443 of record OZ025261.1, read on the forward strand.
TGTCACGTCCGGACACTACACACGTACTGTAAAAGCACCACGTGGCGGGGCTTAGCGACCGGTGGCGGGAGGACCAGCTGCCGCCACTCCGTCCTGCACATGTCACGCCCGGACACTACACACGTACCGTAAAAGCACCACGGGGCGGGGTTTAGCGACCCGTGGCGGGAGGACCAGCCGCCGCCACCCCGTCCTGCACATGTCATGCCCGGACACTACACACATACCGTAAAAGCACCACGGGGCGGGGCTTAGCGACCTGGAGGGAGGACCAGCCGCCGCCCCCCCGTCCTGCACATGTCACGCCCGGACACTACACACGTACCGTAAAAGCAACATGGGGCGGGGCTTAGCGACCTGGAGGGAGGACCAGCTGCCGCCACTCCGTCCTGCACATGTCACGCCCGGACACTTCACAAATACCGTGAAAGCACCACGGGGCGGGGCTTAGTGACCGGTGGCGGGAGGACCAGCCGCCGCCACCCCGTCCTGCACATGTCACGCCCGGACACTACACACGTACCTTGAAATCACCACGGGGCGGGGCTTAGTGACCGGTGGCGGGAGGACCAGCCGCCGCCACCCTGTCCTGCACATGTCACGCCCGGACACTACACAAGTGCCCTAAAACACCACGGGGCGGGGCTTAGCGACCGGTGGCGGGAGGACCAGCCGCCGCCACCCCGTCCTGCACATGTCATGCCTGGACACTGCACACATACCGTAAAAGCACCACGGGGAGGGGCTTAGCGACCGGTGGCGGGAGGACCAGCCGCCACCACCCCGTCCTGCACATGACACGCCCGGACACTACACACGTACCGTAAAAGCACCACGGGGCGGGGCTTAGCGACCGGTGGCGGGAGGACCAGCCGCCGCCACCCCGTTCTGCACATGTCAAGCCCGGACACTACACACGTACCGTAAAAGCACCACGGGGCGGGGCTTAGCGACCCGTGGCGGGAGGACCAGCCGCTACCACCCCGTCCTGCACATGTCACGCCCGGACACTACACACGTACTGTAAAAGCACCACGGGGCGGGGCTTAGCGACCTGGAGGGAGGACCAGCCGCCGCCCCCCCGTCCTGCACATGTCACGCCCGGACACTACACACGTACCGTAAAAGCAACATGGGGCGGGGCTTAGCGACCTGGAGGGATGACCAGCCGCCGCCCCCCCGTCCTGCACATGTCACGCCCGGACACTTCACTTATACCGTGAAAGCACCACGGGGCGGGGCTTAGTGACCCGTGGCGGGAGGACCAGCCGCCGCCATCCCGTCCTGCACATGTCACGCCCGGACACTACACACGTACCGTGAAAGCACCACGGGGCGGGGCTTAGTGACCGGTGGCGGGAGGACCAGCCGCCGCCACCCCGTCCTGCACATGACACGCCCGGACACTACACACGTACCGTAAAAGCAACACGGGGCGGGGCTTAGCGACCGGTGGCGGGAGGACCAGCCGCTGCCACCTCGTCCTGCACATGTCACACCCGGACACTACACACGTACCGTAAAAGCACCACGCGGCGGAGCTTAGCGACCGGTGGCGGGAGGACCAGCCGCCGCCACCCCGTCCTGCACATGTCACGCCCGGACACTACACACGTACCGTGAAAGCACCACGGGGCGGGGCTTATTGACCGTTGGCGGGAGGACCAGCCGCCGCCACCCCGTCCTGCACATGTCATACCCGGACACTACACACATACCGTAAAAGCACCACGGGGCGGGGCTTAGCGACCGGTGGCGGGAGGACCAGCCGCCGCCACCCTGTCCTGCACATGTCACGCACAGACACTACACACGTACCGTAAAAGCACCACGGGGCGGGGCTTAGCGACCGGTGGCGGAAGGACCAGCCGCCGCCACCCCGTCCTGCCCATGTCACGCCCGGACACTACACACGTACCGTAAAAGCACCACGGGGCAAGGCTTAGCGACCGGTGGCGGGAGGACCAGCCGCCGCCACCCCGTCCTGCACATGACACGCCCGGACACTACACACGTACCGTAAAAGCAACACGGGGCGGGGCTTAGCGACCGGTGGCGGGAGGACCAGCCGCCGCCACCCCGTCCTGCACATGTCATGCCTGGACACTGCACACATACCGTAAAAGCACCATGGGGCGGGGCTTAGCGACCGGTGGCGGGAGGACCAGCCGCCGCCACTCCGTCCTGCACATGTCACGCCCGGACACTACACACGTACCGTAAAAGCACCACGGGGCGGGGTTTAGCGACCCGTGGCGGGCGGACCAGCCGCCGCCACCCCGTCCTGCACATGTCATGCCCGGACACTACACACATACCGTAAAAGCACCACGGGGCGGGGCTTAGCGACCTGGAGGGAGGACCAGCCGCCGCCCCCCCGTCCTGCACATGTCACGACCGGACACTACACACGTACCGTAAAAGCAACATGGGGCGGGGCTTAGCGACCTGGAGGGAGGACCAGCTGCCGCCACTCCGTCCTGCACATGTCACGCCCGGACACTTCACAAATACCGTAAAAGCACCACGGGGCGGGGCTTAGTGACCGGTGGCGGGAGGACCAGCCGCCGCCACCCCGTCCTGCACATGTCACGCCCGGACACTACACACGTACCTTGAAATCACCACGGGGCGGGGCTTAGTGACCGGTGGCGGGAGGACCAGCCGCCGCCACCCTGTCCTGCACATGTCACGCCCGGACACTACACACGTGCCCTAAAACACCACGGGGCGGGGCTTAGCGACCGGTGGCCGGAGGACCAGCCGCCGCCACCCCGTCCTGCACATGTCATGCCTGGACACTGCACACATACCGTAAAAGCACCACGGGGCGGGGCTTAGCGACCGGTGGCGGGAGGACCAGCCGCCGCCACCCCGTCCTGCACATGACACGCCCGGACACTACACACGTACCGTAAAAGCACCACGGGGCGGGGCTTAGCGACCGGTGGCGGGAGGACCAGCCGCCGCCACCCCGTTCTGCACATGTCAAGCCCGGACACTACACACGTACCGTAAAAGCACCACGGGGCGGGGCTTAGCGACCGGTGGCGGGAGGACCAGCCGCTACCACCCCGTCCTGCACATGTCACGCCCGGACACTACACACGTACCGTAAAAGCACCACGGGGCGGGGCTTAGTGACCGGTGGCGGGAGGACCAGCCGCCGCCATCCCGTCCTGCACATGTCACGCCCGGACACTACACACGTACCGTGAAAGCACCACGGGGCGGGGCTTAGTGACCGGTGGCGGGAGGACCAGCCGCCGCCATCCCGTCCTGCACATGTCACGCCCGGACACTACACACGTACCGTGAAAGCACCACGGGGCGGGGCTTAGTGACCGGTGGCGGGAGGACCAGCCGCCGCCACCCTGTCCTGCACATGTCACGCCCGGACACTACACAAGTACCGTAAAAGCACCACGGGGCGGGGCTTGGTGACCGGCGGCGGGAGGACCAGCCGCTACCACCCCGTCCTGCACATGTCACGCCCGGACACTACACACGTACCGTAAAAGCACCACGCGGCGGAGCTTAGCGACCGGTGGCGGGAGGACCAGCCGCCGCCACCCCGTCCTGCACATGTCACGCCCGCACACTACACACGTACCGTGAAAGCACCACGGGGCAGGGCTTAGCGACCGGTGGAGGGAGGACCAGCCGCCGCCACCCCGTCCTGCACATGTCATACCCGGACACTGCGCACATACTGTAAAAGCACCACGGGGCGGGGCTTAGCGACCGGTGGCGGGAGGACCAGCCGCCGCCACCCCGTCCTGCACATGTCACGCACAGACACTACACACGTACCGTAAAAGCACCACGGGGCGGGGCTTAGCGACCGGTGGCGGAAGGACCAGCCGCCGCCACCCCGTCCTGCCCATGTCACGCCCGGACACTACACACGTACCGTAAAAGCACCACGGGGCAAGGCTTAGCGATCGGTGGCGGGAGGAGCAGCCGCCGCCACCCCGTCCTGCACATGACACGCCCGGACACTACACACGTACCGTAAAAGCACCACGCGGCGGAGCTTAGTGACCGGTGGCGGGAGGACCAGCCGCCGCCACCCTGTCCTGCACATGTCACGCCCGGACACTACACACGTGCCCTAAAACACCACGGGGCGGGGCTTAGCGACCGGTGGCGGGTGGACCAGCCGCCGCCACCCCGTCCTGCACATGTCACGCCCGGACACTACACACGTGCCCTAAAACACCACGGGGCGGGGCTTAGCGACCGGTGGCGGGTGGACCAGCCGCCGCCACCCCGTCCTGCACATGTCATGCCTGGACACTGCACACATACCGTAAAAGCACCATGGGGCGGGGCTTAGCGACCGGTGGCGGGAGGACCAGCCGCCGCCACCCCGTCCTGCACATGACACGCCCGGACACTACACACGTACCGTAAAAGCAACACGGGGCGGGGCTTGGCGACCCGTGGCGGGAGGACCAGCCGCCGCCACCCCGTTCTGCACATGTCAAGCCCGGACACTACACACGTACCGTAAAAGCACCACGGGGCGGGGCTTAGCGACCGGTGGCGGGAGGACCAGCCGCTACCACCCCGTCCTGCACATGTCACGTCCGGACACTACACACGTACTGTAAAAGCACCACGTGGCGGGGCTTAGCGACCGGTGGCGGGAGGACCAGCTGCCGCCACTCCGTCCTGCACATGTCACGCCCGGACACTTCACACGTACCGTAAAAGCACCACGGGGCGGGGTTTAGCGACCCGTGGCGGGAGGACCAGCCGCCGCCCCCCCGTCCTGCACATGTCACGCCCGGACACTTCACAAATACCGTGAAAGCACAACGGGGCGGGGCTTAGTGACCGGTGGCGGGAGGACCAGCCGCCGCCATCCCGTCATGCACATGTCACGCCCGGACACTACACACGTACCGTGAAAGCACCACGGGGCGGGGCTTAGTGACCGGTGGCGGGAGGACCAGCCGCCGCCACCCTGTCCTGCACATGTCACGCCCGGACACTACACAAGTACCGTAAAAGCACCACGGGGCGGGGCTTGGTGACCGGCGGCGGGAGGACCAGCCGCTACCACCCCGTCCTGCACATGTCACGCCCGGACACTACACACGTACCGTAAAAGCACCACGCGGTGGAGCTTAGCGACCGGTGGCGGGAGGACCAGCCGCCGCCACCCCGTCCTGCACATATCACGCCCGGACACTACACACGTACCGTGAAAGCACCACGGGGCAGGGCTTAGCGACCGGTGGAGGGAGGACCAGCCGCCGCCACCCCGTCCTGCACATGTCATACCCGGACACTGCACACATACTGTAAAAGCACCACGGGGCGGGGCTTAGCGACCGGTGGCGGGAGGACCAGCCGCCGCCACCCCGTCCTGCACATGTCACGCACAGACACTACACACGTACCGTAAAAGCACCACGGGGCGGGGCTTAGCGACCGGTGGCGGAAGGACCAGCCGCCGCCACCCCGTCCTGCCCATGTCACGCCCGGACACTACACACGTACCGTAAAAGCACAACGGGGCGGAGTTTAGCGACCGGTGGCGGGAGGACCAGCTGCCGCCACCCCGTCCTGCACATGTCACGCCCGGACACCACACACGTACCGTAAAAGCACCACGGGGCGGGGCTTAGCGACCTGGAGGGAGGACCAGCCGCCGCCACCCCGTCCTGCACATGTCACGTCCGGGCGCTACACACGTACCGTGAAAGCACCACGGGCCGGGGCTGAGCGACCGGTGGCGGGAGGACCAGCCGCCGCGACCCCGTCCTCCACATGTCACGCCCGGACACTACACACGTACCGTAAAAGTACCACGGGGCGGGGCTTAGCGACCGGTGGCGGGAGGACCAGCCGCCGCCACCCGGTCCTGCACATGTCAAGCCCGGACACTACACACGTACCGTAAAGGCACCACGGGGCGGGGCTTAGCGACCGGTGGCGGGAGGACCAGCCGCCGCCACCCCGTCCTGCACATGTCACGCCCGGACACTACACACGTACCGTAAATACACCACCCCGGGACTCACTTTATGTATGCTCAAATCCTGAAGAGCGTTAAACAGTACCATAACAATAAATCAACGTGTTGTCAGTGTTAGCTATAAATTTATTATCTTTGTTATAATATTATTTACAGATTTTCTGCAGGTCGAAATGATACTTTACATATATATAACGTATTGTTGGGCCTGGGCGCCATGTTGGAAATCCTCGTGATCCTCCTCTGGGTGGGGAGTAAGGTCTAGGAGCAAAATGTATCACGTGACCGTGATATCGCACCAGATTCTTTGTGTTCTGTTTTGCACTCGGCGGAGTCCGACTACTCAGCTCGCATACCCGGACTCTCCCAAGCTGTTCGTACGGAGAGACCCCGCGACAAGATGGCGAAGTCGGTTATCGGTGTGGCATATGTGCTAAGAGATATTTTCAAACTTTAAATATCATTTGCAGTTATGTCAACCAGGAAGAATCAAATAGTTGGTGTTAGTGTGTTTTCTCCCCGTTCCACCCGAAAGATCAACCTCTCCCGCCCTCCCTCCTACACCCCCTACCCCTCCCTACCCTTCCTTCTCTCCTACATCCCCTCCACAGCCCCACTACCTCTCCCTCCCTCCCTCCTACACCACCTACCCCTCCCTACCCCTACTTCTCTCCATGGTGGAGTCTCCCTTTGTGTCTTCCCCTCACTACACAACGTCTTCCCAAACATGTAAGCGATACACCTCACCCTACACCCCCTTATTCACGGGCCGCCTAAACCCTAATGTTATCTCGTGTAACCATCCCAAGCCCGATCTCCAGTACCCCCACCCCACCCCACCCCTACTTACCAGACCAACGCATAGGGCCTACACTGTCTGTACCAGACCAACACATAGGACCCACAACGTCTGTACCAGACCAACACATAGGGCCTACACTGTCTGTGCCAGACCAACACATAGGGCCTACACTGTCTGTACCAGACCAACACATAGGGCCTACACTGTCTGTACCAGGCCAACACATAGGGCCTACACTGTCTGTAACAGACCAACACATAGGGCCCACACTGTCTGTACCAGACCAACACATAGGGCCTACACTGTACCAGACCAAAACATAGGACCCACAACGTCTGTACCAGACCAACACATAGGGTCTGCCTGCATCAGACCAACACGTCACCAGGCTGGTATGTCACGGATCTTATTACGTATCTCATTGTTTCCCACGAGAAGCGTTGTAAGATATATGCGTGCATTATGGCTTCCATGTTCGATAATCATTGTATGACTAATGGACCGATACCAATATACCGTGGATCCCTTCGCCAGACATAGCTTACTGCAGAACGTGGACACGATCATCACTGAACCACGCAGTGAAGTACACGGTGTCGTCGTCCACAGTGATGTGATAGGGCGCAATGTTCCCGGTGTTGACGGTCGTCAGGGTCTCACCGCTGGGTGAGATCACATAGATACATCTGTCCACCTTGTCCCCAACCAGAAAGTTCACCCCGTCCTCGCCGAGACCACGGGGTTCCTTTAGTCCTGGAGGTCTGATCACGTGACCCGAGGTGTCTCCCTCGGTGTAGAGCACGAGGGTTTTGTCTCCCTCGTAGTTGACCATCAGAGTGGAGCCGATGATCGCCACCCACCATGGGCGACACGTAACCCCCGATGGACGGCTTAGAGTGATGACCACTGTGTCTGTTGTCAGTGACACTTTGTGTACGCCATCATTACAGGCCACATACACGTGTTCCTTGTCACGTGGGTCCAGCGCCATGTGAGCGGGTCTCGGCAACTTACCCGCGGCCGTCAGCTTCCCGACCACACGAAGACCCTCTGCTTGTGTCCACTTCACTATTGTAATGTTGTTACGCCGCCGGCTGCACACGTAGACCGTGTCTGTGTCCTTGTCACTCACACAATGCCATGGGTACGGAATGTCGACATGACACACGTAGGAGTGTTTGGCGGCAGGCTCCGGGCGACTGAAGGCCACCAGTTGGCCACTTTCATAGTCAGCCACCAGGACGAGGCCGCCGAGGACACAGGCCGCGAAGGGACGCTTCAGACATCCCGCGCCCTCTGTGTCTCCCACTGGAGAAGTCTCCCTCAGACTGTCGTAGAATGCCTTGGTCTGAATCATAATAATGTATACACAACATTGCATAACATATTCCACACATACACGTACGCAATAATCTTCCCCAGAACTGATTACTGTCAATGAAGAAGACACCAGCTATGAGATTTAAATCAGACACCCTGACTAACCAGGTTACTGGTTCACACAACGCATTACAGTAACAACGTGTCTCGAATTCTTCTGTTTCAGGAAGGGCGAGCGACTTCGTAATGTTGGCGGCTGTCTCCGTTAAGGCTTATGGAAGCCTTTAACTTCAGTCAACCTTCGTATTTATCACAGTTTACAAACAGAAAGGCATGATATGTACATACGATTAGTAACCGAGACAACACATTGGACCAACACATAGGGCCTTCCCTGTCTGCACCAGACCAAGACATAGGGCCTTCCCAGTCTGTACCAGACCAACACATAGGGCCTACACTGCCTGCACCACACCAACACATAGGGCCCACAGTCTGTACCAGACCAACACATAGGGCCTACACTGTCTGTACCAGACCAACACATAGGGCCTACACTGTCTGTACCAGACCAACACATAGAGCCTATACTGTCTGTACCAGACCAACACATAGGGCCTACACTGTCTGTACCAGACCAACACATAGAGCCTATACTGTCTGTACCAGACCAACACATAGGGCATACACTATCTGTACCAGACCAACACATAGGGCCTGACTCAAAGGCAGTACTTACCCTAGTCGTTCGCCTTCTAAACATGGCCGGTCGGTCCTTCCGAAGGGAATCCAAGGTCCCAGGTTCTATATTCAACGCCTGCTTTAAAACGTTGAAGGCATCCAAGTCTCGAGATAAGAAAGTCACTTCAAGACCTGTGCTGAGGATTTTTGTCTCCACCAGCCCGAGGCGGCATGACTGGATGACGTCACCAGTGTGGGCGAGGTTACTCTCGGAACAGCGTAACCATGACAACGCCATTTGAAACACCGTATTCTCATCTCTGACTTTCAGACGATCATCTTGCAATAGTCGGAGTAATGTGTCAACATCCAGCAGCCGTATGAACTCCTCACTGCCACTGAGCTCTTCAAAATGGCCGACGATTTGATTAACGCAGGTCTCATACACATCCTTAATGTCATACGTCTTCGCTGAGCGCAACACGGTCATTATCTCTCCTCCGACTGAAGCGCTCAATTTTTTATGGAAATATGTTTCCATCAATGACACCACAACGTCCATCTGTAGGCAGCGCGCGCACATTATGACGTCACAAATGTTCTCAGCCGTCACCTTGCAGTTACCTCGGTAGATCCAATCCAATACAAAACTGAAGGCAGTCTTGGTCATGTGACCGCCCGTCAGTGATACGTGCTTCACGCCTGAAGAATCCTGGTGTTGGTCGTGCGCCTGCGCAGGACTCAGACACAGAAGGTCCTCTGGGACAGGAAGCGAGTCACTTGAATCCCTATCGACTCCGTCCTCCTCGGCACGGGTACTCGGCCCAGTCTTGGCCTCTGCACTCGGTGAACTCACCGCACCATGTTCTCCTACACCAGGCGGCGCCCCGCCTTGTGAGCCTGGCAGCAGGTCATCCTCGTATGACCTTGGGACATCCTGCGTCTCGTCGGTGGGCGACACGTCAAGTCTCGTACTGCCTTCGCCATGCAGGAAGCGTCTCTCAAAGTACCCACTCCAGCCGAAGAGGACGGCCTTGTGACAGCGGAAGGCTTCCCCGTCAACCGTCACCGTGACGTCAGCAAAGTCTGGGCACGTGTCTGCAAGGGCGACGTAGGCGTCCCGCCAGACGTCGCTATAGAGCTCCTGTATGTCCGGCTGGGATAGGCTTCTTACTCTGGAACATAGAATATGTCATATCACACGCACAATTGGCGGGGACTGGAATCTATTTACTATAACTGATGGTTTCCCAAGTCACATAGTCAATATACACACATTAGTATATAAGTATAAATATATACTGTAGTAAGCGAGGGGCACTGTGGAGGGCAAGCGTCACAGTGATAGGCGAGCGTCACTGCAGTGGGCGAGCGTCACTGTGGTGGGAGAGGGTCACTGTGGTGGAAGAGGGTCACTGTGGAGAGCGAACGTCACTGGTGGGCGAGGGTCACTGTGGTGGGGGAGGGTCACTGTGGTGGGCGAGGGTCACTGTGGTGGGAGAGGGTCATTGTGCAGAGCGACCGTCACTGTAGTGGGCGAAGGTCATTGTGAAGGGCGAGCGTCACTGTGGTGGGAGAGGGTCACTGTAGTGGGAGAGGGTCACTGTGGAGAGCGAGCATCACTGTGGTGGGCGAGGGTCACTGTGGTGGGAGAGGGTCACTGTGGAGAGCGAGCATCACTGTGGTGGGCGAGGGTCACTGTGGTGGGCGAAGGTCATTGTGGAGGGCGAGCGTCACTAAGGTTGACAAGCAACTGCGGTGGGCGAGCGTCACTGCAGCGGGCGAGCGTCACTGTCGTGGGCGAGTGTCACTACGATGGGCGAGCGTCACTATGGTGGGCGAGCGTCACTACGGTGGGCGAGTGTCACTGAGGTTGACAAGCCACTGCAGTGGGCGAGCGTCACTGCAGTGGGCGAGCGTCACCGAAGTAGGCGAGCGTCACTGTGGTGGTCTAGCGTCACAGTGGTGGGCGAGCGTCACCGAAGTGGGCGAGCGTCACTGTGGTGGTCGAGCGTCATAGTGGTGGGCGAGCGTCACTGTGGTGGGCGAGGGTGACAGTGGTGGGCGAGCGTCACTGCAATGGGCGAGCGTCACCGAAGTGGGCGAGCGTCACTGTGGTGGTCGAGCGTCACAATGGTGGGCGAGCGTCACCAAAGTGGGCGAGCGTCACTGTGGTGGTCGAGCGTCATAGTGGTGGGCGAGCGTCACTGTGGTGGGCGAGGGTCACAGTGGTGGGCGGGCGTCACTGAGCTAGACAAGCAACTGCGGTGGGTGAGCGTCACTGCAGCGGGCGAGCGTCACTGCGGGCGGGCCAACGTCACCAGTGGGCGAGCGTCACCACAGTGGGCGAGGGTCACAGTGGTGGGCGAACGTCACTGTGGTTGACAAGCCACTGCAGTGGGCGAGCGTCACTGCAGTGGGCGAGCGCCACCGCGGTGGGCGAGCGTCACTGTCGTAGGCGAGCGTCACTGCAGTGGGCAAGCGTCATTGCAGTGGGCGGGAGGGAGAGGGTCACTGTGGAGAGCGAACGTCACTGGTGGGCGATGGTCACTGTGGTGGGAGAGGGTCACTGTGGTGGGCAAGGGTCACTGTGGTGGGAGAGGGTCATTGTGCAGAGCGAGCGTCACCGTGGTGGGCGAAGGTCATTGTGAAGGGCGAGCGTCACTGTTGTGGGAGAGGGTCACTGTAGTGGGCGAGCGTCACTGTGGTGGGCGAGCGTCACTGGTGGGCGAGGGTCACTGTGGTGGGCGAGCGTCACTGAGGTGAGCGAGCGTCACTGGTGGGCGAAGGTCACTGTGGTGGGCGAGCGTCACTGAGGTGAGCGAGCGTCACTGTGGTGGGCAAGCGTCACTGTGGTGGGCGAGCGTCACTGTGGTTGACGAGCGCCACTGCAGTGGGAGAGCGTCACTGTCGTGAGCGAGCATCACTACAGTGGGCCAGCGTCACTGCAGTGGGTGAGCGTCACTGTGGTGAGCGAGCGTCACTGTGGTGGGCGAGTGTCACTGCAGTGGACGAGCGTCACTGGATTGGGCGAGCGTCACTGCAGTAGGCGAGCGTCACTGCAGTGGACGAGCGTCACTGGATTGGGCGAGCGTCACTGCAGTGGGCGAGCGTCACTGCGGTAGGCGAGCGTCGCTATGGTGGGCGAGCGTCACTGTGGTGGGCAAGCGTCACTGTGGTGGGCAGGCGTCACTGAGGTGGGCGAGCTTCACTGTCGTAGGCAAGCCGCAATGTGGTGGGCGAGCGTCACTGTGGTGGGCGAGTGTCACTGCAGTAGGCGAGCTTCACTGCAGTGGACGAGCGTCACTGGAGTGGGCGAGCGTCACTGTGGTGGGCGAGCGCCACTGAGGAGGGAGAGCGTCACTGCGTTTGGCGAGCGTCACTGAGGTGGGCGAGCGTCACTGTGATGGGCGAGCGTCACTGTGGTGGGCGAGCGTCACTGTGGTGGGCGAGCATCACTGCAGTGGGCGAACGTCACTGTAGTTGACAAGCCCCACTGCAGTGGGTGAGCGTCACTGTGGTGAGCGAGCGTCACTGTGGTAGGCGAGTGTCACTGCAGTAGGCGAGCGTCACTGCAGTGGACGAGCGTCACTGGAGTGGGCGAGCGTCACTGCAGTGGACGAGCGTCACTGGAGTGGGCGAGCGTCACTGCAGTGGGCGAGCGTCACTGCGGTGGGCGAGCGTCGCTATGGTGGGCGAGCGTCACTGTGGTGGGCAAGCGTCACTGTGGTGGGCAGGCGTCACTGAGGTGGGCGAGCTTCACTGTCGTAGGCAAGCGTCACTGTGGTGGGCGAGCGTCACTGTGGTGGGCGAGCGCCACTGAAGAGGGAGAGCGTCACTGCGTTTGGCGAGCGTCACTGAGGTGGGCGAGCGTCACTGTGGTGGGCTAGCGTCACCGTGGTGGGCGAGCGTGACTGTGGTGGGCGAGTGTCACTGCAGTAGGCGAGCTTCACTGAGGTGGGCGAGCGTCACTGGAGTGGGCGAGCGTCACTGTGGTGGGCGAGCGCCACTGAGGAGGGAGAGCGTCACTGCGTTTGGCGAGCGTCACTGAGGTGGGCGAGCGTCACTGTGGTGGGCTAGCGTCACTGTGGTGGGCCAGCGTCACTGTGGTGGGCGAGCATCACTGCAGTGGGCGAACGTCACTGTAGTTGACAAGCCCCACTGCAGTGGGTGAGCGTCACTGTGGTGAGCGAGCGTCACTGTGGTGGGCGAGCGTCACTGCAGTAGGCGAGCGTCACTGCAGTGGACGAGCGTCACTGGAGTGGGCGAGCGTCAATGCGGTGGGCGAGCGTCGCTATGGTGGGCGAGCGTCACTGTGGTGGGCGAGCGTCGCTGTGGTGGGCGAGCGTCACTGCAGTGGGCGCACGTCACTGTGGTTGACGAGCGCCACAGCAGTGGGTGAGCGTCACTGTGGTGAGCGAGCATCACTACAGTGGGCGAGCGTCACTGCAGTGGGTGAGCGTCACTGTGGTGAGCGAGCGTCACTGTGGTGGGCGAGTGTCACTGCAGTAGGCGAGCGTCACTGCAGTGGACGAGCGTCACTGGAGTGGGCGAGCGTCACTGCGGTGGGCGAGCGTCGCTATGGTGAGCGATATTCACTGTGGTGGGCGAGCGTCACTGTAGTGGGGGAGCGTCACTGTGATGGGCGAGCGTCACTGCAGTGCGCGAACGCCACTGTGGTTGACGAGCGCCACTGCAGTGGGTGAGCGTCACTATGGTGGGCGAGAGTCACTGTGGTGGGCGAGCGTCACTGTGGTGGGCGAGCGTCACTGTGATGGGCAAGCGTCACTGTGGTGGGCGAGAGTCACTGTGGTGGGCGAGCGTCACTGAGATGGGCGAGCGTCACTGCAGTGGGCGAACGTCACTCTGGTTGACGAGCGCCACTGCAGTGGGTGAGCGTCACTGTGGTGAGCGAGCGTCACTGTGGTGGGCGAGTGTCACTGCGGTGGGCGAGTGTCACTGGGATGGGGCTAGCGTCACTGCGCCACTGTGATGGGCGAGCGTCACTGCGGTGGGCGAGCGTCACTGGGGCGGGCGTACAACTAACATGAATTGCGTCACGGGGAAGCAAAGTTCGACAGAGTAAGTATTCGAAGATACCCTCATCACTGCCGAATTCTTACCTTGTTTTAGCAAGTGGCGGGTTTGTCCTGTCAATGAACATCTCGGAATGGTCTTTCTTCAGTTGCTCCAGACTCTTCTTGTCGGACTCCCGCGCCGCCAGAGCATCCAGAAGAATGTCACAACACTCACTGTTAATAGACAGGATCTGGATGTTTAGAGCTTTCCGGATTGTCCCGGCACTGACCAGACCAACTCTCAGTGACTTCACAATATCATGTAAATAAGTCAGACGATCGTCACTGTGGTGAAGCCAGGCAAAAGCCGCACTGAAGACGATGTCTTCACTCTGAGCATGTAGCTGATCCATCAGGATCAGTCCAAGCAAGTCGTCTGCCTTCAGCGCCAGAAAATCTTCCATTTCCACCACCTCGTCAAACTTCCTGGCCATCCCTTCCAGAGCAATATCTCTCACGGCCGGCACTCCACAACTGTGGGCCAGACTGAGGTGATCGAACATACGACTCACAGGAACACCGCCTGAATACTCATACCTTATGTAGTCTGTCAGCATGGTCACCGTTCGGTCCATCTGCAGATAGAAGGCAGTTGGCAGCACCATTTCCATCCTGTCCAGTGACAGGCTCAGTTCTCCCAGGTACATCCACCTGTGAAGTACAGAAAATGCCTCCGGTGACACCATGTGCCACTCAGGCAAAGTCACGTGACTGGCTTGTTTCTCGGTGAAGTCGCTGCTGAACATAGACCGGAAGTAGCCGCTCCAAGCCGCCAGGAAAGCCTTGTGGCAGGGGAAGGTCACATCGCCCACAGTCACCGTGACGTCAGCCAGCGCTCCTGTATCGTGGAGCTTCCTGTTGGCTGCTGTTATCCCCTCGTCGTGCTCTCGGCGTAGGGCTGCGGCATCCATCTTATTGGAGTCAGAGTAATCTACAAGTCAAAGGTTATAACTGTCAGACAAAGTATATCAGGACATAAACTACGACGGTTAATGTCATATGGACAGCGTAACTATATAGACAGTGGTACTGAATGCTATAGTAGGTCTACATTAGAGTACTATAGTACACCATAGTACATGCTGCCAGACTTTGTAGAATCAGGTCGTCAAAGTATACAATAAACTGTGACAGTGGGTACTTAATATTCTATAAAATTACAATTATAGTGTTATCTGTAGTGCTTACTATACTTAAAGCTACTACGTGCAGGGTACAATACCATTTCTATAATAGTAATTATGATAAGTTCCCTGTTTTCCCAATACACAAATTGATGACTATATAATCAGCCGAAAGGAGGTAATAACAGAGATGTCGCCCAGTCCTCTCCATCTCTCAATTAGACATGGAACAGTGATTCTGATAGGTACGCCAATGGGTGGGTCCCAATGTAACAGATCTCCTTAAAATTCTGGTACATCCGAAGAATAATGGGACATCATTGCGCAGTTTCGTTTGAAGGAAATCCCTTACAATATTACATATACTATAGTTCTGATACTTAGACCTAGTTACCTACAATGTTTAACATGCATTACATTATCAGCCGCTGATCATGGGTCACAATGGTCAATCTGTTCCTGTATGGTGTAAGGCCCCGATTCTGGACTGAAACCCCTCTCACACCGAGCTGTTTATATATACTTACAAGGTGTCCCCATGTCCCCCCACAGCTCAATGAAATGCGTCATTTGAATGTTTTGTGCGACAAATGACGCATGACGTGTGCCTGGGATCGCTGGGAACTTACTGACCAAGACTACAATGAAAGTAAGAAGCTTAGCAGTTTACTTTCATGTATGGCATACAGTTATGGTACTGCCAGATTTGAGATAGACATACAAAACATATATTCCTAACGCTTTTGTGGCTGCTCAAACTGAATACATTTTCAAAATAAAAACTTGAACCAATGCACTTCCAGTATCTGTTTGGTTCATTTTATTTATTTTGTGAGTTCCCTCACATCCCTTGCCTAGTTAAATTTTCCGCTGAGATAACCCCATCTTGCATAAGAAGCCATGTCATATGCAGGTTACAAACCAAGCTTAGCCACATTGCACCTGTTGGGAGGTGACAAACCGTTCTCAGTCAGAGTGCAGGAGGGGTTTACCCTGTGCCCAGTTTCACAGTGGCTGCAGGCAAATGACTGTGAGAAATGTCTGGCTACCGACAGGCACAGGAACAATGGGGAGAGGTGGGACATATGCTCCATCTCCATATCCATAAATAACAGCTATGGATATAGAGGATCAATTTGGCCGCAGACAACGCAGGGGTGGGGGGACTCAGTTGTGAAGTAGTTGTTAAAGGGGCTTAGAGCTGACTGGCAATAAGCAATTATAATAAATTTTTTCCTTTCCAGTCCTTTCGGTTTTTCTTTCGTTTAACATGAAAACCGAAAGGGAAACCAAAACTGGCCTCCCCTTTCCAGCATATCTGGATCAGACCCTGAAACCGGCCCCCCCTATCCAAATTTTCTGGGTCCGCCCCTTCCACTGGTATCCTTGAACCCATGTTCACCAATGTCTAATAAAGGTTTTCTGTTGTTGTCTCTATCTCTATGGCGAATTTACTTGTACGAACAGATTTGTGCTACTTCAGGATTAACACCAAACGAACCGGTAACTGTACACATACACTATGATATACTAGAACCCTAGGCTGTATGTGGGCTGAGATATATGATTGTTCATATATAACCATGGATTCATAGCCATATATATTGAAAGTTCAGACAGTAGAGTCTTGATGCTTGTTCTTGACTGAATTTTCAGGCTAGATACATGTAGAAGGCGTGAAAATGCCTGTGTGGGTGATGTGTGAGCTTTACGGTCGAGTTCTTTGCGGGCCGCTGTTCGCCGGTCCAGATTTTGGGAGTCGTGTATATTTCTTGCTGCGGTCAGTTCCGACACGTGGTGATCGATTTCACTATAGCGGACCCCATCCCTTTTCTTGAGCATTCTCGTATCTGTCGTCGATATCTCTTTCTATCCCCACCCCCCTTTATTCCGCTGTACTTATTTCTCATTGGTCCAATGTGCCACTCCTGTGCCACTCCTGTGCCGAGTATGTCCATCCCATTCCTTCATGGGTAATATAAAGCGCTGCTCTTGGGTGGTCAAGACATACCCTTCACAGCCAGCCTCCAGACCGGAGCTGTTACTGTCATCTGTATTTTACAGGTAAGTGGAAGTAGGAAGTGGGATTTAAGGGGAATTTAACTTGGTGGATCTCGTCAGTATTTTATCGCTCGGTCAGATAATGTGTATGAATGAATAACATTTCACGATACTTGTACTGAAGTAATATGTAAGATGTGTTTGATTGTGTTTGATTGATGTGTTTGATTGATGTGTTTGATTGATGTGTTTGATTGATGTGTTTGATTGATATGATGGATTGATATGATGGATTGATATCAGTGCTAGATTGATGTGTTTAATTTACTGACATCATTTATATGACGTTAGATTTAGCGTTTAATGTCTGAATATAGTTTAGGAATTCTCTACTCCCACTAATATATTTATGTGGGGTCATTGACATCGTCCTTATGTATATGAATTGTGAATAACATTCCAATATTGTCATACAGCCGTTATTGTGACGATGTGATGAAGCGGATGTCAATAGAGATACCCTTCACAGCCAGCCTCCAGACCGGAGCTGTTATTGTCATCTGTATTTTACAGCAATAAAGTCATTATTACAACCGGGTGGTGTTCAGCGACTACATACACATCTAGGTACATGTATATATATATATATGTTGGGTGGGAGGTGGGGAAGGTGGGTCATATTCACAGATCAAGAAGAATAATTGTTTCATTCACAGATCAAAATTAATTCAAAGATAAACTTCCCACTAACAATAACAAGGGCAGAGATAGATCCATGAGGCTAAGGGTAATTAACAGATATATCCAGCAAACACACAACGTTCACACAACGTTGGTTTTTGGTTGTAATAATGTCCCCTCAAAGTTAACATTTTCACAAACATTGAACTGATATTTTGTGGCCTAAATTCCATAAAAAGAAAACCTCTGCCATTTGTAATGACTAATAAAAATTGGCTGCGTGTAGTAGTTGTTATAAATATAAAATAGTGAGAAGTCGGGAGTGGATGTTTTCCCAATGTTGGGATTACATTAACTGAAAAGTAAGACATCATGAAAACTATATGTAATTGATTGTCTTTAACAGCTATGCTGCTAATTAATTCATCATACACACATTTTTGGCTCGCAAAAGGCACAATTTTAATACTGGACTGAATGCGTAACAACATTACCTGTAAACGTTCAGGTAATGTAAAAAAACACATATATTTTCACATTGTTACAACGTTATCACCACCAAAAATAACATTGTGTCAACATTGTCATGACGTTAACCTATTTGTTGGGTACTTGCCGATCTGCCAATCTCATTCCGATGTATGGTTTATAGTAGGCCGATGTTAAAAACAGTGGTGTATATGGATAGAGTACATGTTCATTGTTATTCTTTACCCGGCCTTAGTCGATCTATGATATAAAGCTATATACAAATTGGTAATTTCATCTGATTCATTAAATATTAAAATTCCCAGTGGACAATATATTATAAATCATTGATCAAGAGGGTCAGCTATATTGTGCCATTCTCAGTTCATGAAGAATTATTTTCCACCTACCCCTTGCCCAATCCCTAGCCTAGCTAGCTGCCCCCGACCCCCTTACCAGGCTTGCCTCTAAGCAGCATGCGTGCGGTGTTGCATTGCATATTTTTGCGTATAGGGCACACAGTTTTGAACTATCCTACAAAATACGAATCTGTCCAGAATCCTTAGGCTTTTTCTGGCCAAATTTATACGATCAGCACCAGCCGGGTCAATATGCACTGCAACACCGCAAAGACAGCAAATGCTGCCTCAAGCTCCCTGCAAGGTGGCGCGACAAAAGCTTTACTTTTACCTCTGCTTTTACCACTGCTGTCGGCTAGGGGCTAATTTTAAGATTCTTAAAAAATTGTCAAATCAGCTGCAATTTCTTGCATCATTATAATTTTCAAGAATAAAAGAGAAAAATAATGAGTTCTCCATATTTAATACAGCAAAGAAAATCTCGTATCCTTACCGAAAAAAGTTATCACAGTGACTGAACTTTTTTTTTTTTATCACCTGATACCGTGTGTTATTAGGCTTAGGCTGGGTCCCTGGCACTAATTTGTTGAAATAAATGCTTAGCGCATTTTTCTTATCAATTTGCGCAGCGCCGCCATGGCGCACTAGCGCTAGCGGAGGAATCGAAGGCAGAGAGCGATGCTGCCTGGCTCTAACGGCACCCGTGATAAGTTAGAGACAGGCCTTGTAACCCACCCCCATGTCACTGATGTAGCCACCCCATCCCCTTTCCCCCCCACCCCCCCTAAATCATTCGGCCGTTTGGCCGTTCGGCCCTTATGTTATGAGTGTACACCCTCCGTTGGTGCAGTTTCGAACTTCAGGAACACCGAACGACGTTATTTTTGCTTCCAGACCACTCCCAGTACTACTAGTTGGTGACTTACGTTAATCAGTTGGAATATAAAATACAAGGAACAAGAGGAATTTAGAAAGTTTCCTCTAGCTTTCCGCGTTAATGTGTCCCTCTTTCCGGGTTGTGCAGCCAGAACGGGGAATCCCCCAAAACGGATATGTCTAATTACCGAAAGGGCCTGGAGGCGGTTGGCCCTTATAGCGAAAAGCGAAAAGACACGTCTTTTCGCGAAAAGACATTTTTGCGAAAGCCACAGACGCTGGTTCAGCTTAATTTTTTGCTGTGCTATACTTTATAATACTTAATGATAATTAGGAAGAACAAACATCCAATTAGTCAATCGTATATCAACTTAACTGTGTGCATGAGCCAACGGCTTCTGTTAGCGTATTTTCACAAGTGTATCATAGCGCAACCGTGACTGAGCCAATTTAGCATACCAATCCCCAGCCTTCTGTTAACACCTTGCCCATGGCTCACTGCTTCTGTAATCTGCATGAAAGAAACTGTTATTTGGAATGGCCAGGTATATCCTTGTCATGTCATGTCATGTCTTTGGTATCTGGCATGGGCCAATGGCCAAACCACTTCTGCAGGCGTCTTTTCACAAGTGTATCATAGCGCAACCATGACTTTTCGCGAAAAGTGTTTTTGCAAAAGCGGGAAACATGGGTCCAGTTCGGCAAACCCCAGGCTTTCTCTTTGCATCTTGCCCCTGTGATAGTGTTAAGCAATGGCTAACTGATTCTGTAATCTACATGAAGGAAGCAGTTATTTGGATTGGATTGGGAATATGCTGCTTCAACAACAAATGGGGTTGTTGGTGAATGGTCATTAGCTGCTAGGGACATGGCTTCTCACAATTGCATACCTCAATGGGTTTGATGTTAATGCCTGGTAGGACTGGTAGGAGTATGGCCTCCCTTGCCTTCTGTCACTCTGATGTGGACGCAGACGCATGTTCCTCGGGGCCTAAAAGACTTTAGGCCTAACCACTTTGCGGTACTACACGAGCGCAGTGCCAGCTGTGCGGAACCAGTAGAAGCGGACCTAACGGAAGATTGGCCTGATCTTCAACCACCCGCCGCTTCACCCCCGCTCAGCCGGAGCTCAACTCCCCCCGTTGAGTCCACCCACTCACCCACTCACTCAACGTCATCATCTCCATCAACGGACACTTCTATCAACGTGAACGAGTCAGTAATAGCTGACGGCGGGTTGGATATTCCTGGCGGTAAATTTCTACCAATTGCTGATGTGATGGCGATGCTCACCGGTCAGGCTGAAGATCTCACCGTACGTGCGAGGGGAGGGGACCCCTTTGTTAGACGCGTGTGTTTTGGACAGAGCATGGTCCCATCTGTCATACTCTACACGGACGCCCAAATGCAGGATATCCAGCGGTTCTGTTGTTCGGTCGTGTGATAGCTGTGTTTGCGCGAAAACAACAGACAGGCCACAGCTGCATCCAGCTTCAATTGCTCAATGTTTTATATGTTTGGATATGTATATAGGCCTTATTTCTTTAAGCAATAAATGAATGCTGCTGAATCAATGAAATCTTAGGTCTTTTCTTTGCACAACGTACTAAGTTATTCAGGTGCAACCATATCATAGTGCAACCATGCAACCTACACCTCACTAACAAGCAAGCACCCAATCTATGAAAATCTAGCTTATCTGAGCACTTTGTAACGGAAAGAAAATCTTGTGGTACAAGGCACAAAGTATTTGTAGCTGTTTATTATTTATCTAAGAAATAACCTCTCATTCTCCTGTCTTTTCGCGAAAATGCCGTCTTTTCGCGAGAAGACACTTCTTTTCGCTATAAGGGCCAACCCGCCTGGAGGCGGTCGCACTTTATAGCGAAAAGACAGTATCTTGCGACAAGACAGCTTAAATGCCGATAAATCCTCAATTGAAGCTACTGATCAAGCTGATTGGTTTTCCCTGTCTTTACTACTCGTAAGAATAACAAATATATTGTTTAATCGGGTTTATATATACTGTTTAACAAATATTTTAACACGGACCCGGTTCAGCGATCGGTGGGCTGCCGGCATGTTTGATCGACACTTGCCCGTTGCCTCACTAGATGGCGTAACTTGTTGCGACAAATGATACATGTTTCCGCGGTCTCACTTTATAGCTTTTCGCGAAAAGACACTAATCTCGCGAAAAGACAGCGCAAATGCCAATTAACCCCGATTTGAAGCTGTTGAACCGGCTGATTCGGGTTGTAATATCATTACTGCGGGCAGGAATGCAAATATGTATTGTTTAATCGGGCTCATATGCATATTTAACAAATGTTTCAACACGGATGCCGTTCAGCGATCGGTACGGCTGCCGCCATGTTGGATAGACACTTGCCCGTTGCCTCACTAGATGGCGTAACGCGACAGATGATGTTACATACATGTTTGCGTTATGAGGTCTTTTCGCGAAAGGACGGTTTCATCGGCGTAAGAGACATGTATCGCTGCTAAAAGACACTTAAAACATTATTAGCATAGTAGATTTGTACAGTTTATTTAACACATCACAACACACACATTACACACATTACGCCTTCTTCTTACTTGTCGTCGTCGTTTTAGCGGAGCGCTTCCGTTTGTGCTGGCATGGCTTCTTGCCGCCAGTGGGTGCCGTGACCACGAGTCGGCCGTCTGTTGAGCGGACACAGCCTGAGCAGTTCCGACTTCTACCCCATTGTTATTTACCTTTTACTCCACACCTCTCGACACAGTCATGTAACAAGCCAAGTGATGAGAAGCCTTTGCTGAACTAAACTGCCCTAAGATGTAAACTCGATGTAACAAACTAATTGGTGTTAACTGATTAGCCCTGCACGAAACCGGCGCCCTGAAACCTTTTACCGACTTCTACCTCAACTCATTGGTGCCACATAACTGCGGCATGCGTGTCTCCTACCCCAGTAATACTAACATTTTATTTCGTAGAAAATGGCAACCCAATCTTGATGAATTAAAAAAAAACGTTTCAGGCGATACATGTCCCATTTACGATTAGACTGTCGCATTATCGTCTTTTCGCGAAAAGACTTCATAACGCAAACATGTATACGATACTGCACGCCATCTAGTGAGGCAACGGGCAAGTGTCTATCCAACATGGCGGCAGCCGTACCGATCGCTGAACGTCGTCCGTGTTGAAATATTTGTTAAATATGCATATGAACCCAATTAAAAAATAAAAAATTTCATTCCTGCCCGCAGTAAAGACATTACAAACCGAATCAGCCGGTTCAACAGCTTCAAATCGGCTTTAATTGGCATTTGGGCTGTCTTTTCACGAGATTAGTGTCTTTTCGCTATAAAGTGAGACCCTGTTTCCGTTATGAGGTCCTTTGCAGATCCTTCGGCGTAAATGGGACACGTATCGCTGCGAAAAGACACTTAAAGCATTAGTCATAGTAGAAGGGCCAGCCAAACTTGATGAATCCAAGAACACTTTAAGGCGATATATGTCCCATTGACGCAGATTAAATTGTCGCATAATCGTCTTTTCGCGAAAGGACCTCATAACGCAAACATGTATGTAACATTGCATGCCAAACATGGAGGCAGTCCATCGCCTTTCGCCTTGAAAAAATCGACAAAAACTTGTAACATGCTTACGAGCAGTAAAGACATTAGAAACTCAATCAGTCTGATCAGTAGCTTCAACTGAGGATTTATTAGAAACCTGATTTCGTCTTGCGCCACTTCGACTGTCGTCCCCGACTGCACGCGACAGGTTACGTCCCTGGAGGGAGCTGAAATTACCGACGGGCGTTGGAGAGGGCCTTGAATTTACCGAAGAGGGCTCGATGGAGGGGGTTGATGATTGAATAAAAGGGGCTGGCGGGCAGCTGGGATTAAAATAAAACAAAAACATTAATTGGCAAATTATTCATTTATTTATTCATTGAATTCATTGATCACAAGCTTTTCATTTACATAATATTGTCTTTAAATAAATCAGTAACTTTGGTCTTCTTTGTGGTTGTCGTTGTCTTCTCTGTTCTTCTGCGCTTTCGTTGTCCAGGTTTCTCTCCCCACCCCCCCCCCCCCCCCCCCCGGATCCACAGTCTCCCGTCTGTCGAACGAACCTGTTTGTCTGTCGGTTGTCTGCATCTGTTTTTCATGAAGTCCCAGCTCCTCTTGTTAGTAACTCGTTGGTCATTGCCGTCCACTCTGTCGATGTCAGTCGATAGTGCTGCATGTCAGGTGCCAGAACGTACTTTCCAAGTCCGATAAGGGCTCTGTCATTGTCCTTTTCCTGAGTGGTGATGACGTGCACTAGTTTCGCGATGAGATCAGGTAGTGACAGTGTCTTCCCGTCCGTGGAATGGTGTCTCGCCCTGAAGGCTCAAACACCCCATATTTTGGTTGATTGATGTACCCTAACAACACAGATCTGAGGGTTGTATGATGTTAACTTTCATAACAATCAAGATCTGTACTTCGTTTTATATTTATAATATATGTTTATGAATTGGACACACAATTTATTAACCAGGCCCACTCCATCGGGCCCCCTTTGGTAAATTCCCGCCCACTCCAGCCCTTTTCGGTAAATTAGAGAAATAAATAAATGAATGATTTGCCCTTTATTTTCGTTTTTGTTTTATTTTAATGCAAGCTGCCCGCCAGCCCCTTTCATTTAATCATCAACCCCCTCCATCGAGCCATCTTCGGTAAATCCCGGCCCCCTCCAGCCCCCTTCGGTAAATTCGAGGCCCCCTCTAGCCTACTTCGGTAATTTTGGCCCCACCAGCCTTCTTCGGTAATTAGACGGACCGCAAAAGCCTACATGTAGCGCGCCCGTAACCTTCACTGGCAAGCTTCCATTCACTAGGTGGCGCTGCAATCCTCCGCTCAGACCAAATGCAGTGGTGCTTACCGAGCCCGTGGTGGGAATAGCGAACATTCGCTGTTGAGGTTACACACCAATAGGTCGTGCGTAGAAAAGTATATGCCGTCAAATAGGGGTGTGAAAAAGATACCCATATAGAGCGGACATTTATGATGAAAAAGATACCCCTATAGAGCGAAAGTTTTAAAACTTGCGATCGGAGGGGGGGGGGGGAGGCTTTGAAAACGTGTGTTTATAGAGCGGATTTTGGCGGTGAAAAAGGGGGGCTTTACCGCGGAACCCCCCACACCCAGCAATGTATTAAATACCCCCCCCCCCGCAGGGCGGATCCAGAAGTGCTGGGTAGGGGACGCCGGTTTCAGGGTCTGATTCAGATATGCTGGATAGGGGGGGGGGGTCGGTTTTTTTATATGGTAAATGATATAAGGTGACTGGTCTACACCACTCTCATTGTAAGACTGCTGTTTACTATCCTCCCACCTGGATCACGAAGGGGAGCGCGGGTCCGGGCGACAATGCCACCCGATCTCTGGCTTAGCCGAGCCAGCCAATCAGAAGACAGGGGCCGGGGCTTAGCGACCGATGGCGGGAGGACCAGCCGCCGCCACCCCGTCCTACACATGTCACGCCCGGACATTACACACGTACCGTAAAAGCACCACGGGGCGGGGCTTAGCGACCGGTGGCAGGAGGACCAGCCGCCGCCGCCATCCCGTCCTGCACATGTCACGCCCGGAAACTACACACGTACTGTAAAAGCACCACGGGCTGGGGCTTAGCGACCGGTGGCGGGAGGACCAACCGCCGCCACCCGGTCCTGCACATGTCACGCCCGGACACTACACACGTACCGTAAAAGCACCACGGGGCGGAGGTTAGCGACCGGTGGCGGGAGGACCAGCTGCCGCCACCCAGTCCTGTACATGTCACACCCGGACACTACACACGTACCGTAAAAGCACCACGGGGCGGGGCTTAGCGACCGGTGGCGGGAGGACCAGCCGCCGCCACCCCGTCCTGCACATGTCACGCCCGGACACAACACACGTACCGTAAAAGCACCAATGGGCGGGGCTTAGCGACCGGTGGCGGGAGGACCAGCCGCCGCCACCCCGTCCTGCACATGTCACGCCCGGACACTACACACGTACCGTAAAAGCACCACGGGGCGGGGCTTAGCGACCGGTGGCGGGGGGACCAGCCGCCGCCATCCTGTCCTGCACATGTCACGCCCGGACGCATAACACGTACCGTAAAAGCACCACGGGGCGGGGCTTAGCGGCCGGTGGCGGGAGGACCAGCCTCCGCCACCCCGTCCTGCACATGTCACGCCCGGAAACTACACACGTACCGTAAAAGCACCACGGGGCGGGGCTTAGCGACCGGTGACGGGAGGACCAGCCGCCGCCACCCCGCCCTGCACATGTTACGCCCGGACACTACACACGTATCGTAAAAGCACCACAGGGCGGAGCTTAGCGACCGGAGGCCGGAGGACCAGCCTCCACCACCGAGCCCTGCACATGTCACGCCAGGACGCTACACACGTACCGTAAAAGCACCACGGGCGGGGCTTAGCGACCGGTGGCGGGAGGACCAGCCGCCGCCACCCCGTCCTGCACATGTCACGTCCGGACTCTACACACGTACCGTAAAAGCACCACGGGGCGGGGCTTAGCGACCGGTGACGGGAGGACCAGCCGCCGCCACCCCGTCCTGCACATGTCACGCCCGGACACTACACACGTACCGTAAAAGCACCACGGGGCGGGGCTTAGCGACCGGTTGCGGGAGGACCAGCCGTCGCCACCCCGTCCTACACATGTCACGCCCGCACACTACACACGTACCGTAAAAGCACCACGGGGCGGGGCTTAGCGACCGGTGGCGGGAGGACCAGCCGCCGCCACCCCGTCCTGCACATGTCACGCCCGGACACTACACACGTACCGTAAAAGCACCACGGGGCGGGGCTTAGCGACCGGTGGCGGGAGGACCAGCCGCCGCCACCCCGTCCTGCACATGTCACGCCCGGACGCTAAACACGTACCGTAAAAGCACCACGGGGCGGGGCTTAGCGACCGGTGGCTGGAGGACCAGCCGCCGCCACCCCGTCCTGCACATGTCAGGCCCGGACACTACACACGTACCGTAAAAGCACCACGGGACGGGGCTTAGCGACCGGTGGTGGGAGGACCAGCCGCCGCCACCCCGTCCTGCACATGTCACGTCAGGACACTACCCATGTACCGTAAAAGCCCCACGGGGCGGGGCTTAGCGACCGCTTGCGGGAGAACCAGCCGCCGCCACCCCGTCCTGCACATGTCACGCCCGCACACTACACACGTACCGTAAAAGCACCACGGGGCGGGGCTTAGCGACCGGTGGCGGGAGGACCAGCCTCCGCCACCCCGCCCTGCACATGTCACGGCCGGACACTACACACGTACCGTAAAAGCACCACGGGACGGGGCTTAACGACCGGAGGCGGGAGGACCAGCAGCCGCCACCCCGTCCTGCACATGTCACGTCCGGACACTACGCATGTACCGTAAAAGCACCACGGGGCGGGGCTTAGCGACCGGTGACGGGAGGACCAGCCGCCGCCACCCCGTCCTGCACATGTCACGCCCGGACACTACACACGTACCGTAAAAGCCCCACGGGGCGGGGCTTAGCGACCGGTTGCGGGAGAACCAGCCGTCGCCACCCCGTCCTACACATGATGCGCCCGCACACTACACACGTACCGTAAAAGCACCCCGGGGCGGGGCTTAGCGACCGGTGGCCGGAGGACCACCCGCCGCGACCCCGTCCTGCACAAGTCACGCCCGGACCCTACACACGTACCGTAAAAGCACCACGGGACGGGGCTTAATGACCGGTGGCGGGAGGACCAGCCGCCGCCACCCCGTCCTGCACATGTCACGCCCGGACACTACACACGTACCGTAAAAGCACCACGGGGCGGGGCTTAGCGACCGGTGACGAGAGGACCAGCCGCCGCAACCCCGTCCTGCACATGTCACGCCCGGACACTACACACGTACCGTAAAAGCACCACGGGGCGGGGCTTAGCGACCGGTTGCGGGAGGACCAGCCGTCGCCACCCCGTCCTACACATGTCACGCCCGCACACTACACACGTACCGTGAAAGCACCCCGGGGCGGGGCTTAGCGACCGGTGGCGGGAGGACCAGCCGCCGCCACCCCGTCCTGCACAAGTCACGCACGGACACAACACACGTACCGTAAAAGCACCCCGGGGCGGGGCTTAGCGACCGGTGGCGGGAGGACCAGCCTCCGCCACCCCGCCCTGCACATGTCACGGCCGGACACTACACACGTACTGTAAAAGCACCACGGGGCGGGGCATAGCGACCGGTGGCGGGAGGACCAGCCGCCGCCACCCCGTCCTGCACATGTCACGTCTGGACACTACACATGTACCGTAAAAGCCCCACGGGTCGGGGCTTAGCGACCGGTTGCGGGAGAACCAGCCGCCGCCACCTTGTCCTGCACATGTCACGCCCGGACACTACACACGTACCGTAAAAGCACCACGGGGCGGGGCTTAGCGACCGGTGGCGGGAGGACCAACCGCCGCCACCCCGTCCTGCACATGTCACGCCCGGACACTACACACGTACCGTAAAAGCACCACGGGGCGGGGCTTAGCGACCGGTGGCGGGAGGACCAGCCGCCGCCACCCCGTCCTGCACATGTCACGCCCGGTCACTACACACGTACCGTAAAAGCACCACGGGGCGGGGCTTAGCGACCGGTGGCGGGAGGACCAGCCGCCGCCACCCCGTCCAGCACATGTCACGCCCGGACACTACACACGTACCGTAAAAGCACCACGGGGCGGGGCTTAGCGACCGGTGGCGGGAGGACCAGCTGCCGCCACCCAGTCCTGTACATGTCACACCCGGACACTACACACGTACCGTAAAAGCACCACGCGGCGGGGCTTAGCGACCGGTGGCGGGAGGACCAGCCGCCGCCACCCCGTCCTGCACATGTCACGCCCGGACACAACACACGTACCGTAAAAGCACCAATGGGCGGGGCTTAGCGACCGGTGGCGGGAGGACCAGCCGCCGCCACCCCGTCCTGCACATGTCACGCCCGGACACTACACACGTACCGTAAAAGCACCACGGGACGGGGCTTAGCGACCAGTGGCGGGAGGACCAGCCGCCGCCACCCCGTCCTGCACATGTCACGTCAGGACACTACCCATGTACCGTAAAAGCCCCACGGGGCGGGGCTTAGCGACCGCTTGCGGGAGAACCAGCCGCCGCCACCCCGTCCTGCACATGTCACGCCCGGACACTACACACGTACCGTAAAAGCACCACGGGGCGGGGCTTAGCGACCGGTGGCGGGAGGACCAGCCGCCGCCACCCCGTCCTGCACATGTCACGCCCGGACACTACACATGTACCGTAAAAGCACCACGGGGCGGGGCTTAGCGACCGGTGGCGGGAGGACCAGCCGCCGCCACCCCGTCCTGCACATGTCACGCCCGGACACTACACACGTACCGTAAAAGCACCACGGGGCGGGGCTTAGCGACCGGTGACGGGAGGACCAGCCGCCGCCACCCCGTCCTGCACATGTCACGCCCGGACACTACACACGTACCGTAAAAGCACCACGGGGCGGGGCTTAGCGACCGGTGGCGGGGGGACCAGCCGCCGCCATCCTGTCCTGCACATGTCACGCCCGGACGCATAACACGTACCGTAAAAGCACCACGGGGCGGGGCTTAGCGGTCGGTGGCGGGCGGACCAGCCTCCGCCACCCCGTCCTGCACATGTCACGCCCGGAAACTACACACGTACCGTAAAAGCACCACGGGGCGGGGCTTAGCGACCGGTGACGGGAGGACCAGCCGCCGCCAACCCGCCCTGCACATGTTACGCCCGGACACTACACACGTATCGTAAAAGCACCAGAGGGCGGAGCTTAGCGACCGGAGGCCGGAGGACCAGCCTCCACCACCGAGCCCTGCACATGTCACGCCAGGACGCTACACACGTACCGTAAAAGCACCACGGGCGGGGCTTAGCGACCGGTGGCGGGAGGACCAGCCGCCGCCACCCCGTCCTGCACATGTCACGTCCGGACTCTACACACGTACCGTAAAAGCACCACGGGGCGGGGCTTAGCGACCGGTGACGGGAGGACCAGCCGCCGCCACCCCGTCCTGCACATGTCACGCCCGGACACTACACACGTACCGTAAAAGCACCACGGGGCGGGGCTTAGCGACCGGTTGCGGGAGGACCAGCCGTCGCCACCCCGTCCTACACATGTCACGCCCGCACACTACACACGTACCGTAAAAGCACCCCGGGGCGGGGCTTAGCGACCGGTGGCGGGAGGACCAGCCTCCGCCACCCCGCCCTGCACATGTCAGGGCCGGACACTACACACGTACCGTAAAAGCACCACGGGGCGGGGCTTAGCGACCGGTGGCGGGAGGACCAGCCGCCGCCACCCCGTCCTGCACATGTCACGCCCGGACACTACACACGTACCGTAAAAGCACCACGGGGCGGGGCTTAGCGACCGGTGGCGGGAGGACCAGCCGCCGCCACCCCGTCCTGCACATGTCACGCCCGGACGCTACACACGTACCGTAAAAGCACCACGGGGCGGGGCTTAGCGACCGGTGGCTGGAGGACCAGCCGCCGCCACCCCGTCCTGCACATGTCACGCCCGGACACTACACACGTACCGTAAAAGCACCACGGGACGGGGCTTAGCGACCGGTGGTGGGAGGACCAGCCGCCGCCACCCCGTCCTGCACATGTCACGTCAGGACACTACCCATGTACCGTAAAAGCCCCACGGGGCGGGGCTTAGCGACCGCTTGCGGGAGAACCAGCCGCCGCCACCCCGTCCTGCACATGTCACGCCCGCACACTACACACGTACCGTAAAAGCACCACGGGGCGGGGCTTAGCGACCGGTGGCGGGAGGACCAGCCTCCGCCACCCCGCCCTGCACATGTCACGGCCGGACACTACACACGTACCGTAAAAGCACCACGGGACGGGGCTTAACGACCGGAGGCGGGAGGACCAGCAGCCGCCACCCCGTCCTGCACATGTCACGTCCGGACACTACGCATGTACCGTAAAAGCACCACGGGGCGGGGCTTAGCGACCGGTGACGGGAGGACCAGCCGCCGCCACCCCGTCCTGCACATGTCACGCCCGGACACTACACACGTACCGTAAAAGCCCCACGGGGCGGGGCTTAGCGACCGGTTGCGGGAGGACCAGCCGTCGCCACCCCGTCCTGCACATGTCACGCCCGGACACTACACACGTACCGTAAAAGCCCCACGGGGCGGGGCTTAGCGACCGGTTGCGGGAGAACCAGCCGTCGCCACCCCGTCCTACACATGATGCGCCCGCACACTACACACGTACCGTAAAAGCACCCCGG
Source organism: Arenicola marina (assembly GCA_964019135.1). Classification (NCBI taxonomy): domain Eukaryota; kingdom Metazoa; phylum Annelida; class Polychaeta; family Arenicolidae; genus Arenicola; species Arenicola marina. The sequence continues at coordinate 4,865,187 of OZ025261.1, forward strand.
GGCGGGGCTTAGCGACCGGTGGCCGGAGGACCACCCGCCGCGACCCCGTCCTGCACAAGTCACGCCCGGACACTACACACGTACCGTAAAAGCACCACGGGACGGGGCTTAATGACCGGTGGCGGGAGGACCAGCCGCCGCCACCCCGTCCTGCACATGTCACGCCCGGACACTACACACGTACCGTAAAAGCACCACGGGGCGGGGCTTAGCGACCGGTGACGAGAGGACCAGCCGCCGCAACCCCGTCCTGCACATGTCACGCCCGGACACTACACACGTACCGTAAAAGCACCACGGGGCGGGGCTTAGCGACCGGTTGCGGGAGGACCAGCCGTCGCCATCCCGTCCTACACATGTCACGCCCGCACACTACACACGTACCGTGAAAGCACCCCGGGGCGGGGCTTAGCGACCGGTGGCGGGAGGACCAGCCGCCGCCACCCCGTCCTGCACAAGTCACGCACGGACACAACACACGTACCGTAAAAGCACCCCGGGGCGGGGCTTAGCGACCGGTGGCGGGAGGACCAGCCTCCGCCACCCCGCCCTGCACATGTCACGGCCGGACACTACACACGTACTGTAAAAGCACCACGGGGCGGGGCATAGCGACCGGTGGCGGGAGGACCAGCCGCCGCCACCCCGTCCTGCACATGTCACGTCTGGACACTACACATGTACCGTAAAAGCCCCACGGGTCGGGGCTTAGCGACCGGTTGCGGGAGAACCAGCCGCCGCCACCTTGTCCTGCACATGTCACGCCCGGACACTACACACGTACCGTAAAAGCACCACGGGGCGGGGCTTAGCGACCGGTGGCGGGAGGACCAACCGCCGCCACCCCGTCCTGCACATGTCACGCCCGGACACTACACACGTACCGTAAAAGCACCACGGGGCGGGGCTTAGCGACCGGTGGCGGGAGGACCAGCCGCCGCCACCCCGTCCTGCACATGTCACGCCCGGTCACTACACACGTACCGTAAAAGCACCACGGGGCGGGGCTTAGCGACCGGTGGCGGGAGGACCAGCCGCCGCCACCCCGTCCAGCACATGTCACGCCCGGACACTACACACGTACCGTAAAAGCACCACGGGGCGGGGCTTAGCGACCGGTAGCGGGAGGACCAGCCGTCGCCACCCCGTCCTACACATGTCACGCCCGCACACTACACACGTACCGTAAAAGCACCCCGGGGCGGGGCTTAGCGACCGGTGGCGGGAGGACCAGCCGCCGCCACCCCGTCCTGCACAAGTCACGCCCGGACACTACACACGTACCGTAAAAGCACCACGGGGCAGGGCTTAGCGACCGGAGGCCGGACAACCAGCCGCCGCCACCCCGTCCTGCACATGTCACGCCCGGACACTACACACGTACCGTAAAAGCACCACGGGGCGGGGCTTAGCGACCGGTGGCGGGAGGACCAGCCGCCGCCACCCCGTCCTGCACATGTCACGCCCGGACACTACACACGTACCGTAAAAGCACCACGGGGCGGGGCTTAGCGACCGGTTGCGGGAGGACCAGCCGTCGCCACCCCGTCTTACACATGTCACGCCCGGACACTACACACGTACCGTAAAAGCACCCCGGGGCGGGGCTTAGCGACCGGTGGCGGGAGAACCAGCCGCCGCCACCCTGTCCTGCACATGTCACGCCCGGACACTACACACGTACCGTAAAAGTACCCCGGGGCGGGGCTTAGCGACCGGTGGCGGGAGGACCAGCCGCCGCCACCCCGTCCTGCACATGTCACGCCCGGACACTACACACGTACCGTAAAAGCACCACGGGGCGGGGCTTAGCGACCGGTGGCGGGAGGACCAACCGCCGCCACCCCGTCCTGCACATGTCACGCCCGGACACTACACACGTACCGTAAAAGCACCACGGGGCGGGGCTTAGCGACCGGTGGCGGGAGGACCAGCCGCCGCCACCCCGTCCTGCACATGTCACGCCCGGACACTACACACGTACCGTAAAAGCACCCCGGGGCGGGGCTTAGCGACCGGTGGCGGGAGGACCAGCCTCCGCCACCCCGCCCTGCACATGTCACGGCCGGACACTACACACGTACCGTAAAAGCACCACGGGGCGGGGCATAGCGACCGGTGGCGGGAGGACCAGCCGCCGCCACCCCGTCCTGCACATGTCACGTCTGGACACTACACATGTACCGTAAAAGCCCCACGGGTCGGGGCTTAGCGACCGGTTGCGGGAGAACCAGCCGCCGCCACCCTGTCCTGCACATGTCACGCCCGGACACTACACACGTACCGTAAAAGCACCACGGGGCGGGGCTTAGCGACCGGTGGCGGGAGGACCAACCGCCGCCACCCCGTCCTGCACATGTCACGCCCGGACACTACACACGTACCGTAAAAGCACCACGGGGCGGGGCTTAGCGACCGGTGGCGGGAGGACCAGCCGCCGCCACCCCGTCCTGCACATGTCACGCCCGGTCACTACACACGTACCGTAAAAGCACCACGGGGCGGGGCTTAGCGACCGGTGGCGGGAGGACCAGCCGCCGCCACCCCGTCCAGCACATGTCACGCCCGGACACTACACACGTACCGTAAAAGCACCACGGGGCGGGGCTTAGCGACCGGTAGCGGGAGGACCAGCCGCCGCCTCCCCGTCCTGCACATGTCACGCCCGGACACTACACACGTACCGTAAAAGCACCACGGGGCGGGGCTTAGCGACCGGTGGCGGGAGGACCAGCCGCCGCCACCCCGTCCTGCACATGTCACGCCCGGACACTACACACGTACCGTAAAAGCACCACAGGGCGGGGCTTAGCGACGGGTGGCGGGAGCACCAGCCGCCGCCACCCCGTCCTGCACATGTCACGCCCGGACACTACACACGTACCGTAAAAGCCCCACGGGGCGGGGCTTAGCGACCGGTTGCGGGAGGACCAGCCGTCGCCACCCCGTCCTGCACATGTCACGCCCGGACACTACACACGTGCCGTAAAAGCCCCACGGGGCGGGGCTTAGCGACCGGTTGCGGGAGAACCAGCCGTCGCCACCCCGTCCTACACATGATGCGCCCGCACACTACACACGTACCGTAAAAGCACCCCGGGGCGGGGCTTAGCGACCGGTGGCCGGAGGACCACCCGCCGCGACCCCGTCCTGCACAAGTCACGCCCGGACACTACACACGTACCGTAAAAGCACCACGGGACGGGGCTTAATGACCGGTGGCGGGAGGACCAGCCGCCGCCACCCCGTCCTGCACATGTCACGCCCGGACACTACACACGTACCGTAAAAGCACCACGGGGCGGGGCTTAGCGACCGGTGACGAGAGGACCAGCCGCCGCAACCCCGTCCTGCACATGTCACGCCCGGACACTACACACGTACCGTAAAAGCACCACGGGGCGGGACTTAGCGACCGGTTGCGGGAGGACCAGCCGTCGCCACCCCGTCCTACACATGTCACGCCCGCACACTACACACGTACCGTGAAAGCACTACAGGGCGGGGCTTAGCGACCGGTGGCGGGAGGACCAGCCGCCGCCACCCCGTCCTGCACAAGTCACGCACGGACACAACACACGTACCGTAAAAGCACCCCGGGGCGGGGCTTAGCGACCGGTGGCGGGAGGACCAGCCTCCGCCACCCCGCCCTGCACATGTCACGGCCGGACACTACACACGTACTGTAAAAGCACCACGGGGCGGGGCATAGCGACCGGTGGCGGGAGGACCAGCCGCCGCCACCCCGTCCTGCACATGTCACGTCTGGACACTACACATGTACCGTAAAAGCCCCACGGGTCGGGGCTTAGCGACCGGTTGCGGGAGAACCAGCCGCCGCCACCTTGTCCTGCACATGTCACGCCCGGACACTACACACGTACCGTAAAAGCACCACGGGGCGGGGCTTAGCGACCGGTGGCGGGAGGACCAACCGCCGCCACCCCGTCCTGCACATGTCACGCCCGGACACTACACACGTACCGTAAAAGCACCACGGGGCGGGGCTTAGCGACCGGTGGCGGGAGGACCAGCCGCCGCCACCCCGTCCTGCACATGTCACGCCCGGTCACTACACACGTACCGTAAAAGCACCACGGGGCGGGGCTTAGCGACCGGTGGCGGGAGGACCAGCCGCCGCCACCCCGTCCAGCACATGTCACGCCCGGACACTACACACGTACCGTAAAAGCACCACGGGGCGGGGCTTAGCGACCGGTGGCGGGAGGACCAGCCGTCGCCACCCCGTCCTACACATGTCACGCCCGCACACTACACACGTACCGTAAAAGCACCCCGGGGCGGGGCTTAGCGACCGGTGGCGGGAGGACCAGCCGCCGCCACCCCGTCCTGCACAAGTCACGCCCGGACACTACACACGTACCGTAAAAGCACCACGGGGCAGGGCTTAGCGACCGGAGGCCGGACAACCAGCCGCCGCCACCCCGTCCTGCACATGTCACGCCCGGACACTACACACGTACCGTAAAAGCACCACGGGGCGGGGCTTAGCGACCGGTGGCGGGAGGACCAGCCGCCGCCACCCCGTCCTGCACATGTCACGCCCGGACACTACACACGTACCGTAAAAGCACCACGGGGCGGGGCTTAGCGACCGGTTGCGGGAGGACCAGCCGTCGCCACCCCGCCTTACACATGTCACGCCCGGACACTACACACGTACCGTAAAAGCACCCCGGGGCGGGGCTTAGCGACCGGTGGCGGGAGAACCAGCCGCCGCCACCCTGTCCTGCACATGTCACGCCCGGACACTACACACGTACCGTAAAAGCACCACGGGGCGGGGCTTAGCGACCGGTGGCGGGAGGACCAGCCGCCGCCACCCCGTCCTGCACATGTCACGCCCGGACACTACACACGTACCGTAAGAGCACCCCGGGGCGGGGCTTAGCGACCGGTGGCGGGAGGACCAGCCTCCGCCACCCCGCCCTGCACATGTCACGGCCGGACACTACACACGTACCGTAAAAGCACCACGGGGCGGGGCATAGCGACCGGTGGCGGGAGGACCAGCCGTGGCCACCCCGTCCTGCACATGTCACGTCTGGACACTACACATGTACCGTAAAAGCCCCACGGGTCGGGGCTTAGCGACCGGTTGCGGGAGAACCAGCCGCCGCCACCCTGTCCCGCACATGTCACGCCCGGACACTACACACGTACCGTAAAAGCACCACGGGGCGGGGCTTAGCGACCGGTGGCGGGAGGACCAACCGCCGCCACCCCGTCCTGCACATGTCACGCCCGGACACTACACACGTACCGTAAAAGCACCACGGGGCGGGGCTCAGCGACCGGTGGCGGGAGGACCAGCCGCCGCCACCCCGTCCTGCACATGTCACGCCCGGTCACTACACACGTACCGTAAAAGCACCACGGGGCGGGGCTTAGCGACCGGTGGCGGGAGGACCAGCCGCCGCCACCCCGTCCAGCACATGTCACGCCCGGACACTACACACGTACCGTAAAAGCACCACGGGGCGGGGCTTAGCGACCGGTAGCGGGAGGACCAGCCGCCGCCTCCCCGTCCTGCACATGTCACGCCCGGACACTACACACGTACCGTAAAAGCACCACGGGGCGGGGCTTAGCGACCGGTGGCGGGAGGACCAGCCGCCGCCACCCCGTCCTGCACATGTCACGCCCGGACACTACACACGTACCGTAAAAGCACCACAGGGCGGGGCTTAGCGACGGGTGGCGGGAGCACCAGCCGCCGCCACCCCGTCCTGCACATGTCACGCCCGGACACTACACACGTACCGTGAAAGCACCACGGGGCGGGTCTTAGCGACCGGTGGCGGGAGGACCAGCCGCCGCCACCCCGTCCTGCACATGTCACGCCCGGACACTACACACGTACCGTAAAAGCACCACGGGGCGGGTCTTAGCGACCGGTGGCGGGAGGACCAGCCGCCGCCACCCCGTCCTGCACATGTCACGCCCGGACACTACACACGTACCGTAAAAGCACCACGGGGCGGGGCTTAGCGACCGGTGGCGGGAGGACCAGCCGCCGCCACCCCGTCCTGCACATGTCACGCCCGGACACTACACACGTACCGTAAAAGCACCACGGGGCGGGGCGTAGCGACCGGTGGCGGGAGGACCAGCCGCCGCCAACCCGTCCTATACATGTCACGCCCGGACACTACACACGTACCGTAAAAGCACCACGGGGCGGAGGTTAGCGACCGGTGGCGGGAGGACCAGCCGCCGCCACCCAGTCCTGCACATGTCACGCCCGGACACAACACACGTACCGTAAAAGCACCAATGGGCGGGGCTTAGCGACCGGTGGCGGGAGGACCAGCCGCCGCCACCCCGTCCTGCACATGTCACGCCCGGACACTACACACGTACCGTAAAAGCACCACGGGACGGGGCTTAGCGACCAGTGGCGGGAGGACCAGCCGCCGCCACCCCGTCCTGCACATGTCACGTCAGGACACTACCCATGTACCGTAAAAGCCCCACGGGGCGGGGCATAGCGACCGCTTGCGGGAGAACCAGCCGCCGCCACCCCGTCCTGCACATGTCACGCCCGGACACTACACACGTACCGTAAAAGCACCACGGGGCGGGGCTTAGCGACCGGTGGCGGGAGGACCAGCCGCCGCCACCCCGTCCTGCACATGTCACGCCCGGACACTACACATGTACCGTAAAAGCACCACGGGGCGGGGCTTAGCGACCGGTGGCGGGAGGACCAGCCGCCGCCACCCCGTCCTGCACATGTCACGCCCGGACACTACACACGTACCGTAAAAGCACCACGGGGCGGGGCTTAGCGACCGGTGACGGGAGGACCAGCCGCCGCCACCCCGTCCTGCACATGTCACGCCCGGACACTACACACGTACCGTAAAAGCACCACGGGGCGGGGCTTAGCGACCGGTGGCGGGGGGACCAGCCGCCGCCATCCTGTCCTGCACATGTCACGCCCGGACGCATAACACGTACCGTAAAAGCACCATGGGGCGGGGCTTAGCGGCCGGTGGCGGGAGGACCAGCCTCCGCCACCCCGTCCTGCACATGTCACGCCCGGAAACTACACACGTACCGTAAAAGCACCACGGGCGGGGCTTAGCGACCGGTGGCGGGAGGACCAGCCGCCGCCACCCCGTCCTGCACATGTCACGTCCGGACTCTACACACGTACCGTAAAAGCACCACGGGGCGGGGCTTAGCGACCGGTGACGGGAGGACCAGCCGCCGCCACCCCGTCCTGCACATGTCACGCCCGGACACTACACACGTACCGTAAAAGCACCACGGGGCGGGGCTTAGCGACCGGTTGCGGGAGGACCAGCCGTCGCCACCCCGTCCTACACATGTCACGCCCGCACACTACACACGTACCGTAAAAGCACCCCGGGGCGGGGCTTAGCGACCGGTGGCGGGAGGACCAGCCTCCGCCACCCCGCCCTGCACATGTCAGGGCCGGACACTACACACGTACCGTAAAAGCACCACGGGGCGGGGCTTAGCGACCGGTGGCGGTAGGACCAGCCGCCGCCACCCCGTCCTGCACATGTCACGCCCGGACACTACACACGTACCGTAAAAGCACCACGGGGCGGGGCTTAGCGACCGGTGGCGGGAGGACCAGCCGCCGCCACCCCGTCCTGCACATGTCACGCCCGGACGCTACACACGTACCGTAAAAGCACCACGGGGCGGGGCTTAGCGACCGGTGGCTGGAGGACCAGCCGCCGCCACCCCGTCCTGCACATGTCACGCCCGGACACTACACACGTACCGTAAAAGCACCACGGGACGGGGCTTAGCGACCGGTGGTGGGAGGACCAGCCGAAGCCACCCCGTCCTGCACATGTCACGTCAGGACACTACCCATGTACCGTAAAAGCCCCACGGGGCGGGGCTTAGCGACCGCTTGCGGGAGAACCAGCCGCCGCCACCCCGTCCTGCACATGTCACGCCCGCACACTACACACGTACCGTAAAAGCACCACGGGGCGGGGCTTAGCGACCGGTGGCGGGAGGACCAGCCTCCGCCACCCCGCCCTGCACATGTCACGGCCGGACACTACACACGTACCGTAAAAGCACCACGGGACGGGGCTTAACGACCGGAGGCGGGAGGACCGGCAGCCGCCACCCCGTCCTGCACATGTCACGTCCGGACACTACGCATGTACCGTAAAAGCACCACGGGGCGGGGCTTAGCGACCGATGACGGGAGGACCAGCCGCCGCCACCCCGTCCTGCACATGTCACGCCCGGACACTACACACGTACCGTAAAAGCCCCACGGGGCGGGGCTTAGCGACCGGTTGCGGGAGGACCAGCCGTCGCCACCCCGTCCTACACATGATGCGCCCGCACACTACACACGTACCGTAAAAGCACCCCGGGGCGGGGCTTAGCGACCGGTGGCCGGAGTACCACCCGCCGCGACCCCGTCCTGCACAAGTCACGCCCGGACACTACACACGTACCGTAAAAGCACCACGGGACGCGGCTTAATGACCGGTGGCGGGAGGACCAGCCGCCGCCACCCCGTCCTGCACATGTCACGCCCGGACACTACACACGTACCGTAAAAGCACCACGGGGCGGGGCTTAGCGACCGGTGACGAGAGGACCAGCCGCCGCAACCCCGTCCTGCACATGTCACGCCCGGACACTACACACGTACCGTAAAAGCATCACGGGGCGGGGCTTAGCGACCGGTTGCGGGAGGACCAGCCGTCGCCACCCCGTCCTACACATGTCACGCCCGCACACTACACACGTACCGTGAAAGCACCCCGGGGCGGGGCTTAGCGACCGGTGGCGGGAGGACCAGCCGCCGCCACCCCGTCCTGCACAAGTCACGCACGGACACAACACACGTACCGTAAAAGCACCACGGGGCGGGGCTTAGCGACCGGAGGCCGGACAACCAGCCGCCGCCACCCCGTCCTGCACATGTCACGCCCGGACACTACACACGTACCGTAAAAGCACCACGGGGCGGGGCTTAGCGACCGGTGGCGGGAGGACCAGCCGCCGCCACCCCGTCCTGCACATGTCACGCCCGGTCACTACACACGTACCGTAAAAGCACCACGGGGCGGGGCTTAGCGACCGGTGGCGGGAGGACGCCGCCACCCCGTCCAGCACATGTCACGCCCGGACACTACACACGTACCGTAAAAGCACCACGGGGCGGGGCTTAGCGACCGGTAGCGGGAGGACCAGCCGTCGCCACCCCGTCCTACACATGTCACGCCCGCACACTACACACGTACCGTAAAAGCACTCCGGGGCGGGGCTTAGCGACCGGTGGCGGGAGGACCAGCCGCCGCCACCCCGTCCTGCACAAGTCACGCCCGGACACTACACACGTACCGTAAAAGCACCACGGGGCAGGGCTTAGCGACCGGAGGCCGGACAACCAGCCGCCGCCACCCCGTCCTGCACATGTCACGCCCGGACACTACACACGTACCGTAAAAGCACCACGGAGCGGGGCTTAGCGACCGGTGGCGGGAGGACCAGCCGCCGCCACCCCGTCCTGCACATGTCACGCCCGGACACTACACACGTACCGTAAAAGCACCACGGGGCGGGGCTTAGCGACCGGTTGCGGGAGGACCAGCCGTCGCCACCCCGTCTTACACATGTCACGCCCGGACACTACACACGTACCGTAAAAGCACCCCGGGGCGGGGCTTAGCGACCGGTGGCGGGAGAACCAGCCGCCGCCACCCTGTCCTGCACATGTCACGCCCGGACACTACACACGTACCGTAAAAGTACCCCGGGGCGGGGCTTAGCGACCGGTGGCGGGAGGACCAGCCGCCGCCACCCCGTCCTGCACATGTCACGCCCGGACACTACACACGTACCGTAAAAGCACCACGGGGCGGGGCTTAGCGACCGGTGGCGGGAGGACCAACCGCCGCCACCCCGTCCTGCACATGTCACGCCCGGACACTACACACGTACCGTAAAAGCACCACGGGGCGGGGCTTAGCGACCGGTGGCGGGAGGACCAGCCGCCGCCACCCCGTCCTGCACATGTCACGCCCGGACACTACACACGTACCGTAAAAGCACCCCGGGGCGGGGCTTAGCGACCGGTGGCGGGAGGACCAGCCTCCGCCACCCCGCCCTGCACATGTCACGGCCGGACACTACACACGTACCGTAAAAGCACCACGGGGCGGGGCATAGCGACCGGTGGCGGGAGGACCAGCCGCCGCCACCCCGTCCTGCACATGTCACGTCTGGACACTACACATGTACCGTAAAAGCCCCACGGGTCGGGGCTTAGCGACCGGTTGCGGGAGAACCAGCCGCCGCCACCCTGTCCTGCACATGTCACGCCCGGACACTACACACGTACCGTAAAAGCACCACGGGGCGGGGCTTAGCGACCGGTGGCGGGAGGACCAACCGCCGCCACCCCGTCCTGCACATGTCACGCCCGGACACTACACACGTACCGTAAAAGCCCCACGGGGCGGGGCTTAGCGACCGGTGGCGGGAGGACCAGCCGCCGCCACCCCGTCCTGCACATGTCACGCCCGGTCACTACACACGTACCGTAAAAGCACCACGGGGCGGGGCTTAGCGACCGGTGGCGGGAGGACCAGCCGCCGCCACCCCGTCCAGCACATGTCACGCCCGGACACTACACACGTACCGTAAAAGCACCACGGGGCGGGGCTTAGCGACCGGTAGCGGGAGGACCAGCCGCCGCCTCCCCGTCCTGCACATGTCACGCCCGGACACTACACACGTACCGTAAAAGCACCACGGGGCGGGGCTTAGCGACCGGTGGCGGGAGGACCAGCCGCCGCCACCCCGTCCTGCACATGTCACGCCCGGACACTACACACGTACCGTAAAAGCACCACAGGGCGGGGCTTAGCGACGGGTGGCGGGAGCACCAGCCGCCGCCACCCCGTCCTGCACATGTCACGCCCGGACACTACACACGTACCGTGAAAGCACCACGGGGCGGGTCTTAGCGACCGGTGGCGGGAGGACCAGCCGCCGCCACCCCGTCCTGCACATGTCACGCCCGGACACTACACACGTACCGTAAAAGCACCACGGGGCGGGTCTTAGCGACCGGTGGCGGGAGGACCAGCCGCCGCCACCCCGTCCTGCACATGTCACGCCCGGACACTACACACGTACCGTAAAAGCACCCCGGGGCGGGGCTTAGCGACCGGTGGCGGGAGGACCAGCCTCCGCCACCCCGCCCTGCACATGTCACGGCCGGACACTACACACGTACCGTAAAAGCACCACGGGGCGGGGCATAGCGACCGGTGGCGGGAGGACCAGCCGCCGCCACCCCGTCCTGCACATGTCACGTCTGGACACTACACATGTACCGTAAAAGCCCCACGGGTCGGGGCTTAGCGACCGGTTGCGGGAGAACCACCCGCCGCCACCCTGTCCTGCACATGTCACGCCCGGACACTACACACGTACCGTAAAAGCACCACGGGGCGGGGCTTAGCGACCGGTTGCGGGAGGACCAACCGCCGCCACCCCGTCCTGCACATGTCACGCCCGGACACTACACACGTACCGTAAAAGCACCACGGGGCGGGGCTTAGCGACCGGTGGCGGGAGGACCAGCCGCCGCCACCCCGTCCTGCACATGTCACGCCCGGTCACTACACACGTACCGTAAAAGCACCACGGGGCGGGGCTTAGCGACCGGTGGCGGGAGGACCAGCCGCCGCCACCCCGTCCAGCACATGTCACGCCCGGACACTACACACGTACCGTAAAAGCACCACGGGGCGGGGCTTAGCGACCGGTAGCGGGAGGACCAGCCGTCGCCACCCCGTCCTACACATGTCACGCCCGCACACTACACACGTACCGTAAAAGCACCCCGGGGCGGGGCTTAGCGACCGGTGGTGGGAGGACCAGCCGCCGCCACCCCGTCCTGCACAAGTCACGCCCGGACACTACACACGTACCGTAAAAGCACCACGGGGCAGGGCTTAGCGACCGGAGGCCGGACAACCAGCCGCCGCCACCCCGTCCTGCACATGTCACGCCCGGACACTACACACGTACCGTAAAAGCACCACGGGGCGGGGCTTAGCGACCGGTGGCGGGAGGACCAGCCGCCGCCACCCCGTCCTGCACATGTCACGCCCGGACACTACACACGTACCGTAAAAGCACCACGGGGCGGGGCTTAGCGACCGGTGGCGGGAGGACCAGCCGTCGCCACCCCGTCTTACACATGTCACGCCCGGACACTACACACGTACCGTAAAAGCACCCCGGGGCGGGGCTTAGCGACCGGTGGCGGGAGAACCAGCCGCCGCCACCCTGTCCTGCACATGTCACGCCCGGACACTACACACGTACCGTAAAAGTACCCCGGGGCGGGGCTTAGCGACCGGTGGCGGGAGGACCAGCCGCCGCCACCCCGTCCTGCACATGTCACGCCCGGACACTACACACGTACCGTAAAAGCACCCCGGGGCGGGGCTTAGCGACCGGTGGCGGGAGGACCAGCCTCCGCCACCCCGCCCTGCACATGTCACGGCCGGACACTACACACGTACCGTAAAAGCACCACGGGGCGGGGCATAGCGACCGGTGGCGGGAGGACCAGCCGCCGCCACCCAGTCCTGCACATGTCACGTCTGGACACTACACATGTACCGTAAAAGCCCCACGGGTCGGGGCTTAGCGACCGGTTGCGGGAGAACCAGCCGCCGCCACCCTGTCCTGCACATGTCACGCCCGGACACTACACACGTACCGTAAAAGCACCACGGGGCGGGGCTTAGCGACCGGTGGCGGGAGGACCAACCGCCGCCACCCCGTCCTGCACATGTCACGCCCGGACACTACACACGTACCGTAAAAGCACCACGGGGCGGGGCTTAGCGACCGGTGGCGGGAGGACCAGCCGCCGCCACCCCGTCCTGCACATGTCACGCCCGGTCACTACACACGTACCGTAAAAGCACCACGGGGCGGGGCTTAGCGACCGGTGGCGGGAGGACCAGCCGCCGCCACCCCGTCCAGCACATGTCACGCCCGGACACTACACACGTACCGTAAAAGCACCACGGGGCGGGGCTTAGCGACCGGTAGCGGGAGGACCAGCCGCCGCCTCCCCGTCCTGCACATGTCACGCCCGGACACTACACACGTACCGTAAAAGCACCACGGGGCGGGACTTAGCGACCGGTGGCGGGAGGACCAGCCGCCGCCACCCCGTCCTGCACATGTCACGCCCGGACACTACACACGTACCGTAAAAGCACCACAGGGCGGGGCTTAGCGACGGGTGGCGGGAGCACCAGCCGCCGCCACCCCGTCCTGCACATGTCACGCCCGGACACTACACACGTACCGTGAAAGCACCACGGGGCGGGTCTTAGCGACCGGTGGCGGGAGGACCAGCCGCCGCCACCCCGTCCTGCACATGTCACGCCCGGACACTACACACGTACCGTAAAAGCACCACGGGGCGGGTCTTAGCGACCGGTGGCGGGAGGACCAGCCGCCGCCACCCCGTCCTGCACATGTCACGCCCGGACACTACACACGTACCGTAAAAGCACCACGGGGCGGGGCTTAGCGACCGGTGGCGGGAGGACCAGCCGCCGCCACCCCGTCCTGCACATGTCACGCCCGGACACTACACACGTACCGTAAAAGCACCACGGGGCGGGGCTTAGCGACCGGTGGCGGGAGGACCAGCCGCCGCCACCCCGTCCTGCACATGTCACGCCCGGACACTACACACGTACCGTAAAAGCACCACGGGGCGGGGCTTAGCGACCGGTGGCGGGAGGACCAGCCGCCGCCTCCCCGTCCTGCAGATGTCACCCCCGGACACTACACACGTACCGTAAAAGCACCACGGGGCGGGGCTTAGCGACCGGTGGCGGGAGGACCAGCCGCCGCCACCCCGTCCTGCACATGTCACACCCGGACACTACACACGTACCGTAAAAGCACCACAGGGCGGGGCTTAGCGACGGGTGGCGGGAGCACCAGCCGCCGCCACCCCGTCCTGCACATGTCACGCCCGGACACTACACACGTACCGTAAAAGCACCACGGGGCGGGGCTTAGCGACGGGTGGCGGGAGGACCAGCCGCCGCCGCAACGTCCTGCACATGTCACGCCCGGACACTACACACGTACCGTAAAAGCACTACAGGGCGGGGCTTAGCGACGGGTGGCGGGAGCACCAGCCGCCGCCACCCCGTCCTGCACATGTCACGCCCGGACACTACACACGTACCGTAAAAGCACCACGGGGCGGGGCTTAGCGACCGGTGGCGGGAGGACCAGCCGCCGCCACAACGTCCTGCACATGTCACGCCCGAACACTACGCACGTACCGTAAAAGCACCACGGGGCGGGGCTTAGCGACCGGTGGCGGGAGGACCAGCCGCCGCCACCCCGTCCTGCACATGTCACGCCCGGACACTACACACGTACCGTAAAAGTACCCCGGGGCGGGGCTTAGCGACCGGTGGCGGGAGGACCAGCCGCCGCCACCCCGTCCTGCACATGTCACGCCCGGACACTACACACGTACCGTAAAAGCACCACGGGGCGGGGCTTAGCGACCGGTGGCGGGAGGACCAGCCGCCGCCACCCCATCCTGCACATGTCACGCCCGGACACTACACACGTACCGTAAAAGCACCACAGGGCGGGGCTTAGCGACCGGTGGCGGGAGGACCAGCCGCCGCCACCCCGTCCTGCACATGTCACGCCCGGACACTACACACGTACCGTAAAAGCACCACGGGGCGGGGCTTAGCGACCGGTGGCGGGAGGACCAGCCGCCGCCACCCCGTCCTGCACATGTCACGCCCGGACACTACACACGTACCGTAAAAGCACCACGGGGCGGGGCTTAGCGACCGGTGGCGGGAGGACCAGCCGCCGCCACCCCGTCCTGCACATGTCACGCCCGGACACTAAATACGTACCGTAAAAGCACCACGGGGCGGGGCTTAGCGACCGGTGGCGGGAGGACCAGCCGCCGCCACCCCGTCCTGCACATGTCACGCCCGGACACTACACACGTACCGTAAAAGCACCACGGGGCGGGGCTCAGCGACCGGTGGCGGGAGGACCAGCCGCCGTCACCCCGTCCTGCACATGTCACGCCCGGGCACTACACACGTACCGTAAAAGCACCACGGGGCGGGGCTTAGCGACCGGTGGCGGGAGGACCAGCCTCCGCCACCCCGCCCTGCACATGTCACGGCCGGACACTACACACGTACCGTAAAAGCACCACGGGGCGGGGCTTAGCGACCGGTGGCGGAAAGACCAGCCGCCCCCACCACCCCGTCCCGCACATGTCACGCCCGGACACCACACACGTACCGTAAAAGCACCACGGGGCGGGGCTTAGCGACGGGTGGCGGGAGCACCAGCCGCCGCCACCCCGTACTGCACATGTCACGCCCGGACACTACACACGTACCGTAAAAGCACCACGGGGCGGGGCTTAGCGACCGGTGGCGGAAAGACCAGCCGCCCCCACCACCCCGTCCCGCACATGTCACGCCCGGACACCACACACGTACCGTAAAAGCACCACGGGGCGGGGCTTAGCGACGGGTGGCGGGAGCACCAGCCGCCGCCACCCCGTACTGCACATGTCACGCCAGGACACTACACAAGTACCGTAAAAGCACAACGGAGCGGGGCTTAGCGACCTGTGGCGGGAGGACCAGCCGCCGCCACCCCGTCCCGCATATGTCACGCCCGGACACTACACACGTACCGTAAAAACACCACGGAGCGGGGCTTAGCGACCGGTGGCGGGAGGACCAGCCGCCGCCATCCCGTCCTGTACATGTCACGCCCGGACACTACACACGTACCGTAAAAGCACCACAGGGCGGGGCTTAGCGACCGGTGGCGGGAGGACCAGCCGCCGCCATCCCGTCCTGCACATGTCACGCCAGGACACTACACACGTACCGTAAAAGCCCCACAGGGCGGGGCTTAGCGACCGGTGGCGGGAGGACCAGCCGCCGCCACCCCTTCCTGTACATGTCACGCCCGGACACTACACACGTACCGTAAAAGCACCACGGGGCGGGGCTTAGCGACCGGTGGCGGGAGGACGAGCCGCCGCCATCCCGTCCTGCACATGTCACGCCCGGACACTACACACGTACCGTAAAAGCACCACGGGGCGGGGCTTAGCGACCGGTGGCGGGAGGACCAGCCGCCGCCACCCCGTCCTGCACATGTCACGCCCGGACACTACACACGTACCGTAGAAGCACCACGGGGCGGGGCTTAGCGACCGGTGGCGGCAGGACCAGCCGCCGCCACCCCGTCCTGCACATGTCACGCCCGGACACTACACACGTACCGTAAAAGCACCACGGGGCGAGGCTTAGCGACCGGTGGCGGGGGGACCAGCCGCCGCCACCCCGTCCTGCACATGTCACGCCCGGACACTACACACGTACCGTAAAAGCACCACGGGGCGGGGCTTAGCGACCGGTGGCGGGAGGACCAGCTGCCGCCACTCCGTCCTGCACATGTCACGCCCGGACACTACACACGTACCGTAAAAGCACCACGGGGCGGGGCTTAGCGACCGGTGGCGGGAGGACCAGCCGCCGCCACCCCGTTCAGCACATGTCACGCCCGGACACTACACACGTACCGTGAAAGCACCACGGGGCGGGGCTTAGCGACCGGTGGCGGGAGGACCAGCCGCCGCCACCCCGTTCAGCACATGTCACGCCCGGACACTACACACGTACCGTGAAAGCACCACGGGGCGGGGCTTAGCGACCGGTGGCGGGAGGACCAGCCGCCGCCACCCCGTCCTGCACGTGTCACGCCCGGACACTACACACGTACCGTAAAAGCACCACGGGGCGGGGCTTAGCGACCGGTGGCGGGAGGACCAGCCGCCGCCACCCCGTTCAGCACATGTCACGCCCGGACACTACACACGTACCGTAAAAGCACCACGGGGCGGGACTTAGCGACCGGTGGCGGGAAGACCAGCCGCCCCCACCACCCCGTCCTACACATGTCACGCCCGGACACTACACACGTACCGTAAAAGCACCACGGGGCGGGGCTTAGCGACCGGTGGCGGGTGGACCAGCCGCCGCCACCCCGTCCTGCACATGTCACGCCCGGACACTACACACGTACCGTAAAAGCACCACGGGGCGGGGCTTAGCGACCGGTGGCGGGTGGACCAGCCGCCGCCACCCCGTCCTGCACATGTCACGCGCGGACACTACACACGTACCGTAAAATCACCACGGGGCGGGGCTTAGCGACCGGTGGCGGGAAGACCAGCCGCCCCCACCACCCCGTCCTACACATGTCACGCCCGGACACTACACACGTACCGTAAAAGCACCACGGGGCGGGGCTTAGCGACCGGTGGCGGGAAGACCAGCCGCCCCCACCACCCCGTCCTACACATGTCACGCCCGCACACTACACACGTACCGTAAAAGCACCACGGGGCCGGGCTTAGCGACCGGTGGCGGGAGGACCAGCCTCCGCCATCCCGTCCTGCACATGTCACGCCCGCACACTACACACGTACCGTAAAAGCACCCCGGGGCGGGGCTTAGCGACCGGTGGCGGGAAGACCAGCCGCCCCCACCACCCCGTCCTGCACATGTCACGCCCGGACACTACACACGTACCGTAAAAACACCACGGGGCGGGGCTTAGCGACCGGTGGCGGGAGGACCAGCCGCCGCCATCCCGTCCTGCACATGTCACGCCCGGACACTACACACGTACCGTAAAAGCACCCCGGGGCGGGGCTTAGCGACCGGTGGCGGGTAGACCAGCCGCCCCCACCACCCCGTCCTACACATGTCACGCCCGCACACTACACACGTACCGTAAAAGCACCACGGGGCGGGACTTAGCGACCGGTGGCGGGAAGACCAGCCGCCCCCACCACCCCGTCCTACACATGTCACGCCCGGACACTACACACGTACCGTAAAAGCACCACGGGGCGGGGCTTAGCGACCGGTGGCGGGTGGACCAGCCGCCGCCACCCCGTCCTGCACATGTCACGCCCGGACACTACACACGTACCGTAAAAGCACCACGGGGCGGGGCTTAGCGACCGGTGGCGGGTGGACCAGCCGCCGCCACCCCGTCCTGCACATGTCACGCCCGGACACTACACACGTACCGTAAAAGCACCACGGGGCGGGGCTTAGCGACCGGTGGCGGGAAGACCAGCCGCCCCCACCACCCCGTCCTACACATGTCACGCCCGGACACTACACACGTACCGTAAAAGCACCACGGGGCGGGGCTTAGCGACCGGTGGCGGGAAGACCAGCCGCCCCCACCACCCCGTCCTACACATGTCACGCCCGCACACTACACACGTACCGTAAAAGCACCACGGGGCCGGGCTTAGCGACCGGTGGCGGGAGGACCAGCCTCCGCCATCCCGTCCTGCACATGTCACGCCCGCACACTACACACGTACCGTAAAAGCACCCCGGGGCGGGGCTTAGCGACCGGTGGCGGGAGGACCAGCCTCCGCCACCCCGTCCTGCACATGTCACGCCCGGACACTACACACGTACCGTAAAAGCACCACGGGGCCGGGCTTAGCGACCGGTGGCGGGAGGACCAGCCTCCGCCATCCCGTCCTGCACATGTCACGCCCGCACACTACACACGTACCGTAAAAGCACCCCGGGGCGGGGCTTAGCGACCGGTGGCGGGAAGACCAGCCGCCCCCACCACCCCGTCCTGCACATGTCACGCCCGGACACTACACACGTACCGTAAAAACACCACGGGGCGGGGCTTAGCGACCGGTGGCGGGAGGACCAGCCGCCGCCATCCCGTCCTGCACATGTCACGCCCGGACACTACACACGTACCGTAAAAGCACCACGGGGCGGGGCTTAGCGACCGGTGGCGGGTGGACCAGCCGCCGCCACCCCGTCCTGCACATGTCACGCCCGGACACTACACACGTACCGTAAAAGCACCACGGGGCGGGGCTTAGCGACCGGTGGCGGGAAGACCAGCCGCCCCCACCACCCCGTCCTACACATGTCACGCCCGGACACTACACACGTACCGTAAAAGCACCACGGGGCGGGGCTTAGCGACCGGTGGCGGGAAGACCAGCCGCCCCCACCACCCCGTCCTACACATGTCACGCCCGCACACTACACACGTACCGTAAAAGCACCACGGGGCCGGGCTTAGCGACCGGTGGCGGGAGGACCAGCCTCCGCCATCCCGTCCTGCACATGTCACGCCCGCACACTACACACGTACCGTAAAAGCACCCCGGGGCGGGGCTTAGCGACCGGTGGCGGGAGGACCAGCCTCCGCCACCCCGTCCTGCACATGTCACGCCCGGACACTACACACGTACCGTAAAAGCACCACGGGGCCGGGCTTAGCGACCGGTGGCGGGAGGACCAGCCTCCGCCATCCCGTCCTGCACATGTCACGCCCGCACACTACACACGTACCGTAAAAGCACCCCGGGGCGGGGCTTAGCGACCGGTGGCGGGAAGACCAGCCGCCCCCACCACCCCGTCCTGCACATGTCACGCCCGGACACTACACACGTACCGTAAAAACACCACGGGGCGGGGCTTAGCGACCGGTGGCGGGAGGACCAGCCGCCGCCATCCCGTCCTGCACATGTCACGCCCGGACACTACACACGTACCGTAAAAGCACCACGGGGCGGGGCTTAGCGACCGGTGGCGGGAGGACCAGCCGCCCCCACCACCCCGTCCTGCACATGTCACGCCCGGACACTACACACGTACCGTAAAAACACCACGGGGCGGGGCTTAGCGACCGGTGGCGGGAGGACCAGCCGCCGCCATCCCGTCCTGCACATGTCACGCCCGGACACTACACACGTACCGTAAAAGCACCACGGGGCGGGGCTTAGCGACCGGTGGCGGGAGGACCAGCCGCCGCCACCCCGTCCTGCACATGTCACGCCCGGACACTACACACGTACCGTAAAAGCACCACGGGGCGGGGCTTAGCGACCGGTGGCGGGAAGACCAGCCGCCCCCACCACCCCGTCCTACACATGTCACGCCCGCACACTACACACGTACCGTAAAAGCACCACGGGGCCGGGCTTAGCGACCGGTGGCGGGAGGACCAGCCTCCGCCATCCCGTCCTGCACATGTCACGCCCGCACACTACACACGTACCGTAAAAGCACCCCGGGGCGGGGCTTAGCGACCGGTGGCGGGAGGACCAGCCTCCGCCACCCCGTCCTGCACATGTCACGCCCGGACACTACACACGTACCGTAAAAGCACCACGGGGCCGGGCTTAGCGACCGGTGGCGGGAGGACCAGCCTCCGCCATCCCGTCCTGCACATGTCACGCCCGGACACTACACACGTACCGTAAAAGCACCACGGGGCGGGGCTTAGCGACCGGTGGCGGGAGAACCAGCCGCCGCCACCCCGTCCTGCACATGTCACGCCCGGACACTACACACGTACCGTAAAAGCACCCCGGGGCGGGGCTTAGCGACCGGTGACGGGAGGACCAGCCGCCGCCACCCCGTCCTGCACATGTCACGCCCGGACACTACACACGTACCGTAAAAGCACCACGGGGCGGGGCTTAGCGACCGGTGGCGGGAGGACCAGCCGCCGCCACCCCGTCCTGCACATGTCACGCCCGGACACTACACACGTACCGTAAAAGCACCACGGGGCCGGGCTTAGCGACCGGTGGCGGGAGGACCAGCCTCCGCCATCCCGTCCTGCACATGTCACGCCCGGACACTACACACGTACCGTAAAAGCACCACGGGGCGGGGCTTAGCGACCGGTGGCGGGAGAACCAGCCGCCGCCACCCCGTCCTGCACATGTCACGCCCGGACACTACACACGTACCGTAAAAGCACCCCGGGGCGGGGCTTAGCGACCGGTGACGGGAGGACCAGCCGCCGCCACCCCGTCCTGCACATGTCACGCCCGGACACTACACACGTACCGTAAAAGCACCACGGGGCGGGGCTTAGCGACCGGTGGCCGGAGGACCAGCCTCCGCCATCCCGTCCTGCACATGTCACGCCCGGACACTACACACGTACCGTAAAAGCACCACGGGGCGGGGCTTAGCGACCGGTGGCCGGAGGACCAGCCTCCACCACCCCGTCCTGCACATGTCACGCCCGGACACTACACACGTACCGTAAAAGCACCACGGGGCGGGGCTTAGCGACCGGTGGCCGGAGGACCAGCCTCCACCACCCCGTCCTGCACATGTCACGCCCGGACACTACACACGTACCGTAAAAGCACCCCGGGGCGGGGCTTAGCGACCGGTGACGGGAGGACCAGCCGCCGCCACCCCGTCCTGCACATGTCACGCCCGGACACTACACACGTACCGTAAAAGCACCACGGGGCGGGGCTTAGCGACCGGTGGCGGGAGGACCAGCCGCCGCCACCCCGTCCTGCACATGTCACGCCCGGACACTACACACGTACCGTAAAAGCACCACGGGGCCGGGCTTAGCGACCGGTGGCGGGAGGACCAGCCTCCGCCATCCCGTCCTGCACATGTCACGCCCGGACACTACACACGTACCGTAAAAGCACCACGGGGCGGGGCTTAGCGACCGGTGGCGGGAGAACCAGCCGCCGCCACCCCGTCCTGCACATGTCACGCCCGGACACTACACACGTACCGTAAAAGCACCCCGGGGCGGGGCTTAGCGACCGGTGACGGGAGGACCAGCCGCCGCCACCCCGTCCTGCACATGTCACGCCCGGACACTACACACGTACCGTAAAAGCACCACGGGGCGGGGCTTAGCGACCGGTGGCCGGAGGACCAGCCTCCGCCATCCCGTCCTGCACATGTCACGCCCGGACACTACACACGTACCGTAAAAGCACCACGGGGCGGGGCTTAGCGACCGGTGGCCGGAGGACCAGCCTCCACCACCCCGTCCTGCACATGTCACGCCCGGACACTACACACGTACCGTAAAAGCACCACGGGGCGGGGCTTAGCGACCGGTGGCCGGAGGACCAGCCTCCACCACCCCGTCCTGCACATGTCACGCCCGGACACTACACACGTACCGTAAAAGCACCACGGGGCGGGGCTTAGCGACCGGTGGCCGGAGGACCAGCCTCCGCCATCCCGTCCTGCACATGTCACGCCCGGACACTACACACGTACCGTAAAAGCACCACGGGGCGGGGCTTAGCGACCGGTGGCCGGAGGACCAGCCTCCACCACCCCGTCCTGCACATGTCACGCCCGGACACTACACACGTACCGTAAAAGCACCACGGGGCGGGGCTTAGCGACCGGTGGCCGGAGGACCAGCCTCCGCCATCCCGTCCTGCACATGTCACGCCCGGACACTACACACGTACCGTAAAAGCACCACGGGGCGGGGCTTAGCGACCGGTGGCCGGAGGACCAGCCTCCACCACCCCGTCCTGCACATGTCACGCCCGGACACTACACACGTACCGTAAAAGCACCACGGGGCGGGGCTTAGCGACCGGTGGCCGGAGGACCAGCCTCCGCCATCCCGTCCTGCACATGTCACGCCCGGACACTACACACGTACCGTAAAAGCACCACGGGGCGGGGCTTAGCGACCGGTGGCCGGAGGACCAGCCTCCACCACCCCGTCCTGCACATGTCACGCCCGGACACTACACACGTACCGTAAAAGCACCACGGGGCGGGGCTTAGCGACCGGTGGCGGGAGGACCAGCCGCCGCCACCCCGTCCTGCACATGTCACGCCCGGACACTACACACGTACCGTAAAAGCACCACGGGGCGGGGCTTAGCGACCGGTGGCCGGAGGACCAGCCTCCGCCATCCCGTCCTGCACATGTCACGCCCGGACACTACACACGTACCGTAAAAGCACCACGGGGCGGGGCTTAGCGACCGGTGGCCGGAGGACCAGCCGCCGCCACCCCGTCCTGCACATGTCACGCCCGGACACTACACACGTACCGTAAAAGCACCACGGGGCGGGGCTTAGCGACCGGTGGCCGGAGGACCAGCCGCCGCCACCCCGTCCTGCACATGTCACGCCCGGACACTACACACGTACCGTAAAAGCACCACGGGGCGGGGCTTAGCGACCGGTGGCGGGAGGACCAGCCGCCGCCACTCCGTCCTGCACATGTCACGCCCGGACACTACACACGTACCGTAAAAGCACCACGGGGCGGGGCTTAGCGACCGGTGGCGGGAGGACCAGCCGCCGTCACCCCGTCCGGCACATGTCACGCCCGGACACTACACACGTACCGTAAAAGCACCACGGGGCGGGGCTTAGCGACCGGTGGCGGGAGGACCAGCCGCCGCCACCCCGTCCTGCACATGTCACGCCCGGACACTACACACGTACCGTAAAAGCACCACGGGGCGGGGCTTAGCGACCGGTGGCGGGAGGACCAGCCGTCGCCACCCCGTCCTGCACATGTCACGCCCGGACACTACACACGTACCGTAAAAGCACCACGGGGCGGGGCTTAGCGACCGGTGGTGGGAGGACCAGCCGCCGCCACCCCGTCCTGCACATGTCACGCCCGGACACTACACACGTACCGTAAAAGCACCACGGGGCGGGGCTTAGCGACCGGTGGCGGGAGGACCAGCCGCCGTCACCCCGTCCGGCACATGTCACGCCCGGACACTACACACGTACCGTAAAAGCACCACGGGGCGGGGCTTAGCGACCGGTGGCGGGAGGACCAGCCGCCGCCACCCCGTCCTGCACATGTCACGCCCGGACACTACACACGTACCGTAAAAGCACCACGGGGCGGGGCTTAGCGACCGGTGGCGGAAGGACCAGCCGCCGCCACCCCGTCCTGCACATGTCACGCCCGGACACTACACACGTACCGTAAAAGCACCACGGGGCGGGGCTTAGCGACCGGTGGCCGGAGGACCAGCCGCCGCCACCCCGTCCTGCACATGTCACGCCCGGACACTACACACGTACCGTAAAAGCACCACGGGGCGGGGCTTAGCGACCGGTGGCCGGAGGACCAGCCGCCGCCACCCCGTCCTGCACATGTCACGCCCGGACACTACACACGTACCGTAAAAGCACCAAGGGGCGGGGCTTAGCGACCGGTGGCGGGAGGACCAGCCGCCGCCACCCCGTCCTGCACATGTCACGCCCGGACACTACACACGTACCGTAAAAGCACCACGGGGCGGGGCTTAGCGACCGGTGGCCGGAGGACCAGCCGCCGCCACCCCGTCCTGCACATGTCACGCCCGGACACTACACACGTACCGTAAAAGCACCACCCCGGGACCCACTTTATGTATGCACAAATCCTGAAGAGTGTTAAACAGTACCATAACAATAAATCAACGGGTTGTGTTAGCTATAAATTTATTCTCCTTGTTATAATATTATTTACAGATTTTCTGCAGATCGAAATAATACTTTACATATATATAACGTTCTGTGGGGCCTGGACGCCATGTTAGAAATCCTCGTGATCCTTCTCTGTGTGGGGAGTAAGGTCTTGGAGCAAAATGTATCACGTGACCGTGATATCGCATCACATTCTTTGTGTTCGGTTTTGCACTCGGCGGAGTCCGACGACTCAGCACGCATACCCGAACTCTCCCAAGCTTTTCGTTCGGAGAGACCCCGCGACAAGATGGCGAAGTCGGTTATTGGTGTGGCATATGTGCTAAGAAATATTTTCGAACTTTAAATATCATTTGCAGTTATGTGAACCAGGAAGAATCAACTAGTGTGTTTTCTCCCCGTTCCATCCAAAAAATCAAGCCTCCTTGTCCCCCAAATGCTCTTTATACGCTTTACATAGCAGGCTGAAAGATAAGAAACCGGCCGGCACATTTGTTGGGTGATTATAAAATGGTGAATAAGCTTAGCCAGGCCAAAGAAATAATTATCAAGTTCTCCTCATGTCTTTCACGTTTGTGAGCCTGATCGGATACATATTTAAATAAAAAATAAATACATTTATTAAGTTGAAATGAATGATTCTACGTTGGAAAGCGCCATTTTTATACTCCTCACTCATCCGCAACCGCTTGCTTCGACACGTTCTCCGCACAGCTCGTCCGAACTGCGTATTGGAGAGATCAAAGAGCAGCCAAGGGCAGTCTTTGTTGTCATTTGTACAGTGAAGGAAACACGGTATCAGCGGTCTATAACTGATAGGCAGGCTGCATGGTTCTTGATTCTTGAACAACGGTCAAATCAGTTGAAAGTTCTACCCGAATAATCATGAACTGCGTCCGGCCCGGTTGGCTCCCAGGGACATCACCGACGAGACCACAAGAACCACTCAGGCTGAATGCGGGTGAAAGGTGCGGCGCATGCGCGGCGCATGCGTTGTCTCATGCCTTATGTTCAACAACTTAAACGCGGTCCACTCCTAACTTGGATATGTCGCAGACTGTGGCTAAATGAAGTCTAGTATGGCTGGACTGTCTTATGGAATCTTGAAGCCGGCGTGAGGTTGTGCCCCACAGAGCAGTTCGCCATAGCCGCTCAAGGCCCTGGATGTGTCGCGTTATGATTAGCGCCAATCGCCAAACATTTCTGCATAAACACAAATCCGGTGTCCGGTGTCACCAGCGCCCACATACGTTGATCATGATCATAACGTGTCCGTCAGCACCCGGCGGCTACAATATAATAATATACATGTACAGAGATAGTTCCAGTCTCTTGGGTATATTATACTTGGAGCCGCCGGCTGCTGACGGACACGTTATGATCATGATCAACGGCGGTGAGCGCTCGTGCGGATTGCATTGAGGAAGCAGTCGACAAGAGATGTAACGTAGCCCCCTGGCGGCGCCTGACGGAGGCAGAAAGTGTTTTTTTATATTAGCCATTGAGAGAAGATTACTCGATTACCTTTCCCTACCAGATAGCTTGACATGTTTCAGTCCCGGGGTTCCGAGCGCCCAAGCATCGAGAGCACTAACATGGAGGGTCCCGACCCTCAGAATAGGGTCCGTCCGTTCATACATGTACCTAGTCAGTAACAAGGCCAACGTGAACAAAGTGATAGGAAGAGGAACAATCCTTTTATTTACGTGTTGCCATCAGAGCGTACATCCGCATTAAATACACATACAGAAAACGTCCTTCGTTTAATATCTTAAAATGTACACCACAAAATTAACTGCTCACAGCATATCTGTATCTACTTGATCTCAATAGTACAATCACTGACAGGTCTGTCTTCCAACTTACTGAGAGACACTCGGTACGATAGTCTCTCTGCCCAGCGGCAGATGGCGACAGCGGCTGGTCCGTCCATAGAAAACTCTACTTCCAAAGTGATACAAAACATAGTTTCAAATCAACTGAGACGCCCACATGTACAGCAGAGACCCGCACATAGCAGAGACCCGCACATAGCAGAGACCCGCACATAGCAGAGACCCGCACATAGCAGAGACCCGCACATAGCAGAGACCCGCACATAGCAGACCCGCACATAGCAGAGACCCGCACATAGCAGAGACCCGCACATAGCAGACCCACACATAGCAGACCCGCACATAGCAGAACCGCACATAGCAGAGACCCGCACATAGCAGAGACCCGCACATAGCAGAGACCCGCACATAGCAGAGACCCGCACATAGCAGACCTGCAGATAGCAGAGACCCACACATAGCAGAGACCCGCACATAGCAGAGACCCGCACATAGCAGAGACCCGCACATAGCAGACCCGCAGATAGCAGAGACCCGCACATAGCAGAGACCCACACATAGCAGAGACCCGCACATAGCAGAGACCCGCAGATAGCACAGACCGGCACATAGCAGAGACCCGCACATAGCAGAGACCCGTACATAGCAGAGACCCGCACATAGCAGAGACCCGCAGATAGCACAGACCCGCACATAGCAGAGACCCGCAGGTAGCAGAGACCCGCACATAGCAGAGACCCGAACATAGCAGAGACCCGCACATAGCAGAGACCCGCACATAGCAGAGACCCGCACATAGCAGAGACCCGCACATAGCAGAGACCCGCACATAGCAGACCCGCACATAGCAGAGACCCGCACATAGCAGAGACCCGCACATAGCAGACCCGCACATAGCAGAGACCCGCACATAGCAGAGACCCGCACATAGCAGAGACCCGCACATAGCAGACCCGCACATAACAGAGACCCGCACATAGCAGAGACCCGTACATAGCAGAGACCCGCACATAGCAGAGACCCGCACATAGCAGAGACCCGCACATAGCAGAGACCCGTACATAGCAGAGACCCGCACATAGCAGAGACTCGCCCATAGCAGAGACCCGCACATAGCAGAGACCCGCACATAGCAGAGACCCGCCCATAGCAGAGACCCGCACATAGCAGAGACCCGCACATAGCAGAGACCCGCCCATAGCAGAGACCCGCACATATTTATACATGTATTATATATTATTAGGTCTAAGCGTATCGCTGTCAATCCGCATGATGACGTCACCGTGACGTCACAGCTCTCGCTATGATAAAGACAATTAAACTAGTCCTTTGTTCTCAAAATAACACATCCTAAATCACAGAAACTCAGCTTTTGGTCTTTCTTCATCTGCGGATAAATTTGTCAATCTATTAATCTGTCAACAGCTTTCCAGATATATCTGGCACCAAAGCCACAGTTAAGTCCAGCGTTGGCGATGGCGTCAAAACACTTATTAAGTATCGTCTACGTGTGTCGTCCACTTGAGTCCGGTCCTTGGTCCTTAGAGGCACCCCCGGGGAGACACCAACACGTTAATTGGCAGCACGCTTTCAGGTGAGGCACCAGTAATTGGCGGGTCAGTCCGCCAAGAAGCACTACGGCCATGCGGGTGGGTGACACTGGAAGTCTGGAGGTGTAACTGCGAGAAGCCAGGCCTGGGGCTGTTACCCCGTAGCCGCCCCCCCCTCCCTTCCTCATCCCCACAACCACCGCCCTACCCACTCACCTGCCCCCCCCCCCTGCTCAATCATTCCCTTAGTGTCATCTTCTCACATGCACTGTTTGGACTCACACCCGCACCCCTCCCTCCCCTCCTCTCTCCGACAACTTCGGTTACACAGGCGGCTCCCCCATCACCTCTTGTTCCTTCCTACACCCCCTACACTCCCCATCACCTCTCCCTCCCTCCTACACCTCCTACACTCCCCATCACCTCTCCCTCCCTCCTACACCCCCTACACTCCCCATCACCTCTCCCTCCCTCCTACACCCCCTACACTCCCCATCACCTCTCTCTCCCTCCTACACCCCATACACTCCCCATCACCTCTCCCTCCCTCCTACACCCCCTACACTCCCCATCACCTCTCCCTCCCTCCTACACCCCCTACACTCCCCATCACCTTCCCTCCCTCCTACACCCCCTACACTCCCCATCACCTCTCCCTCCCTCCTACACCCCCTACACTCCCCATCACCTGTCTCTCCCCCGTACACTCCCCATCACCTCTCCCTCCCTCCTACACCCCCTACACTCCCCATCACCTCTCCCTCCCTCCTACACCCCCTACACTCCCCATCACCTCTCCCTCCCTCCTACACCCTCTACACTCCCCATCACCTGTCTCTCCCCCCTGCACCCCCTACACTCCCCATCACCTCTCCTTCCCTCCTACACCCCCTACACTCCCCATCACCTCTCCCTCCCTCCTACACCCCCTACACTCCCCATCACCTCTCCCTCCCTCCTACACCCCCTACACTCCCCATCCTACACCCCCTACACTCCCCATCACCTCTCCCTCCCTCCTACACCCCCTACACTCCCCATCACCTCTCCCTCCCTCCTACACCCCTACACTTCCCATCACCTGTCTCTCCCCCCTACACTCCCCATCACCTCTCCCTCCCTCCTACACCCCCTACACTCCCCATCACCTCTCCCTCCCTCCTACACCCCCTACACTCCCCATCACCTCTCCCTCCCTCCTACACCCCCTACACTCCCCATCACCTGTCTCTCCCCCCTACACTCCCCATCACCTCTCCCTCCCTCCTACACCCCCTACACTCCCCATCACCTCTCCCTCCCTCCTACACCCCCTACACTCCCCATCACCTCTCCCTCCCTCCTACACCCCCTACACTCCCCATCACCTCTCCCTCCCTCCTACACCCCCTACACTCCCCATCACCTCTCACTCCCTCCTACACCCCTACACTCCCCATCACCTCTCCCTTCCTCCCACACCCCCTACACTCCCCATCACCTCTCCCTCCCTCCTACACCCCCTACACTCCCCATCACCTCTCCCTTCCTCCTACACTCCCCATCACCTCTCCCTCCCTCCTACACCCGCTACACTCTCCATCACCTCTCCCTCCCTCCTACACCCCCTACACTCCCCATCACCTCTCCCTCCCTCCTACACCCCCTACACTCCCCATCACCTCTCCCTCCCTCCTACACCCCCTACACTCCCCATCACCTCTCCCTCCCTCCTACACCCCCTACACTCCCCATCACCTGTCTCTCCCCCCTACACCCCCTACACTCCCCATCACCTCTCCCTCCCTCCTACACCCCCTACACTCCCCATCACCTATCCCTCCCTCCTACACCGCCTACACTCCCCATCACCGCTCCCTCCCTCCTACACCCCCTACACTCCCCATCACCTCTCACTCCCTCCTACACCCCTACACTCCCCATCACCTCTCCCTTCCTCCCACACCCCCTACACTCCCCATCACCTCTCCCTCCCTCCTACACCCCCTACACTCCCCATCACCTCTCCCTCCCTCCTACACTCCCCATCACCTCTCCCTCCCTCCTACACCCCTACACTCCCCATCACCTGTCCCTCCCTCCTACACCCCCTACACTCCCCATCACCTCTCCCTCCCTCCTACACTCCCTACACTCCCCATCACCTCTCCCTCCCTCCTACACCCCCTACACCCCCCATCACCTCTCCCTCCCTCCTACACCCCCTACACTCCCCATCACCTCTCCCTCCCTCCTACACCCCCTACACTCCCCATCCCCTCTCCCTCCCTCCTACACCCCCTACACTCCCCATCACCTCTCCCTCCCTCCTACACCCACTACACTCCCCATCCCCTCTCCCTCCCTCCTACACCCCCTACACTCCCCATCACCTCCCTCCCCCCTACACTCCCCATCACCTCTCCCTCCCTCCTACACCCCCTACACTCTCCATCACCTCTCCCTCCCTCCTACACCCCCTACACTCCCCATCACCTCTCCCTCCCTCCTACACCCCCTACACTCCCCATCCCCTCTCCCTCCCTCCTACACCCCCTACACTCCCCATCACCTCCCTCCCCCCTACACTCCCCATCACCTCTCCCTCCCTCCTACACCCCCTACACTGCCCATCACCTCCCCCCTACAGCCTCTACCCCTCCCCGCCCCCTCTTCTCTCCTAGATCCCCTCCACAGCCCCACCACCTCTCCCTCCCTCATAAACACCCTACCCCTCCCCACCCCCTCCTTCTCTCCTACATCCCCTCCACGGCCCCACTACTTCTCCCTCCCTCCTACACCCCCTACCCCTCCCCACCCCCTCCTTCTCTCCTACATCCTCTCCACAGCCCCACTACCTCTCCCTCCCTCCCTCCTACACCCCCTACCTCTCCCCACCCCCCTTCTCTCCTACATCCCCTCCACAGCCCCACTACCTCTCCCTCCCTCCTACACCCCCTACCCCTCCCCACACCCTCCTTCTCTCCTACATCCTCTCCACAGACCCACTCCCTCTCCCTCCTTCCCTTCTACACCCCCTACCCCTCCCCCCCCTCCTTCTCTCCTACATCCCCTCCACAGCCCCACTACCTCTCCCTCCCTCCCTCCTACACCCCCTACCCCTCCCCACCCCGTCCTTCTCTCCATGGTGGAGTCTTCCTTTGTGTCTTCCTCTCGCTGAACAACGTCTTCCCAAACATGTAAGCGATACACCTCACCCTACACCCCCTTATTTACGGGCCGCCTAAACCCTAATGTTATCTCGTGTAACCATCCCAAGCTCTCCAGTACCCCACCCCATCCCACCCCTACCTACCAGGCCAACACATAGGGCCTACACTGTCTGTACCAGACCAACACATAGGGCCTACACTGTCTGTACCAGACCAACACATAGGGCCTACACTGTCTGTGCCAGACCAAAACATAGGGCCTACACTGTCTGTACCAGGCCAGCACATAGGGCCTACACTGTCTGTACCAGACCAACACATAGAGCCTACATTGTCTGTACCAGGCCAACACATAGAGCCTACATTGTCTGTACCAGGCCAACACATAGGGCCTACACTGTCTGTACCAGACCAACACATAGGGCCTACACTGTCTGTACCAGACCAACACATAGGGCCTACACTGTCTGTGCCAGACCAAAACATAGGGCCTACACTGTCTGTACCAGACCAACACATAGAGCCTACATTGTCTGTACCAGACCAACACATAGGGCCTACACTGTCTGTAACAGACCAACACATAGGGCCTACACTGTCTGTACCAGACCAACACATAGGACCCACAACGTCTGTACCAGACCAACACACAGGACCCACAATGTCTGTACCAGACCAACACATAGGGTACCAGACCAACACATAGGGTCTGCCTGCATCAGACCAACACGTCCCCAGCCCGGTATTACACGGGCTATCTTATTACGTATCTCATCGCTTCCCGCGAGAAGCGTTGTAAGATATCTATAAGCGTTATGGCTTCCATGTTCGATAATCATTGTAAGACTAATGGACCGATACCAATATACCGTGGATCCCTTCGACAGACATAGCTTACTGCAGAACGTGGACACCATCATCCTTGTGGCCCGCAGTGAAGTACACGGTGTCGTCGTCCACAGTGATGTGAAGGGGCGCAATGTTCCCGGTGTTGACGGTCGTCAGGGTCTCACCGCTGGGTGAGATCACATAGATACATCTGTCGACATTGTTCCCAACCAGAAAGTTCACCCCGTCTTCGCCGAGACCACAGGGTTCCTTTAGTCCTGGAGGTCTGATCACGTGACCCGAGGTGTCTCCCTCGGTGTAGAGCACGAGGGTTTTGTCCTCCATGTAGTTGACCATCAGAGTGGAGCCGATGATCGCCACCCACCATGGGCGACACGTAACCCCCGATGGACGGCTTAGAGTGGTGACCACAGTGTCTGTTGTCAGTGACACTTTGTGTACGCCAGCCCAACAGGCCACATACACGTGTTCCTTGTCACGTGGGTCCAGCGCCATGTGAATGGGTAACTTACCCCCGGCCGTCAGCTTCCCGACCACACGAAGACCCTTTGCTTGGGTCCACTTCACTATTGTAATGTTGTTATGCTGCATGCTGCACACGTAGACCGTGTCTGTGTCCTTGTCACTCACACAATGAAATGGGCGATCAATGTCGACATGACACACGTAGGAGTGTTTGGCGACTGGCTCCGGGCGACTGAAGGCCACCAGTCGGCCACTTCCCCAGTCAGTCACCAGGACGAGGTGGCCGAGGACACAGGCCGCGCGGGGATCCCTCAGACATCCCGCGCCCTCTGTGTCTCCCACTGGAGAAGTCTCCCTCAGACTGTCGTAGAATGCCTTGGTCTGAATCATAATAATGTATACACAACATTGCATAACATATTCCACACAAACACGTACGCAATAATCTTACCCAGAACTGATTACTGTCAATGAAGAAGACACCAGCTATGAGATTTAAATCAGACACCCTGACTAACCAGGTTACTGGTTCACACAACGCATTACAGTAACAACCTTTCTGGAATACTTCTGTTTCAGGAAGGGCGAGCGGCTTCGTAATGTTGGCGGCTGTCTCCGTTAAGGCTTATGGAAGCCTTTAACTTCAGTCAACCTTCGTATTTATCACAGTTTACAAATAGAAAGGCATGCTATGTACATACGATTAGTAACCGAGACAACACATTGGACCAACACATAGGGCCTACACTGTCTGCACCAGACCAACACATAGGGCCTACACTGTCTGCACCATACCAACACATAGGGCCTACACTGTCTGTACCAGACCAACACATAGGGCCTACACTGTCTGCACCAGACCAACACATAGGGCCTACACTGTCTGCACCAGACCAACACATAGGGCCTACACTGTCTGCACCAGACCGACACATAGGGCCTACAGTCTGTACCAGACCAACACATAGGGCCCACTGGCTGCACCAGACCAACACATAGGGCCTACACTGTCTGTACCAGACCAACACATAGGGCCTACACTGTCTGTACCAGACCAACACATAGGACCTACACTGTCTGCACCAGACCAACACATAGGGCCTACACTGTCTGCACCAGACCGACACATAGGGCCTACAGTCTGTACCAGACCAACACATAGGGCCTACACTGTCTGTACCAGACCAACACATAGAGCCTACACTGTCTGCAACAGACCAACACATAGAGCCTATACTGTCTGTACCAGACAAACACATAGAGCCTATACTGTCTGTACCAGACCAACACATAGGGCCTATACTGTCTGTAACAGACCAACACATAGAGCCTATACTGTCTGTAACAGACCAACACATAGAGCCTATACTGTAACAGACCAACACATAGAGCCTATACTGTCTGTACCAGACCAACACATAGAGCCTATACTGTCTGTACCAGACCAACACATAGAGCCTATACTGTCTGTAACAGACCAACACATAGAGCCTATACTGTCTGTAACAGACCAACACATAGGGCCTATACTGTCTGTAACAGACCAACACATAGGGCCTACACTGTCTGTACCAGACCAACACATAGGGCCTACACTGTCTGTAACAGACCAACACATAGGGCCTACACTGTCTGCACCAGACCGACACATAGGGCCTACACTGTCTGCACCAGACCAACACATAGGGCCTACACTGTCTGCACCAGACCGACACATAGGGCCTACAGTCTGTACCAGACCAACACATAGGGCCCACTGGCTGCACCAGACCAACACATAGGGCCTACACTGTCTGTACCAGACCAACACATAGGGCCTACACTGTCTGTACCAGACCAACACATAGGACCTACACTGTCTGCACCAGACCAACACATAGGGCCTACACTGTCTGCACCAGACCGACACATAGGGCCTACAGTCTGTACCAGACCAACACATAGGGCCTACACTGTCTGTACCAGACCAACACATAGAGCCTACACTGTCTGCAACAGACCAACACATAGAGCCTATACTGTCTGTACCAGACAAACACATAGAGCCTATACTGTCTGTACCAGACCAACACATAGGGCCTATACTGTCTGTAACAGACCAACACATAGAGCCTATACTGTCTGTAACAGACCAACACATAGAGCCTATACTGTAACAGACCAACACATAGAGCCTATACTGTCTGTACCAGACCAACACATAGAGCCTATACTGTCTGTACCAGACCAACACATAGAGCCTATACTGTCTGTAACAGACCAACACATAGAGCCTATACTGTCTGTAACAGACCAACACATAGGGCCTATACTGTCTGTAACAGACCAACACATAGGGCCTACACTGTCTGTACCAGACCAACACATAGGGCCTACACTGTCTGTAACAGACCAACACATAGAGCCTATACTGTCTGTACCAGACCAACACATAGGGCCTACACTGTCTGTACCAGACCAACACATAGGGCCTACACTGTCTGTAACAGACCAACACATAGAGCCTATACTGTCTGTACCAGACCAACACATAGGGCCTGGCTCAAAGGCAGTACTTACCCTAGTCGTTCGCCTTCTAAACATCTCCGGTCGGTCCTTCCGAAGGGAATCCAAGCTCCCGGGTTCTGTATTCATCGCCTGCTTTAAAACGTTGAAGGCATCCAAGTCTCGGGATAAGAAAGTCACTTCAAGACCTTTGCTGAGGATTTTTGTCTCCACCAGCCCGAGGCGGCATGACTTGATGACGTCACCAGTGTGGGCGAGGTTACTCTCGGAATAGCGTAACCATGACAACGCCATTTGAAACACCGTATTCTCATCTCTGACTTTCAGACGATCATCTTGCAATAGTCGGAGTAATGTGTCAACATCCAGCAGCCGTATGAATTCCTCACGCTCACTGAGCTCTTCAAAATGGCCGACGATTTGATTAACGCAGGTCTCATACACATCCTTAATGTCATACGTCTTCGCTGAGCGCAACACGGTCATTATCTCTCCTCCGACTGAAGCACTCAAGTTTCTATGGAAATATGTTTCCATCAATGACACCACAACGTCCATCTGTAGGCAGCGCGCGCACATTATGACGTCACAAAGATTCTCAGCCGTCACCTTGCAGTCACCTCGGTAGATCCAATCCAATACAAAACTGAAGGCAGACTTGGTCATGTGACCGCCCGTCAGTGATACGTGCTTCACGTCTGAAGAATCCTGGTGTTGGTCGTGCGCCTGCGCAGGACTCAGACACAGAAGGTCAGCGACAGCGTCGGTGGGCGACCCGTCAAGTCTCGCGCTGCCTTCGCCATGCAGGAAGCGCCTCTCAAAGTACCCACTCCAGCCGAAGAGGACGGCCTTGTGACAGTGGAAGGCTTCCCCGTCAACCGTCACCGTGACGTCAGTAAATTCTGGGCACGTGTCTCCAAGGGCGACGTAGGCGTCCCGCCAGACGTGGCAAAAGAGTTCCTGTTTGTCAGGCTGGGGTACGCTTATTAATCTGAAACATAGAATATGTCATATCACACGCAGAATTGGCGGGGACTGGAATCTATTTACTATAACCGATGGTTTCCCAATTTACATAGTCAATATACACAATAAGTGTTACTGCGGTGGGCGAGCGTCACTGTGGTGGGCGAGCGTCACTGCAGTGGGCGAGCGTCACTGCAGCGGGCGAGCGTCTCTGCAGTGGGCGAGCGTCACTGTGGTAGGCGAGCGTCACTGCAGTGGGCGAACGTCACTGCAGCGGGCGAGCGTCAATGCAGCGGGCGAGCGTCACTGTTGTGGGCGAGCGTCACTGTAGCGGGCGAGCGTCACTGTTGTGGGCGAGCGTCACTGCAGCGGCGAGCGTCAATGCGGCGGGCGAGCGTCACTGGTGGACGAGCGTGACTGGAATTGGGTGAGCGTCACTGCGTCACTGTGGTGGATGAGCGTCACTGGTGGGCGAGGGTCACTGCGGTGTGCAAGCGTCACTGTGGTGGGCGAGGGTCACAGTGGTGGGCGAGCGTCACTGTGGTTGATAAGAGCCACTGCGGTGGGCGAGCGTCACTGCATTGGGCGAGCGTCACTGCAGTGGGCGAGCGTCACTGTGGGGGGCGAGCGCCCCTGTAGTGGGCGAGCGACCCTGCAGTGGGCGAGCGTCACTGCGGCAGGCGAGCGTCACTGCGGTGGGCGAGCGTCACTGAGATGGGAGAGCGTCACTTCGTTTGGCGAGTGTCACTGCAGCGGGCAAGCGTCACTGTGGTGGGCGAGAGTCAATGTGGTGGGTGAGCGTCACTGTGGTTGACGAACGCCACTGCGGTGGGCGAGCGTCACTGCAGTGGGCGAGCGTCACTGCAGTTGGCGAGCGTCACTGTGGTGGGCGAGCGTCACTGAGGTTGACAAGCGCCACTGCGGTGGGCGAGCGTCACTGTGGTCGGCGAGGGTCACACTGCGTCAGCGAGCGAGCGTCACTATGGTTGACAAGTTGACAAGCCACCGCGGTGGGCGAGCGTCACTGGTGGGCGAGCGTCACTACGGTGGGCGAGTGTCACTGAGGTAGGCGAGCGTCATTCTGGTGGGCGAGCGTCACTGCAGTGGGCGAGCGTCACTGCAGCGGGCGAACGTCACTGCGGCAGGCGAGCGTCACTGCGGCGGGCGGGGGTCACTGTGGTGGTCGAGCGTCACTATGGTAAGCGAGAGTCACTGTGGTTGACGAGAGCCACTGCGGTGGGCGAGCGTCACTGCGGTGGGCGAGCGTCACTGGTGGGCCAGCGTCAGTGGTGGGCGAGGGTCACAGTAGTGGGCGAGCGCCACTGCGGTGAGCGAGCGGTGGGCGAGCGTCACTGCAGTGGGCGAGCGTCATTGCAGTGGGCAAGCTTCATTGCAGTGGGTGAGCGTCACTGTGGTGGGCGAGCGTCAGTGTGGTGGGCGAGCGTCACTGCGGTAGGCGAGCGTCTGTGTGTTGAGCGAGCGTCACTATGGTGGGCGAGCGTCACTGTGGTGGGCGAGCGTCACTGGGAAGGGCGAGCGTCACTGCGGTGGGCGAGCGTCACTGCGGTGGGCAAGTGTCACTGGGGTGGGCGAGCGTTACTGGAGTTCGCGAGCGTCACTGTGGTCGGTCAGCGTCACTGGGAAGGGCGAGCGTCACTGCGGTGGGCGAGCGTCACTGCGGTGGGCGAGCGTCACTGCGGTGGGCGAACGTCACTACCATGGGGAGAGCGTCATTGCGTTACAGCGGAGACGAGCGTCACTGCGGTGGGCAAGTGTCACTGGGGTGGGCGAGCGTTACTGGAGTTCGCGAGCGTCACTGTGGTGGGTCAGCGTCACTGGTGGGCGAGGGTCACAGTGGTGGGCGAGCGTCACTGTGGTTGACAAGAGCCACTGCGGTGGGCGAGCGTCACTGTATCGGGCGAGCGTCACTGCTGTGGGCGAGCGTCACTGTGGGCGGCGAGCGCCACTGTAGTGGGCGAGCGTCCCTGCAGTGGGCGAGCATCACTGCGGCGGGCGGGGGTCACTGTGGTGGTCGAGCGTCACTGTGGTTGACGAGCGCCACTGTGGTGGGCGAGCGTCACTGTGGTAGGCGAGCGTCACTGCGGTGGGCGAGGGTCACTGCGGTGGACGAGGGTCACAGTGGTGGGCGAGCGTCACTGCGGTGGGCGAGGGTCACAGTGGTGGGCGAGCGTCACTCTGGTTGACGAGCGCCACTGCGGTGGGCGGGCGGTGAGCGAGCGTCACTGTGGTTGGCGAACGTCACTGTGGTGGGCGAGCGTCACTGCGGTGGGCGAGCGTCACTGTGGTTGGCGATCGTCAAAACGGTGGGCGAGCGTCACTGCGGTGGGCGATGGTCACTGTGATGGGCGAGCGTCACTGGTGAGCGAGAGTCACTGCGGTGGGTGAGTGTCACTGGAATGAGGCGAGCGTCATTGCCTCACTGTGGTGGGTGAACGTCACTGCAATTGACGAGGGTCACTGCCGTGGGCGAGCGTCACAGCGTCAATGTGGTGGGCGAGCGTCACTGCCGAGCAAATGTCACTGGAGTTCGCGAGCGTCACTGTGGTGGAAGAGCGTCACCGCAAAGGGCAAGCGTCACTGTGGTGGACCAGCGTCACTGCAGTGGGCGAGCGTCAGTGTGGTGGGTGTGTGTCACAGCGGTGGGTGTGCGTCACTGCAGTGGGCGAGCGGCAGTGTGGAGGGCGAGCGTCACTGTGATTGGCGGTGGTCATAGCGGTGGGCGAGCGTCACTGCGGTGGGTGAGCGTCACCGTGGTGGGTGAACGTCACTGCAATGGACGAGGGTCACTGCGGTGGGCGAGCGTCACAGCGTCAATGTGCTGGGCAAGCATCACTGCAGTGAGCGAGGGTCAGTGTGGTTGGCGAGGGTCAGAGCGGTGGGCGAGCGTCACTGCAGTGGGCGAGCGTCAGTGGTTGGCGAGGGTCAGAGCGGTGGGCGAGCGTCACAGCGGTGGGCGAGCGTCACTGCGGTGGGCGAGCGTCGCTGTGGTGGGCGAGAGTAACTGTGGTGGGCGAGCGTCCCTGTGGTTGACGATCGCCACAGCGGTGGGCGAGCGTCACTGCGGTGGACGAGCGTCACTGTGGTGGGCATGAGTCACTGTGGTGGGCCAGTGTCACTGCAGTAGGCAAGCAGTGTGGTGGGCGAGCGTCACTGTGATTGGCGGTCGTCACAGCGGTGGGCGAGCGTCACTGCGGTGGGTGAGCGT
Source organism: Arenicola marina (assembly GCA_964019135.1). NCBI lineage: Eukaryota > Metazoa > Annelida > Polychaeta > Arenicolidae > Arenicola > Arenicola marina. The sequence goes on from OZ025261.1 coordinate 4,904,148, forward strand.
CTGTGTGTTGGGCGAGCGTCACTATGGTGGGCGAGCGTCATTAGTGTGCAAATGTCACTGCTGAGGGCGAGCGTCACTGTGTTGGACAAGGGTCACTGCAGCGGGCAAGCGTCACTGCAGCGGGCGAGCGTCAATGCAGCGGGCGAGCGTCACTGTTGTGGGCGAGTGTCACTGCAGCGGGCGAGCGTCACTGTTGTGGGCGAGCGTCACTGCAGCGGCGAGTGTCACTGCGGCGGGCGAGCGTCACTGTGGTGGTCGAGCGTCACTACGGTGGGCGAGCGCCATTGATGTGGGCGAGCGTCACTCTGGTGGACGAACGTCACTGGTGAGCGAGAGTCACTGCGGTGGGTGGGTGTCACTGGAATGAGGCGAGCGTCATTGCGTCACTGTGGTGGGTGAACGTCACTGCAATTGACGAGGGTCACTGCCGTGGGAGAGCGTCACAGCGTCAATGTGGTGGGCGAGCGTCACTGCCGGGCAAATGTCATTGGAGTTCGCGAGCGTCACTGTGGTGGAAGAGCGTCACCGCAAAGGGCAAGCGTCACTGTGGTGGACCAGCGCCACTGCAGTGGGCGAGCGTCAGTGTGGTGGGTGTGTGTCACAGCGGTGGGTGTGCGTCACTGCAGTGGGCGAGCGGCAGTGTGGAGGGCGAGCGTCACTGTGATTGGCGGTGGTCATAGCGGTGGGCGAGCGTCACTGCGGTGGGTGAGCGTCACCGTGGTGGGTGAACGTCACTGCAATGGACGAGGGTCACTGCGGTGGGCGAGCGTCACTGTTGTGGGCGAGTGTCACTGCAGCGGCGAGTGTCACTGCGGTGGGCGAGCGCCACTGATGTGGGCGAGCGTCACTCTGGTGGACGAGCGTCACTGTAATTGGGTGAGCGTCACTGCGTCACTGTGGTGGGTCAGCGTCACTGGTGGGCGAGGGTCACTGCGGTGGGCGAGCGTCATTGTGGTGGGCGAGGGTCACAGTGGTGGGCGAGCGTCACTGTGGTTGACAAGAGCCACTGCGGTGGGCGAGCGTCACTGCATTGGGCGAGCGTCACTGCAGTGAGCGAGCGTCACTGTAGTGGGCGAGCGTCACTGCGGCAGGCGAGCGTCACTTTGGTGGGCGAGAGTCAATGTGGCGGGCGCGCGTCACTGTGGTGGGCGAGCGTCACTGTCATAGGCGAGCGTCATTGCGGTGGGCGAGCGTCACTGGTGGGCGAGTGTCACTGCTGAGTGTCACTGCAGTGGGCGAGCGTCACTGTGGTGGGTGAGCGTCACTGTGTTTGACGAACGGCACTGTGGTGGGCGAGCGTCACTGCAGTTTGCAAGCGTCACTGCAGTGGGCAATCGTCATTGCATTTGGCGAGCGTCACTGTGGTGGGCGAGCGTCACTGAGGTTGACAAGCACCACTGCGGTGGGCGAGCGTCACTGTGGTGGGCGAGCCTCACTGCAGTGGGTGAGCGTCACTGCGGCGGGCAAGTGTCACTGTGGTGATCGAGCGTCACTACGGTTGGCGAGTGCCACTGATGTGGGCGAGCGTCACACTGGTGGACGAGCGTCACTGGAATTGGGTGAGCGTCACTGCGTCACTGTGGTAGGTGAGCGTCACTGGTGGGCGAGGGTCACTGCGGTGGGCGAGCGTCAGTGTGTTGGACAAGGGTCACCGCTGCGGGCGAGCGTCCCTGCCGGGCAAATGTCACTGGAGTTCGCGAGCGTCACTGTGGTGGAAGAGCGTCACCGCAAAGGGCGAGCGTCACCGTGGTGGGCGAGCGTCACTGTGGTGGGCGAGCGTCACTGTGGTGGGCGAGGGTCACTGGGAAGGGCGAGCGTCACTGTGATTGGCGGTCGTCACAGCGGTGAGCGAGCGTCACTGTGGTGGGCGAACGTCACTGTGGTGGGCGAGCGTCAGTGCGGTGGGCGAGCGTCACTGTGGTTGGTGTTTGGTCAAAACGGTGTGCGAGCGTCACTGCGGTGGGCGAGCGTCACTGTGGTGGGCGAGCGTCACTGCAGTGGGTGAGCGTCACTGTGGTGGGCGAACGTCACTGTTGTGGGCGAGTCACTGCAGCGGGCGAGCGTCACTGTTGTGGGCGAGCGTCACTGCAGCGGCGAGTGTCACTGCGGCGGGCGAGCGTCACTGTTGTGGGCGAGTGTCACTGCAGCGGGCGAGCGTCACTGTTGTGGGCGAGCGTCACTGCAGCGGCGAGTGTCACTGCGGTGGGCGAGCGCCACTGATGTGGGCGAGCGTCACTCTGGTGGACGAGCGTCACTCTGGTGGACGAGCGTCACTGTAATTGGGTGAGCGTCACTGCGTCACTGTGGTGGGTCAGCGTCACTGGTGGGCGAGGGTCACTGCGGTGGGCGAGCGTCATTGTGGTGGGCGAGGGTCACAGTGGTGGGCGAGCGTCACTGTGGTTGACAAGAGCCACTGCGGTGGGCGAGCGTCACTGCATTGGGCGAGCGTCACTGCAGTGAGCGAGCGTCACTGTAGTGGGCGAGCGTCACTGCGGCAGGCGAGCGTCACTTTGGTGGGCGAGAGTCAATGTGGCGGGCGCGCGTCACTGTGGTGGGCGAGCGTCACTGTCATAGGCGAGCGTCATTGCGGTGGGCGAGCGTCACTGGTGGGCGAGTGTCACTGCTGAGTGTCACTGCAGTGGGCGAGCGTCACTGTGGTGGGTGAGCGTCACTGTGTTTGACGAACGGCACTGTGGTGGGCGAGCGTCACTGCAGTTTGCAAGCGTCACTGCAGTGGGCAATCGTCATTGCATTTGGCGACCGTCACTGTGGTGGGCGAGCGTCACTGAGGTTGACAAGCACCACTGCGGTGGGCGAGCGTCACTGTGGTGGGCGAGCCTCACTGCAGTGGGTGAGCGTCACTGCGGCGGGCGAGTGTCACTGTGGTGATCGAGCGTCACTACGGTTGGCGAGTGCCACTGATGTGGGCGAGCGTCACACTGGTGGACGAGCGTCACTGGAATTGGGTGAGCGTCACTGCGTCACTGTGGTAGGTGAGCGTCACTGGTGGGCGAGGGTCACTGCAGTGGGCGAGCGTCAGTGTGTTGGACAAGGGTCACCGCTGCGGGCGAGCGTCCCTGCCGGGCAAATGTCACCGGAGTTCGCGAGCGTCACTGTGGTGGAAGAGCGTCACCGCAAAGGGCGAGCGTCACCGTGGTGGGCGAGCGTCACTGTGGTGGGCGAGCGTCACTGTGGTGGGCGAGCGTCACTGTGATTGGCGGTCGTCACAGCGGTGAGCGAGCGTCACTGTGGTGGGCGAGCGTCACTGTGGTGGGCGAGCGTCACTGTGGTTGGTGTTTGGTCAAAACGGTGTGCGAGCGTCACTGCGGTGGGCGAGCGTCACTGTGGTGGGCGAGCCTCACTGCAGTGGGTGAGCGTCACTGTGGTGGGCGAGCGTCACTGCAGTGGGTGAGCGGTGTGTTGGGCGAGCGTCATTGGTGGGCAAATATCACTGCTGGGGGCGAGCGTCCCTGCCGGGCAAATGTCACTGGAGTTCGTGAGCGTCACTGTGGTGGGCGAGCGTCACTGCGGTGGGCGAGCGTCAGTGTGGAGGGCGAACGTCACTGTTGTGGGCGAGTCACTGCAGCGGGCGAGCGTCACTGTTGTGGGCGAGCGTCACTGCAGCGGCGAGTGTCACTGCGGCGGGCGAGCGTCACTGTTGTGGGCGAGTGTCACTGCAGCGGGCGAGCGTCACTGTTGTGGGCGAGCGTCACTGCAGCGGCGAGTGTCACTGCGGTGGGCGAGCGCCACTGATGTGGGCGAGCGTCACTCTGGTGGACGAGCGTCACTGTAATTGGGTGAGCGTCACTGCGTCACTGTGGTGGGTCAGCGTCACTGGTGGGCGAGGGTCACTGCGGTGGGCGAGCGTCATTGTGGTGGGCGAGGGTCACAGTGGTGGGCGAGCGTCACTGTGGTTGACAAGAGCCACTGCGGTGGGCGAGCGTCACTGCATTGGGCGAGCGTCACTGCAGTGAGCGAGCGTCACTGTAGTGGGCGAGCGTCACTGCGGCAGGCGAGCGTCACTTTGGTGGGCGAGAGTCAATGTGGCGGGCGCGCGTCACTGTGGTGGGCGAGCGTCACTGTCATAGGCGAGCGTCATTGCGGTGGGCGAGCGTCACTGGTGGGCGAGTGTCACTGCTGAGTGTCACTGCAGTGGGCGAGCGTCACTGTGGTGGGTGAGCGTCACTGTGTTTGACGAACGGCACTGTGGTGGGCGAGCGTCACTGCAGTTTGCAAGCGTCACTGCAGTGGGCAATCGTCATTGCATTTGGCGAGCGTCACTGTGGTGGGCGAGCGTCACTGAGGTTGACAAGCACCACTGCGGTGGGCGAGCGTCACTGTGGTGGGCGAGCCTCACTGCAGTGGGTGAGCGTCACTGCGGCGGGCGAGTGTCACTGTGCTGATCGAGCGTCACTACGGTTGGCGAGTGCCACTGATGTGGGCGAGCGTCACACTGGTGGACGAGCGTCACTGGAATTGGGTGAGCGTCACTGCGTCACTGTGGTAGGTGAGCGTCACTGGTGGTCGAGGGTCACTGCGGTGGGCGAGCGTCAGTGTGTGGGACAAGGGTCACCGCTGCGGGCGAGCGTCCCTGCCGGGCAAATGTCACTGGAGTTCGCGAGCGTCACTGTGGTGGAAGAGCGTCACCGCAAAGGGCGAGCGTCACCGTGGTGGGCGAGCGTCACTGTGGTGGGCGAGCGTCACTGTGGTGGGCGAGCGTCACTGTGATTGGCGGTCGTCACAGCGGTGAGCGAGCGTCACTGTGGTGGGCGAGCGTCACTGTGGTGGGCGAGCGTCACTGTGGTGGGCGAGCGTCACTGTGGTTGGTGTTTGGTCAAAACGGTGTGCGAGCGTCACTGCGGTGGGCGAGCGTCACTGTGGTGGGCGAGCCTCACTGCAGTGGGTGAGCGTCACTGTGGTGGGCGAGCGTCACTGCAGTGGGTGAGCGGTGTGTTGGGCGAGCGTCATTGGAGGGCAAATATCACTGCTGGGGGCGAGCGTCTCTGCCGGGCAAATGTCGCTGGAGTTCGTGAGCGTCACTGTGGTGGGCGAGCGTCACTGCGGTGGGCGAGCGTCAGTGTGGAGGGCGAGCGTCACTGTGATTGGCGGTGGTCATAGCGGTGGGCGAGCGTCACTGCGGTGGGTGGCGTCACTGTGGTGGGTGGCGTCACTGTGGTGGGTGAACGTCACTGCAATGGACGAGGGTCAATGTGGTGGGCGAGCGTCACTGCAGTGGGCGAGCGTCAGTGTGGTTGGCGAGGGTCAGGGCGGTGGGCGAGCGTCACAGTGGTGGGCGAGCGTCACTGCGGTGGGCGAGCGTCGCTGTGGTGGGCGAGCGTCACTGTGGTGGGCATTAGTCACTGTGGTGGGCCAGTGTCACTGCCGTAGGCAAGCATCACTGTGGTGGGCGTGCGTCACTGCAGTGGGCGAGCGACATGGTGGTGGGTGAGCGTCACTGTGGCGGGCGAGCGTCACTGCGGTGGGTGAGCGTCTGTGTGTTGGGCGAGCGTCACTATGGTGGGCAAATGTCACTGCTGTGGGCGAGCGTCACTGTGGTTGGCGATCGTCACAGCGGTGGGCAAGCGTCACTGCGGTGGGCAAGCGTCACTGTGGTGGGCGTGCGTCACTGTGGTGGGCGAGCGTCACTGCAGTGGGAGAGCGTCACTGTGGTGGGCGAGCGTCCCTGCCGGGAAAATGTCACTGCAGTGGGCGAGTTTCACTGTGGTGGGCGAGCGTCATTGGTGGGCAAATGTCACTGCGGTAGGCAAGCGTCACTGTGGTGGGCGATCGTCACAGCAGTGGGCGAGCATCACTGGTGGGCGAGCGTCACTGTGGAGGGCGAGCGTCACTGTGGTGGGCGAGGGTCACCGCAAATGGCGAGCGTCACTGTGGTGTGCGAGCGTCACCGCAAAGGGCGAGCGTCACTGTGGTGGACCAGCGTCACTGCAGTGGGCGAGCGTCACTGTGGTGTGCGAGCGTCACTGTGGTTGGCGATCGTCACAGCGGTGGGCGAGCGTCACTGCGGTGTGCGAGAGTCACTGTGGTGGGCAAATGTCACTGCTGTGGGCGAGCGTCACTGTGGTTGGCGATCGTCACAGCGGTGGGCGAGCGTCACTGCGGTGGGCAAGCGTCACTGCGGTGGGCGAGCGTCAGTGTGGCGGGCTAGCGTCACTGCGGTGGGCGAGCGTCACTGTGGTGGGTGAGCGTTACTGCGGTGGGCGAGCGTCACTGCGTCACTGTGATGGGTGGGCGTCACTGTGGTGGACGCGGGTCACTGCGGTGGGCGAGCGTCACTGTGGTGGACGCGGGTCACTGCGGTGGGCGAGCGTCACTGGAATGGGGCGAGCGTCACTGGAATGGGGCGAGCGTCACTGGAATGGGGCGAGCGTCACTGGAATGGGGCGAGCGTCACTGGAATGAGGCGAGCGTCACTGCGTCACTGTGGTGGACGCGGGTCACTGCGGTGGGCGAGCGTCACTGGAATGGGGCGAGCGTCACTGGAATGGGGCGAGCGTCACTGGAATGGGGCGAGCGTCACTGGAATGGGGCGAGCGTCACTGGAATGAGGCGAGCGTCACTGCGTCACTGTAGTGGGCGAGTGATACTGTGGTGGGCGAGCGTCATTGGGGTCTACTGTCTAACGTACAATAACCAGGGATTGCATCCCGCTGAAGCAAAGTTCGACAGAGTAAGTATTCGAAGATACCCTCATCACTGCCATCAAGTCTTACCTTGTTTTAGCAAGTGGCGAGTTTGTCCTGTCAATGAACATCTCGGAATGGTCTTTCTTCAGTTGCTCCAGACTCTTCTTGTCGGACTCCCGCGCCGCCAGAGCATCCAGAAGAATGTCACAACACTCACTGTTAATAGACAGGATCTGGATGTTTAGAGCTTTCCGGATTGTCCCGGCACTGACCAGACCAACTCTCAGTGAGTTCACGATGTCCTGTAAATAAGTCAGACGATCGTCACTGTGGTGAAGCCAGGCAAAAGCCGCACTGAAGACGATGTCTTCACTCTGAGCATGCAGCTGATCCATAAGGATCAGTCCAAGCAAGTCGTCTGCTATCAGCGCAAGGAAATCTTCCATTTTCACCACCTCGTCAAAGTTCCTGGCCATCCCTTCCAGAGCAATATCTCTCACGGCCGGCACTCCACAACTGTGGGCCAGACTGAGGTGATCGAACATACGACTCACAGGAACACCGCGTGAATACTCATCCCTTATGTAGTCTGTCAACATGGCCACCGTTTGGTCCATCTGTAGATAGTAGGCAGTTGGCAGAACCATTTCCATAATTTCCAGGGACAGGCCCAGTTCTCCCAGGTACATCCACCTGTGAAGTACAGAGAATGCCTCGGGTGACACCATGCGCCATTTAGGCAAAGTCACGTGACTGGCTTGTTTCTCGGTGAAGTCGCTGCTGAACATAGACCGGAAGTAGCCGCTCCAAGCCGCCAGGAGAGCCTTGTGGCAGGGGAAGGCCACATCGCCCACAGTCACCGTGACGTCAGCCAGCGCCCCTGTATCGTGAAGCTTCCTGTTGGCTGCTGTTATCCCCTCGTCGTGCTCTCGGCGTAGGGCTGCGGCATCCATCTTATTGGTGTCAGAGTAATCTACAAGTCAAAGGTTATAACCGTCAGACAAAGTATATCAGGACATAAAATACCACGGTTAATGTCATATGGACAGCGTGAATCTATAGAAAGTTCTACCGAATACATGTACTATAATACATTCCGCCGTATCTTATAGATATAGACCCATGTTGTCAAAGTGCGCACTATAAAATGCGATAGTGGATTCAATAATATTCTATAAAATGCTACAGCATTGGTTTGTACAATAGAAACTCGTATAATTGGAACATGATATAAGTATATGATAGATTTTCATAAAAGTTCGTATTGTTGCGTTCCTGCCGAGCGTTCACGCTGAAAAGGCACTCTCTAGAGCAGCCAGCTCTACACACTCTCTAGAGCAGCCAGCTCTACACACTCTCTAGAGCAGCCAGCTCTACACACTCTCTAGAGCAGCCAGCTCTACACATTCTCTAGAGCAGCCAGCTCTACACATTCTCTAGAGCAGCCAGCTCTACACACTCTCTAGAGCAGCCAGCTCTGCACACTCTCTAGAGCAGCCAGCTCTACACACTCTCTAGAGCAGCCAGCTCTGCACACTCTCTAGAGCAGCCAGCTTTACACACTCTCTAGAGCAGCCAGCTCTACACACTCTCTAGAGCAGCCAGCTCTGCACACTCTCTAGAGCAGCCAGCTCTACACACTCTCTAGAGCAGCCAGCTCTACACACTCTCTAGAGCAGCCAGCTCTACACATTCTCTAGTGCAGCCAGCTCTACACACTCTCTAGAGCAGCCAGCTCTACACACTCTCTAGAGCAGCCAGCTCTGCACACTCTCTAGAGCAGCCAGCTCTACACACTCTCTAGAGCAGCCAGCTCTGCACACTCTCTAGAGCAGCCAGCTTTACACACTCTCTAGAGCAGCCAGCTCTACACACTCTCTAGAGCAGCCAGCTCTGCACACTCTCTAGAGCAGCCAGCTCTGCACACTCTCTAGAGCAGCCAGCTCTACACACTCTCAAGAACAGCCAGCTCTACACACTAGACGCAAATTCCCTCCTCTACAGCTGAAGAGCAGCCGGCTCTGCACGTGTACTGTGACCTACATTCGCTGCTCTCCAACTGTACAGCATGAGAACCTAACGGCACGTGGATAGATGGTTCGAGCCCCTTCTGTGGCCATGTCTGTGTTGTCACAGAATAAAGATCCCATGTCCTTTTTCGCAAAGAGTAGGGGGCTACCTCTGGGGACATGGCTTCACTCGCCCTCCCCTCTCCCATTGACGCGCTATATCACCAAAAGTGGTTAAGGCGTCCTGAATATACAACCAACTGTCGAGCAACCCTGATGACCTTGACCGCCCAGCCCGTGCTGTTACTATAGTGATTACTATATTTAGTATAACACAAGTTCAATAATAGTAATTAAGTTCTACGGTCAATACATACAATAGAAAATTCCATGGCATTTCCGTACAGCAATGGGAGCTGCCTGGGATTGGTGGGACAGTCTGGGATTGGTGGGGCAGTCTGGGATTGGTGGGGGCAGTCTGGGATTGGTGGGGGCAGTCTGGGATAGGTGGGGCAGTCTGGGATTTGTGGGACAGTCTGGGATTGGTGGGGCAGTCTGGGATTGGTGGGGGCAGTATGGGATTGGTGGGGCAGTCTGGGATTGGTGGGGGCAGCCTGGGATGGGTGGGGCAGTCTGGGATTAGTGGGAGCAGTCTTGGATGGGTGGGGCAGTATGGGATTGGTGGGGGCAGTCTGGGATTGGTGGGGGCAGTCTGGGATTGGTGGGGGCAGTCTGGGATTGGTGGGGGCAGTCTGGGATTGGTGGGGGCAGTCTGGAAGTCGTAGGGGCAGTATAGGATTGGTGGGGCAGCCTGGGATTGGTGGGGGCAGCCTGGGATGGGTGGGGCAGTCTGGGATTGGTGGGGGCAGTCTGGGATGGGTGGGGCAGTCTGGGATTGGTGGGGGCAGTCTGAAAGTCGTAGGGGCAGTATAGGATTGGTGGGGCAGCCTGGGATTGGTGGGGGCAGCCTGGGATGGGTGGGGCAGTCTGGGATTGGTGGGGGCAGTCTGGGATGGGTGGGGCAGTCTGGGATTGGTGGGGCAGTCTGGGATTGGTGGGGCAGTCTGGGATTGGTGGGGCAGTCTGGGATTGTTGGGGCAGTCTGGGAGTAGTGGGAGCAGTCTGGGATTGGTGAGGGCAGTCTGGGATGGGTGGGGGCAGTTTGGGATTGGTGGTGGCAGTCTGGGATTAGCGGGGGCAGTCTGGGATTGGTGGTGGCAGTCTAGGATTGGTGGAGAGCAGTCTGAGATTGGTGGGAGCGTCTGGTATTGGTGGGGCAGTCTGGGATTGATGGGGGCAGTCTGGGATTGGTGGGACAGTCTGTGAGTGGTGGGGCAGTCTGGGATAGGTGGAGGCAGTATGGGATTGGTGGGGAGCAGTCTGGGATTGGTGGGAGCAGTCTGGGATTGGTGGGGGCAGTCTGGGATTTGTGGGGAGCAGTCTGGGATTGGTGAGGAGGCAGTCTGGGCTTGGTGAGGGGGCAGTCTGCGATTGGTGGGACAGTCTTGGATTAGTGGGACAGTCTGGGATTGGTGGGGCAGTCTGGGATTGGTGGGGGCAGTCTGAGAGTAATGGGAGCAGTCTGAGATTGGTGGCGGCAGTCTGGGATGCGTGGGGCAGTCTGGGATTGGTGGAGCAGTCTAGGATTGGTGGGGGCAGTCTGGGAGTAGTAGGAGCAGTCTGGCATTGGTGGGGAGCAGTTTGGGATTGGTGGTGGCAGTCTGGGATTGGCGGGGGCAGTCTGAGATTAGTGGTGGCAGTCTGGGATTGGTGGGGGCAGTCTGAGATTGGTGGTGGCAGTCTAGGATTGGTGGAGAGCAGTCGGGGATTAGTAGGGGCACTATGGGATTGCTTGGGGCTCTCTGGGATTAGTGGGACAGTTTGGGACTGGTGGGGCAGTCTGGGATTGGTGGGGGCAGTATGGGAGTAGTGGGAGCAGTCTGGGATTGGTGGGGGCAGTCTGGGATTGGTGGGGAGCAGTCTGGGATTGGTGAGGGGGCAGTCTGGGCTTGGTGAGGGGGCAGTCTGCGATTGGTGGAGAGCAGTCGTTGATTGGTTTAAACAGTCTGAGATTGGTGGGGGCAGTCTGGGATTGGTGGGGGCAGTATGAGATTGGTGGGGGCTCCCTGGGATTGGTTGGAGCCATCTGGGATTGGTGGGGGCAGTCTGGTATTGGCGAGGGCAGTCTGAGATTGGTCGGGTCCAGTCTGGGATTGGTGGGGGCAATCTGGGATTGGTGGGGCAGTCTAGGATTGGTGGGGCAGTCTGGGATTGGTGGGGGAGTCTGGGAGTAGAGGGAGCAGTCTGGGGTTGGTGGGGGCAGTCTGGGATGGGTGGGGGCAGTCTGGGATTGGTGGTGGCAGTCTGGGATTGGTGGGGGCAGTCTGGGATTGGTGGTGGCAGTCTAGGATTGGTGGGCAGTCTGGGATTGGTGGGGGCAGTCTGGGATGGGTGGGGCAGTATGGGATTGGTAGGGACAGTCTTGGATTGGTGGGGGCAGTCTGGGATTGGTGGGGGCAGTCTGGGAGTCGTAGGGGCAGTATGGGATTGGTGGGGCAGTCTGGGATTGGTGAGACAGTCTGGAATTGGTGAGGGAAGTCTGGGATTGGTGGGGAGGCAGCCTGGGTTTGGTGAGGAGGTCTGAGATTGGTGGAGAGTAGTCTGAAATTCTTTTAAACAGTCTGGGATTGGTGGGCAGCAGTCTGGGATTGATGGAGAGCAGTCTGGGATTGGTGGAGAGCAGTCTGGGATTGGTGGAGAGCAGTATAGGATTGGTGGAGAGCAGTCTGGGATTGGTGGAGAGCAGTATAGGATTACTTTAAATAACAGCCTGGTTTATAGGTAACCTCCCCATCATCCCCGAGGGCATTAGCTACCCGCATGCCCTCAAGATGGGTGAGCAGTTTCAATTTTGGCTGCCAGTTTTTCTGACAGGCGGGCACACATGTGTTGTTTACCCACCCAAACATGAACCTCTTGGTCATTAAGGTCTAGAAGAAAATTGTAGTACTCATTTTATATGACAAGAACTACTGCTAATAATTGTAAATTGCGAGCTCAACATACAACTTGTTTTACCAAAACAATTTGGCTAATATCCTACTCTCCCCCCCACCCCCCCCCCCCTTTTGCTGTTTTAGGGAGCCTGTGGATATATATATATATATGTTTGACCCTTGAGCGCTAATAGGAATGAGGGTAAAAACTACACAATTACACAGATTTTGTTCCAGTCTGTTACCGGGACATGACTCCGCCTTCACAAACCATTAATTGCCACTAAGGCCCTGTACACAACACTCCATGCCCCTGCAACCCCCCGCCTACCCTTTTTGTGAACAACATGTAGTTGTAATATCTTGGTACCGGTCCGGTACGACATAAATAGACCGAAAACAACCTGCGCCAAACAGGATTATCCCTTTGGCTCATTACGTTTGACGTCCTGAAAAGCCAGAGCCATGGCGGATACTGGAAAACTTTCTGGTCAGTTTGTGACCCTTGATCCCGGTATCTAGGGGTAGCCCTGTAACATGGCCCACCGGCCGCAGGGCGGACCAGAGGTTGTTTCTGGACAAGCACTTTTTTCAAATGGCGGTGAGTGGCAGAAGGTTTATTTTGGTTGAAATGTAGTGGACTGATGAATTCACAAGTAGCGCGTGGGGTCTTCAATCTTTGACTTTGTGCGTAACTCTTCATGAATGTATACTGGACATGAATATGTGAACGATATAACTTATGTGCCGTCTCCATCACATTTTTGTGAAATCCAGAAATCTTTGTCACCACCCCCTACTTTCGGACAACAGGCCGTGATTGTTAATCCATGGCCCTCCGGTCCGCCTAGCCCCGAGGGACCCCAGGATTCGCAAGCTTCCCTGGAGAAGCTTGCGAATCCTGGGGTCCCTCGGCCAGAGGCTAACTGCAGCGTTACAACAGGCCACTTCATCACTCACAGGCTCGCACTAAAGTGGCAGCAGACACCAGCCCATTTGCCGTGAAAACGCTCCTGATGGCATAAAAAATTGCAATTTCACAATAACATCTTTTCTGTTTTCACATTTCTTTAAAACCAACATAACCACAAATCATTCGACTTTACATTTGTAGCTTGCTTTTGTGCAAATAAATGTCTTATGTGCGACTCGCTGGGCTTCATAACGAGAGCACAACTTCTACGTGGACCGCTTAGGCGCCATGATTGTTTCCAACGGTTGGTCAAAGTGACTTTTTTTCGTGGGCCTGAAGGCAGGCAATTGAAGACCCCATGTGCTACACGGAGTGGGGCCACTAACATTTGCCACTTTGGACTTCAGAGCACAATGGCAATGGCGGTCGAAAACAATCCTTGCGACAGGGTGCTCTGACAAAAATGAGTGCTGAGTCTTTTACAAGAGTCACTAGGACTATTAGACAGATATTTTTGAATTATAAAAGGTTTTCAGTTAGGCAGGTATTAATAGCGAGCTCTAGCGAGCTATTATGGTAACGTATACAAAGGGAAAAAAAAGAAAAAAAAGAGTAAAATATCAAAAATGATACGTTTGGCTTGCCATACATTGCCATACTATACGATTAAAAAAACGTCAACCGCACGTCATGCCGGTAAGTGAAGGCGATAATAGGAGCCATTTCAGAAAGTTCCAGAATATACAACAGAATATACGCCTACAATTATTATTTTATTGCTTTATTTGTCCGAATAAGGTTGAATAATGATTATGAAAACTATAAAACATTGACCACAAATCATTCGACTTTACATTTGTAGCTTGCTTTTCTAAAAACATTTTTTGTGAGAGATACCAGTATTACATTGGTAGCAAATTGTATAGATCTAGGGTGATAGAAGAAGACGGATGATGATAAAACATACATTGTACTTCTGACATGTGGTGAGTGTTCAAGAAACTTACTTGTGGTGTATTTAGCAACAGTTCAGTATATGTTCTCATGGACAGGTCACAACCGCATAAAGCATGCTATAAAACATGTTATAGATTGCTAGAATGGTAGGAGAAGAAGGATGATGATAAAACATACTTCTGACATGGTGTGAGTATTCAAGAAGCTTACTCATGGTGTATTTAGCAATTGTTCAGTATCTGTTCTCATGGATAGGTCACAACAGGCAATGAAAATATGTTTTTCATGAAGGAGTTACCTCTGAAAATAGTTTTAATAGAAATGATATAGATCTACTAAAGTCTTTCTAATATAAATAGAAATATTTATGGACATGTTGTCATCAATTTTTTTTTGGCCATATTGGGGCACTTTCTGTGAAAGGGTGTAGCTTTGTTATGAACATATACCTGGTACATAGATAGGTATAGATTGCTATAAATCTATGACCAGCTTTAAACTTGATTTAAAAATATCTCATCAACCTATATATAATTTTAGCAAAAGGAAAAAAGGGTCAGAAAATGAAAAATGAATAAGATATTAATTATCATAAAATAGATCTAATATGATTAATTATAGACTCAAGCAACTACTCATTTTTGTATTTCTCTGCATATAGGACTTTAAGCCCAAATATTACCGTTAAACAACTAAACCATCCATCTTATTTTTAATTAAGTCTTAAAAGAAATAGATAAAAACATCATTTCTATAACTTAAATAAGATATTTCAGTACAGGCAGCTTTAAGAATATAAACTACTTCAGCTAATACAGCATCTAGTCAACTCGACCCACGACACGCCCGACCCATCACCTACTCAACCCCAAGCCAACTCGACCCCAAGCTAACTCAACCTCAAACCAACTATACCCGTGTTGGTTTTGGGTCTAGTTGTCTAGAAACAGGACAGCTGGCTGCTGCAGTTGATAGTCTATATCAGCTTTAAGAGCTAGGCCTTTATTATTTTTTAATTTTGGTGAGTTCGCAACTTAGGCAATGCCTATTCATATTATATAGGAGATAAACACATGACATAATTAAGCTTTTTGTAAATTTAATCCCAACTCTTACCAACACGATTGTTGGCTTTCAGTAAGCTGTCCACTCTGGCCTTTAGGCCAGCTCTGCCTCTGGTAAACTGCGGCGATACCACCAGACCACAACACGCCCAAATGCAGTTTCGAACGTCAGGGACACCTAACGACGTTTTTTTTGTTTCCTTGCCAATTATAAACATTCCTAGTCCTAGTTTGTAACATACCTTAATCAGTTGGAACATAAAAATACAGAGCGCAAGAGGAATTCAGAAAGTTGCCTTCAGCTTTCCGCGTTGTGTCGCCTTTTTCCGGGTTATGGGGGCCAGAAATGTGGAATCCCCCAAAACGCTTGCTTGTAGCGCACCAGTAACCAGCACTGGTTTCATTCGCTAGGTGGCGCTCAACGTCGTTCAATAGCGGGATTGTGTAACGTCGCTCTTAAATATACTGTTGACCAAAATAATAAATATAATAGTGACCCAGGTTCGTTCCGCTAGGCTGGATTAGGTCTGCAACCTCAGAATGTCTTACTAAATTAAAATAAGACAGAGTAGCTGGTTGTCAACTTGGCGCAAGTGCCCCAAGCCCGCTTCTCTAGGAGCACAACGGTGTCCACGCAAAGTTCTTTAGACGCCAGTCGGTAATCGTTTGTGGCTTTTGTCATAATGTGTGCGCTTACAATCGTAGTGTTTACGTACTCTATATACCTTGTTCTATCTTCTGACATCAAGAAAGTGTGTTAACACTGGGTTGTTTTGGTTATATTGTCGCAAAGAAATGTTGGAGCATACTCTTTTCCCGACCAACCGCCATGCGTATGCAGCGCCACCTGGCGAGTCCCGCAATTATTCATTTGACTTGTAGCCTAGGATGGGAACCGGTGTAACATAATAACCTGTCCGGCCGTGATAACCTGTCCGGCCAGGCTTCTTTCATGTCACTAACCCTAACCAGAAGACTAATCCTAACCTTAACCCTAACCCTGACCCTAACCTAACCATAACCTAACCCTAAACCTAACAAAAATGCGCTATTTACATAGCAACTCCATTCGTTGCGCATGCGCGCACGTCAGCCGGACACTTTATCACGGCGGACAGGTTATCATGCTACACCGGCCTAGAGCTGCTCGCAGCATACTAGGCCGGTAACTAGTAATTTTTAAGCCTCCGTGATTGGTCGAGCGCCAGTCGTGCAGATAGCAAGCCCTAACGAATTTTCATATCTTCAAGAAATTAACCGTAAAATTGTTGTATACATGTCTTTACAAGAGTTGCAGGGGCGGATCTAGGAATTTGCCAAGGGGTGGGGGGTGCTCTCTGAAACTTCCGACCGAGGGCGTGCTCGGAGAAGCAGACTTTAACAGTGTATGTTCAGGTTCCCAAGGGGGGGGGGTTGCTCTCCAAAGACTTGGGACTTTAACATGCATGTTAACGTGTATGTTGCATGTTCTGGCTCCCAAGCGGAGCCAGAAGGGGAGCCAGAACATAAAACATAACCCCCCCCCCCCACACTAGATCCGCCACTGAGTTGGACATAAGTCCTATTATTTAAAAAACATATTACAATGTAAAATAAATTGGATAATTATTTGGATTTCACATAGCATATGAAACAGAGATTAGGAATAGAGAGACATTGAATTTGTTTGCCGGGAGGAGGGTATTTTGGCAAATATTATACGAAGCTGATGTCGTCCTCGTCGTCATTACTGGTTATAATTGTGTTGACGAAACGGAAACATTGCCTATATTCCGTGATAGTTCAGCGGTTAAACAACAAATTAGGTCGAGTTGTGCATTTAGTGGTAAAAGAATGAAAGCACACTTGTCCTTAATATCTTTGTATTTAAATTTAGCTAATGTCAAGTCGACTTTACCCCTGGCGGCTTTGGACGGGCAAAACTACCCCCAAAAAGCTCAATATCTCGCAAATCGACGATCGAACTAATATTTTATGTTTATGCATAGGTTTTCGGGGTCGCTGAATTAAACATAAGATATTTGTGTGTATGTAGGTGCAACGCCTCCTCTAGTTTCACGATGGCGGACAAAGGCCAGCAGACATGCTCAATAGCTTAAAAACTAAGAGGCCCAGGGTCCCTAAATAGGGAAATGGCTGATGCATTGTTCTTGAATATCCAGTGAGGACTTTTTTTATCTTTGCTCACACAAAAACCAATGGACAGACATCAAAATAACAGTTTTACCCTTCTTATTGTGAGTCCAAGATATCGCTTATAATTGGTGACGATGTCCACCATTTAAAAACATGGCCGCCATGGCCGTCGGGGATCAAATCTGACTCGACACTCGACAACTAAATTCGATTAGTCATGAATATCTAACATGTGAGCCAAATTTCATCCTTTTACCACAAAATGACATGACATCCTGTAGTACAATTCGGTAATACTCCATGTGTTTAATGGTCAACTGGAAAAACACACGTTCATTATTGAAATGTAGTATTGCAAAGGAGGGAAGACGGACGCGCACGCACGTACAAACGTATGTAACTGTCTTCTTTCTTTTTCATAATTTAAAACACGCGGTAAGGCGTCTGACACGTACCCGCAATCTCGAACTTGATCATGTTCATACTGTCTCCTCTCCGCAAGGTCTCACGATCAGTTGCATTCATCAGTCGATTAAATTCCACTTTGGCTTTCCATGGTTTCGAGGTCAGACCCCCGTCTTATAAGTCAGCATATGTCGTAATTAGATATTTCCTTAGATAAATTACAATGCAAGGTTTCGTGAAGTTATATAGAAACACTTATGAGGTGCAGTATGGGAACATCAGTTATGTGTTTTAAATTTGGCGACTAAGGAAAAAGGCCGGAATTCCGGCCCTTTCTAAAATGGAGGATATCCGTTACAACTCTCTGCCTTCGACTCACTCCGCTAGGGCTCCATTATATCTCTGTTGTCGCCTACGTCATCAATGCATTTTCACACTCGCTCGCCAGGGCGGCGCTGCGCAGATAGATAGGAAAATTGCGTCTCGCATTTCTACAAATTAGTGCTGGAACCCAGCCTAAGCCTGATAATGCATGAAATCAGGTGATGAAAAGAAGGAGTTCCGTCACAATTATAACTTTTCGAGAGGGTACAAGATCTGTTTTGCTGTATTAAATATGCAAAGCTCGTTATTTTTATGTTTGATTGTTGAAAACTATAATGTTGCAGAAAATTACAGCTGATTTGACCGTTTTTCAAGAATCTTGAAATTTGCCCCCGGCCGACAGCAGCGGTAAAAGCGAAGCTTGCGTAGCGCCACCGAGCGGGGAGCTTGACCCGTTACCAGCGGTCTGTTTCGGACAGGCAGGCTCATTCCCAGCAAACTTGTAGCCCGGATCCTAAATTTTGTAACCGCGTGACAGGGGGCACTGCTGTTGTCTTTGTAACGATTAGTTATTAATGGTAACATTATGATGCGTCTGTATCATAGCGTTATAGGACTCGCTAGGTGGCTAGAGGGTTGAGCTAATTGATCTGACCTCTGAACTGCCTTGTCATTGTTGCAACTTTGATGTATTAAAACAGGCACTTTAATCCTGGATGTCGAACAAACTAGACGTGTTCGTGTTATTATACAGACGTGTTTGAAACGCGCGTGACATTGATGGTGGCATCGGTGGGATTACAATTAGGTGTGGCATACCAAATGTCTATCAAACAGATCAAGACAAGAGGGTAAAAGAAAAGACTGAAACCAAAATGCTCAAGGAGTGTCGCTACTGTGGGAAACGACATTTATGGATAAAAGAAAAATGTCCAGCTTTTGGTAAGACTTGCAACAAATGTGGCCGAAAAAACCATTTTGCAAGCAAATGTATGTCGAATGAGAGAAAGATACAATATATTAATAGAAGAGAAGAATCAGATTCAGAGACTGAAATGAAAAGAAGATTCACTCAACAAGAATATCATGACAAACATGGAATTGGCTGGACAGATTATCAAATTCCAAGTGGACAGTGGTGCCAGCGTTAATGTTCTACCTCGCAAGTATGTAAGAGATATTCAACTTGAGGACTGTGACACTGAACTTGTGATGTGGAATTTGACAAAGAAGAAACCACTTGGTAAATGTCGTACTGTGGTAAGAAATTGCAAGAACTGCAAAAAGTACTCCATTGAATTTCATGTTGTTGATGATGATTTGATACCTATTCTTGGAAAGAAAGCCAGTGAACAGATGAACCTCATTACTGTACATTACGAAAATATCTGCACTGTGAGTGAGCTGATGTCTACTCACCAAGAGGTCTTTGACAAGAAGTTGGGAACTTTACCAGGTACGGTGAAATTAACCATAGACGAGACGATAAAGCCTGTGGCCATTTCTTCTTGCCGGGTTCCTGTTAGTCTGAAGAAACAACTTGAAGATAAACTTAATGAACTAGAGAATCAAGGAGTGATAGCTAAGGTTGATCAACCTACCGACTGGGTCAGCCGACTGGTTATTGGTTCGAAGAAAAATGGAGACCTTCGGCTGTGCATTGATCCTCAAAGTCTTAATACAGCTTTGAAGCGTGAACTTCATCCTTTGACTATACTTGACGACATCTTACCTGATCTCAGCGGTGCAAAAGTCTTCTCCAAATTTGATCTTGCCAGTGGATATTGGCACTGTGTACTTGATGAAGAGTCGAGTTTACTTACAACTGTACAAACCCCTTTTGGCAGATACAGATGGCTGAGGTTACCTTTCGGTCTGGCTGTAAGTAGCGAGATATTCCAGAAACGTCTGTGGTCAACGCTGCAGGACCTACCTGGAATCTGCTGCATTGCGGATGACATTTTGGTGTATGGTTGTGGTAATACTCTGGAAGAGGCAAATGAAGATCATGACTGTAAACTGAAACAGTTACTGGAGCGATGTAAGAAATTTGGAATCAGACTGAATGAGAGCAAGACTGAACTTAAACAAAATGAAATCTCATTCCATGGTCACATCGTCTCAAAGGATGGTCTGAAACCAGATCCTCGGAAAATTGAAGCTATCATTCAAATGGAAGCGCCGAAGAATGTCTGTGAAGTACAAACTCTTGGCGGCATGATAAATTATTTGTCAAAGTTTTTGCCAAAGATTTCAGATGCCATGGAACCAATCAGAAGGCTGACAGCAAAAGAAGCTGAATGGTTATGGAGCATTGAATAAGAAGAGGCCTTCAACAACATAAAACGCATGATGACAGATGTACCTATTCTGGGTTTTTATGACTCTTTTAAACCTTTGTACATTCAATGTGATGCTAGCCAGAAAGGCCTTGGAGCATGTTTAATGCAGGATGGTAAACCAATTTGCTATTCCAGCAGAGCTCTCACTACAACTGAGCAAAATTACGCTCAAATTGAGAAGGAAATGTTAGCTGTTGTATATGCTCTAAACAAGTTTCATCAATATACGTTTGGTCGTCATACAGAGATACTGAGTGATCACAAGCCTTTGCAAGCAATTGTGAAGAAATCCCTTAATCAAGCTCCTCGACGGCTACAAGGAATGCTAATGAGGGCACAGGAGTATGATTTTTTATTAAATTTCTGCCCAGGCAAAGAACTCAAAATTGCAGATGCCTTATCGAGAGCATATCTAAAGACAACAGAAGGAGGAAACCAGTTTGAACATGTGAATGTAATGAAATTCCTTCCTATCCGTCAAGAACGAATCGACAAGATTAGACAGGCATCAGACCTTGATGATGTATTGCAAACCCTAAAAAGTGTCATTTTGAAGGGTTGGCCAGAGGACAGAGAGGCAGTGCCGCAGCTCATTACCTCTTACTTTCCATTTAGAGACGAGCTGACAGCTCACGATGGACTGATCTTCAAGGGAGAGCGGATAGTCATCCCATTCAGTCTACGTGCAGAAATCAAGACTGCTTTACATTCTTCACATATTGGCATTGAAAGATGCCTGAGGAGGGCAAGGGAATGTGTATATTGGCCTGGGATGAACGCTGAAATCAAAGCATTTATTAGCTCTTGTGACGTGTGTAATACATACCCATCTATGTCCCCCAGCAAGGAAACTTTGATGCCCCACGAAGTATCTGATCGTCCGTGGGAAACAGTAGGAGTCGATCTGTTTAATTTGCAAGGACAAGACTTCATGATCCTAGTTGATTACTTCAGTAACTTTTGGGAATGCGATCGTTTGGAAAACACACGAGCGACAACTGTGATTCGTAAGATGAAGGCCCATTTTGCGCGTTATGGTGTACCTTGCAAAGTGGTGAGCGATAACGGGCCACAATTCTCGAACGATTTGTTCAAACAATTTGCCCGCAGCTGGGATTTCAATCACTGTACCAGCAGCCCGGGCTATCCGAGATCTAATGGCATGTCTGAGTCTGCTGTGAAGACAGCCAAAAGACTATTGCAGAGAGCAATTGCCAGTGGTCATGACCCTTTCATGGCAATTCTGGATCATCGGAATACTCCACCAGGGCCTGAGGAAGCTAGCCCAGCACTACGGTTCCTAGGGAGGAGAACTCGTACGCTGATGCCAACAGCAGCGTCTCTCTTGAAACCAGTTGGGATGAACACTGAAAGAGAAGTGAGAACGAGACACCTTAAACATCGTCGTAGCGCCTGGTATCACGACCGAAGTGCCAAGGATTTGCAACCATTGGAGGAGGAGGATTATGTCCGAATCAAGCCATTCACTCTTGGTAAAAAGACCTGGGAATCGGCTAAGGTGACCAAATGCCTGGATCGACGGTCATATGAAGTCGATACAGACTCCGGTTTATATCGGAGAAACCGCGTGCATCTTCGTAAAACACCCGAGAGAGAATCTGCTACGGATAGTGATCATCGTCAATCTCCCAATAACCCTCCTGAACCCGAGGCCAAGGATCCTGTTGATTCAACTCCTGCTCTGACTCCCGCTTCGACGTCTACGGATTCCCCGTCGATTTGTGCTCCTACGATGCAGACTCACCCTGTTCGCGAACCTGTGAGCAGCCCTCGTCCCTCAAGGCAGACGAGAGATGTGAAACTTCCTTCGAGATTTAAAGACTTTATTATTTACAAGTGACTTCATTCACTCATGACTCGTTCAATGTATTGAAATTGCTCATTGAAAGATTTGATTAATAATGTATATATTATAATGTTATCTTGGATTGAAGATGTGTGATTGATATGTTGTTTGATTGTTTTCTTAGATGGATGAATTTTGAAACTTTCATTTAAAAGAGAAAGGATGTAACGATTAGTTATTAATGGTAACATTATGATGCGTCTGTATCATAGCGTTATAGGACTCGCTAGGTGGCTAGAGGGTTTAGCTAATTGATCTGACCTCTGAACTGCCATGTCATTGTTGCAACTTTGATGTATTAAAACAGGCACTTTAATCCTGGATGTCGAACAAACTAGACGTGTTCGTGTTATTATACAGACGTGTTTGAAACGCACGTGACATTGAAACAGTCTTAAGTTCAAAGTGAGCGACTGACAATGCCCTCTAGCGGAGAGTCATATGCTAACGGAGCGGAGGAACCAAGTCGCATTCCGTTTAGCCTGAATGTTCAGACGTTACAGTTTGACAGTCTGATGCTTACTGTAACGTTACAGTCACAAGAACAAGTGTCAAGACTGTACCGTCTGAACATCCAGGCTAGGACACCGTTTTGGCCCTAGGGATGCGGGCTTGCTTGGGGGCACTTGCATCAAGTTGTGAACAAGTCAATTATTCATACAACAATCGAAAAGGGTCTTTCATCCCAACTGAGGTGTTTATATCTTCCTGAACTATACAGCCTACACAAGACTAACATCACGCTCACCAACAAATAAAGCACAAATCAACCCTACAGAAGAAAAACAACAATACCAAACGTACCCGGGCAAACTTGTCAATCACCTTACAACGCGGCGTGTGGCCGGGGCTCTGGATGTCCAGCCTGTGAGAGGGTGGGGGAGGGGGGGAGGGGGTCTAGCCGCTGGTCTTGATGTGCGAATGCCGCCCCCGCCCCCTCCCCCACGTACACACACACTTCGCCTTCGCAGCAGGCAGCACGCATGCGCAATGCCTTTCGCTGCCAGTCGAAAAGAGGAAATTTTTCTTTAATATCTTTTTAATCAAAACAGTGTGGGTGGGGGTGGGGGTGGGGGGGGGCCTTAATTTTAATGTTGTACGCGTCCGTCGTCAGTTTCCAACGTAGACATGTACACGGACCGAGGCTAAACGGAGTCTAGTGTGGATGGACTATGACTTATGGAATATTGAATGCATCCACCTGTATAACAGTTTCCTTTCGAGGATCGAAGTATGTGAGAGTGGTCCCTGTACATAGTAAGGCTTTGAGTGTATCGAAGGACCTCTGGTGACTTGCACACCACTCAAATTCGACGTCCTTCTTCAGAAGGTCACGTAACTGTGCTGTGCGCTGGGAGAGATTAGGCATGAAAGAAGACATGTATGTGACGATGCCTAAAACTTCCTCCAGTTCCGTCTTGTTTGAAGGGGCATAAAGGGACTTAATAGCGTCAACTTTCTCGAGGTTGGGATGCACACCATTCTCGACAAACACAAGCCCCAAAAAAGTCATGTTTTTCTCTTTTATCTGGCTTTTGCTGCTGTTAAATACCAAACCGCAATGTGCAGCTACTCTCATCAGGTTGTGCAAATTGGCGTCGTGGTCAGCTTCAGTCTTCCCATAGACAGCGACGTCATCCGCTATCCCGGTCACTCCGGGACACTGCTCCAGGATCTGGTCCATGCGCTGCTGGAAGACATCTTGACTCATTTTCAACCCGAACGGCATTCTGTGAAAACAAAAGCGACCAAAAGGTGAATTAAAAGTCGTAAGTAATCGCGATTCAGGATCAAGTTCCACGGACCAATATCCGTTCTTCGCATCGAGTTTCGAAAAGAACTTTGACCCAGCAAGTTCATGGGTCATCTCCTCCAGGGTTGGCGGTCTGTGATGACATCTCTTGATAGACTTGTTAAGGTCCTTGGGGTCTATACAGATCCGGAGCTGCCCATTACTCTTGCGACTGTACGCAAGGCGGCTTACCCAGTCTGTGGGCTCATCCACCTTCCGGATCACTCCTAGCTTGACCATGTTGTCCAACTCTGCCTTGATCTCGTCTTTCATCTGGATTGGACACTTGCGAGGAGCATGTATAACAGGTTCAACGAGGGGGTCTGTGATTATCCGATAACTTCCAGAAAAGTGACCTATCCGGTCGAATTGCTCGGGATACAGTTCCACAAGATGTGATGCCGATTCGACTCTCGGACAACTGGTCGACTGGTGTGTGGTGGTCTCTATATTACAGTGCAAGGTAATCAGACTCAATAATCTTGAACTGGGCAGACCCAGAATCGCGGGACCATTAATGTCAACAACATAGAAGTTCTCTTCGTGCCAGTCACTTTGATTATGCTGACAAGGGAGAGACAAAACTCCAAAATGCTTGATTTGACCACCGTTATACGCTGTGAGTAGGGTTTCACTATTTTCCAGAGAGCCTACCCTTGGGAATCCTTCCGCGTTGAGTTGCGATGGGAACATTTTCCGAAAGATTCTTACTGGGAGTGTGTTCCCTTGGGCTCCCGTATCAATCTTTACCTGTAGATTTGCTGATTGATGGGGTCTGTCAGGCAATCGAATGTTGATTTTTGTGAATACCTCTCCTCTTCCATCGCCGGTCGTATTTATCTCAGAAAACGATGAGTCACTGAATGGGTGAGATAAATCGATTGTTTGAACATTATGACGTGAATCTTGATGATCATTGTGACGAGGAGCTTGGCGATGAGGAGACTTGTAAGTTTGCCTGGTCGACATTCTGGGGTTGTAACGGGAATTCGACCTTGACCTATCACTTGGTGGTGTCTTCCTGGACCGACACACATTGGCCCAGTGATTTGGCTTGTTACATATAGGATCCATAGGCTGGACAACTGTCTTTATCTTTCCGTGGATGGGATCCTCCACAATGAAAACATGCCGCCTTCGACGGATAAGTCTTCCTAATTGAGTTCATAGCAGTAGTACCTTGGCTCGACATAGTTTGGGTTTCAGCTAATTGCAGCATATGACTAATTGAAGCTTCATGCGTGCGGCCCAACTCTATAACATTGTCAATGGTAAAACCTATTTCTTTTCCCAAAAGTTCCTTTTGAAGCTCACGGTGCTTTGTCCCGATTATGACTTGCTCAATAATGCTTTCGTTAGACTCTTGTTCGTCTCTGAAACTACACTTTTGAGCCTGAAGCTTACATCTTGACACAAAATCGTCGATAGTCTCATTTTCTGTCTGCCTATACTTCTGCAGATAGAATCTTGCAAGTCTGAAATTGTGTTTGGGGTCTAATTGTTCCTCAAACTTCTTCCACACTTTATCAGGGTCTTTGGCGTCTGTTTCACTCAGACTCCACGAGTTAAACTTTTTCAACCCTTCCTCTCCGGCTAAGAGTAGAATATGGTCAACTTGCTTTTCCTTTTTAATGTCTTTCACGGAAAAATATAGTTGACATCGCTGTTTAAACATTTTAAATGCTGTTGCAATATCGGAACAAGTCCAGTCCAACCTGGGGGTTACGTCAGCCATCTTTGTATCACGTGGTTCCCTTGTGAGGTCAGTTCGACGTTTCCTTGGCACAGAATATAGATGAACAAGAGAACCAGCGTACCGGCCGTTTGACGTTAGCGTCCTTGACCCTCCGACAACAGTGTCCTTCACCTTAACTCAGACAGTCTATGGCCACTGTAAACACATGCGTCTGCACCATAAATACACCTTGCATTCCAGCTATGCTTATCTCTGTGAAGAAGATGCAGAGAAATACTTTAGAAAGTTCCTAAGGTATTGGCACATTACCGTTTGTCTTGGTCAGAACACGTGTTTTCCATTCAGACTGAGTTTTGTCAACGTGGCTGTTCCGTCCATGCCGGCTTGAAGTCTTGCATGCTTCCGCTATGACGCGTCGTTCTGTCTGTCAGAAATGTACCGGTGTTGTTTTTCTGGCTTCAAATTCTTCACCTAGGCGTTGACACAGGTTTTCATACGAAGAATTTGATAACTTCATAGTTGAGGCTTGAAAGTTTCACCCGACTGCCACCATGTCATGCTTCGGAGCTCAGAGACAACACGTCTTGTAGTCTGCGTGTCATTTATTGGAATGCCGGATAATAGTAGTTCATGTGACAGTGCGATGGTGCGTAGGAATATACCGGTACTATTTACTGATTGAGGGATGTAAAGCTGCGATGAATAAAGTAGTTCCTAATTATATAAGCATGTAATTAAATACATATCATCACAGCCATGATCTGCAAACTTGTTTCTGCCAACGGCTGGCCGGCGTGAGGCTGTGCCCCGCAGAGCAGTTCGCCATATCCGCTGTTCATAGCTCGTGGCGCTATAGTATTTCTTGACATTGAGGGGGGAGGGGGGGGGGGGGTACCTTTTCCGATCTCCGCGATTGGCATCCACGAATTCTTGGAGATTCGCGATCGGCTGCTGGTAATTTTTGGGGATCGTTATCTGTAAAATTCTTGTTCAACGCGAAGACCCTATGCCTATTTACCGCGATCCGTTATAGCAGTCTGTGAATTCCTCGATATTCGCGATAGCACCATTGAGGCGTTTTTTTCGCGCCCAGCTTTAAAATGTCATAATCTTGGAGATTTGATATTCGATATGGCTCTCCCTAATTCCAGGGCATTCACGATTCAGGAGTGGTATGCTCCCTACCCTTCGTTGGTAGAATTCCTCAATAGTTATATTACATAATTTATACAACAGGGTCTTCTAAAAACCATCGCTTATATTTAACCTTTCGTCCGGAGCTGATGTTAGTGGGCAAGTTTCCCTTTTAAATTACGAGTTTGCAATTGCAATTCCCATTTCATGGGCGGACAGTTCCTCTTGGTCAACCCGGGGGCGGGAGCGGGGGCGGGGGCGGTGAGTGGGCTCGATTGAATGTTTTGTGTTCGGTGGACTAACCCATACTTCCATTCGCTAGGGGGCGCTCCGGTCCATCGCTCAGCCCGGGTCAGAACGCGATATTGCACGGAGGAACCAGCCGACAAGAGATATGTAACGTAGCCATTGGCGGCGCCTGGCGGAAGCAGAGTGTTGTCGTATAGTATTAGCCATGGAGAGAAGATTACTCGATTACCTTTCGTTACCAGATAGATTGACTTGTTTCAGTCCCGGGGGTTCCGAGCGCCCAAGCATCAAGAGCATTAACATGGAGGGTCCCGACCCTCATAGTGGTGAAGTCCGTTAATGCAAGTAGTCAGTAACAAGGCCAAAGTGCACAAAGTGATAGCTGTACAAACCTTCTATTTATTTCTTGCCATCAGATATCATAAACGTACATCCGCATTAAATAGACATAAAGAAATATATTCAAATTTCCAGCAACAATTTATCTCTTCGTGGCATACCTGTCAGGGGCAGATCTGGGGGGGGGGGGGGGTACGGGGGTTGCAACCCCCCCACCCGGTCGCAAGTTTTCAAAGAGCAACCCCCCCCCTTGGCAAATTCCAAGATTCGCACCTGAGAACGTACACCCCAGTCCGTGTGTCAGTAACTGTGAAATTACTTCGGAATTATCGCCCATGGGTCGGCCTGAAATGACTCACTCTGCCACTTTTAATACAGATTCTGATCAAATGAACTTCAGTTAAACAGTTACATGATCGTTATATGTTTACAACTGGCAAAAGAACTAAAGATAAAAGCAGACCACCCACCAGTGAAGCGGTTCGTCTCTGGATGTTTGCCTTCCTTACTAGTAGATCCAATTGTCACCGGTGCTTTACGTCCTATTGCCACCAGAGTTCCACGTCCTATTGTCACCAGTATTCCACGTCCTATTATCACCAGTGATTCACGTCGTATTGTCACCAGTGCTTCGCGTCCTATTGTCACCAGTGCTTCACGTTCTATTGTCACCAGTATTCCACGTCCTATTGTCACCCGTGCTCCACGTCCTATAGTCACCAGTGCTCCACGTCTTATTGTCACCAGTGCTCCACGTCCTATTGTCACCAGTGCTACACGTCCTAATGTCACCAGTGCTTGAAGTCCTATTGTCACAATTTTTCCACGTCCTATTGTCACCAGTGCTTCACGTCCTATTGTCATCAGTGTTCCACGTCCTATTGTCACAAGTGTTCCACGTCCTATTGTCACCAGTGCTTCACGTCCTATTGTTACCAGTGCTTTAAGTCCTATTGTCACAAGTGTTCCACGTTCTATTGTCACCAGTGCTTCACGTCCTATTGTCATCAGTGTTCCACGTCCTATTGTCACCAGTGCTTCACGTCCTATTGTCACCAGTGCTTCACGTCCTATTCTCACCAGTGCTCCACGTCCTAATGTCACCATTGCTTCACGTCCTTATGTCACCAGTGCTTTACGTCCTATTGTCACAAGTGCCCACGTCCTATTGTCACCAGTGCTACACGTCCTATTGTTACCAGTGCTTCACGTCCTATTATCACCAGTGCTTCACGTTCTATTGTCACCAGTGCTACACGTCCTATTGTTACCAGTGCTTCACATCCTATTGTCACCAGTGCTTCACGTTCTATTGTCACCAGTGCTCCACGTCCTATTGTTACCTGTGCTTCACGTCCTATTGTCACCAGTATTCCACATCCTATTGTCCCCCGTGCTCCACGTTCTATTGTCACCAGTGCTCCACGTCTTATTGTCACCAGTGCTCTACGTCCTATTGTCACCAGTGCTACACGTCCTAATGTCACCAGTGCTTTAAGTCCTGTTGTCACAATTTTTCCACGTCCTATTGTCACCAGTGCTTCACGTCCTATTGTCATCAGTGTTCCACGTCCTATTGTCACCAGTGCTTTACGTCCTATTGTTACCAGTGCTTTAAGTCCTATTGTCACAAGTGTTCCACGTCCTATTGTCACCAGTGCCTCACGTCCTATTGTCACAAGTGTTCCACGTCCTATTGTCACCAGTGCTTCACGTCCTATTGTTACCAGTGCTTCACGTCCTATTGTCACAAGTGCCCCACGTCCTATTGTCACCAGTGCTACACGTCCTATTGTTACCAGTGCTTCACGTCCTATTATCACCAGTGCTTTACGTCCTATTGTCACCAGTGCTCCACGTCCTATTGTTTCCAGTGCTTCACGTCCTATTGTAACCAGTGCGTCACGTCCTATTGTTATCAGTGCTTCACGTCCTATTATCACCAGTGCTTCACGTCCTATTGTCACCAGTGTTCCACATCCTGTTGTCACCAGTGCTTCACGTCCTATTGTCACAAGTGTTCCACGTCCCATTGTCAACAGTGCTGCACGTCCTATTGTCACCAGTGTTCCACGTCCTATTGTCGCCAGTTCTTCACGTCCTATTGTCACCAGTGCTTCACGTCCTATGGTCACCAGTGCTCCACGTCCTATTGTCACCAGTGCTTCACGTCCTATTGTCACCCGTGCTCCACGTCCTATTGTTACCAGTGCCCCACGTCCTATTGTCACCAGTGCTACACGTCTTATTGTTACCAGTGCTTCACGTCCTATTGTCATCAGTGCTCCACGTCCTATTTTTACCAGTGCTTCACGTCCTATTGTCACCAGTGTTTCACGTCCTATTGTCACCAGTGTTCCACGTCCTATTGTTACCAGTGCTTCACGTCCTATTATCACCAGTGCTTCACGTCCTATTGTTACCAGTGCTTCACGTCCTATTGTCACCAGTGCTTCACGTCCTATTGTCACCAGTGCTCCACGTCCTATTGTCACCAGTGTTCCACGTCCTATTGTAACCAGTGCTTCACGTCCTATTGTCACCAGTGCTTCACGTCCTATTGTCACCAGTGCTCTACGTCCTATTGTTACCAGTGCTTTAAATCCTATTGTTACCAGTGCTTCACGTCCTATTGTCACCAGTGCTTCACAACCTATTGTTACCAGTGCTTCACGTCCTATTATCACCAGTGCTTCACTTCCTATTGTTACCAGTGCTTCACGTCCTATTGTCACCAGTGCTTCACGTCCTATTGTCACCAATACTTCACGTCCAATTGTCACCAGTGTTCCACGTCCTATTGTAACCAGTGCTTCACGTCCTATTGTCACCAGTGTTCCACGTCCTATTGTAACCAGTGCTTCACGTCCTATTGTCACCAGTGCTTCACGTCTTATTGTCACCAGTGCTCCACGTCCTATTGTAACCAGTGCTTCACGTCCTATTATCACCAGTGCTTCACTTCCTATTGTTACCAGTGCTTCACGTCCTATTGTCACCAGTGCTTCACGTCCTATTGTAACCAGTGCTTCACGTCCTATTATCACCAGTGCTTCACTTCCTATTGTTACCAGTGCTTCACGTCCTATTGTCACCAGTGCTCCACGTCCTATTGTAACCAGTGCTTCACGTCCTATTATCACCAGTGCTTCACTTCCTATTGTTACCAGTGCTTCACGTCCTATTGTCACCAGTGCTTCACGTCCTATTGTCACCAATACTTCACGTCCAATTGTCACCAGTGTTCCACGTCCTATTGTCACCAGTGTTCCACGTCCTATTGTAACCAGTGCTTCACGTCCTATTGTCACCAGTGCTTCACGTCTTATTGTTACCAGTGCTCCACGTCCTATTGTTACCAGTGCTTCACGTCCTATTGTCACCAGTGCTCCACGTTCTATTGTTACCAGTGCTTTAAGTCCTATTGTTACCAGTGCTTCACGTCCTATTATCACCAGTGCTTCACGTCCTATTGTCACCCGTGCTCCACGTCCTATTGTCACCAGTGCTTCACATCCTATTGTTACCAGTGCTTCACGTCCTATTATCACCAGTGCTTCACGTCCTATTGTCACCAGTGTTCCACATACTATTGTCACCAGTGCTACACGTCTTATTGTTACCAGTGCTTCACGTCCTATTGTCATCAGTGCTCCACGTCCTATTTTTACCAGTGCTTCACGTCCTATTGTCACCAGTGCTTCACGTCCTATTGTCACCAGTGTTCCACGTCCTATTGTTACCAGTGCTTCACGTCCTATTATCACCAGTGCTTCACGTCCTATTGTTACCAGTGCTTCACGTCCTATTGTCACCAGTGCTTCACGTCCTATTGTCACCAGTGCTCCACGTCCTATTGTCACCAGTGTTCCACGTCCTATTGTAACCAGTGCTTCACGTCCTATTGTCACCAGTGCTTCACGTCCTATTGTCACCAGTGCTCTACGTCCTATTGTTACCAGTGCTTTAAATCCTATTGTTACCAGTGCTTCACGTCCTATTGTCACCAGTGCTTCACAACCTATTGTTACCAGTGCTTCACGTCCTATTATCACCAGTGCTTCACTTCCTATTGTTACCAGTGCTTCACGTCCTATTGTCACCAGTGCTTCACGTCCTATTGTCACCAATACTTCACGTCCAATTGTCACCAGTGTTCCACGTCCTATTGTAACCAGTGCTTCACGTCCTATTGTCACCAGTGTTCCACGTCCTATTGTAACCAGTGCTTCACGTCCTATTGTCACCAGTGCTTCACGTCTTATTGTCACCAGTGCTCCACGTCCTATTGTAACCAGTGCTTCACGTCCTATTATCACCAGTGCTTCACTTCCTATTGTTACCAGTGCTTCACGTCCTATTGTCACCAGTGCTTCACGTCCTATTGTAACCAGTGCTTCACGTCCTATTATCACCAGTGCTTCACTTCCTATTGTTACCAGTGCTTCACGTCCTATTGTCACCAGTGCTCCACGTCCTATTGTAACCAGTGCTTCACGTCCTATTATCACCAGTGCTTCACTTCCTATTGTTACCAGTGCTTCACGTCCTATTGTCACCAGTGCTTCACGTCCTATTGTCACCAATACTTCACGTCCAATTGTCACCAGTGTTCCACGTCCTATTGTCACCAGTGTTCCACGTCCTATTGTAACCAGTGCTTCACGTCCTATTGTCACCAGTGCTTCACGTCTTATTGTTACCAGTGCTCCACGTCCTATTGTTACCAGTGCTTCACGTCCTATTGTCACCAGTGCTCCACGTCCTATTGTTACCAGTGCTTTAAGTCCTATTGTTACCAGTGCTTCACGTCCTATTATCACCAGTGCTTCACGTCCTATTGTCACCCGTGCTCCACGTCCTATTGTCACCAGTGCTTCACATCCTATTGTTACCAGTGCTTCACGTCCTATTATCACCAGTGCTTCACGTCCTATTGTCACCAGTGTTCCACATACTATTGTCACCAGTGCTCCACGCCCTATTGTCACCGGTGCTTCACGTCCTATTGTCGCCAGTGTTCCACGTCCTATGGTCACCAGTGCTCCACGCCCTATTGTCACCAGAGCTTTGCGTGGTTGCCCTGCAGAATGCGTCCTACCTGTCAGTCAGTAGCGGTACCGATCTTCAACGTCTCGGGGTCTGAATTAGCGCCCTGACCTCGAAAAGTCCGAAACACCCGAGGCCGAATGCTTTTAGGGTGAACATGCCGCTCCGACAGTAAACTTCGTTCAGCGTAAGTTGTTTTTTTCACGGGCCGAGCTTTGCTTGACAGTTCGTTGCCTGGACTATTTTTGCAAATTAAATCCAGAGACTGACACAGTTTGGGCGAAGACAGTCCCTTGAATTGTTTTAAGATATGTACGTAAAAGTAAACGTACAATAATGTTCTCTGATGATGATCAGAGTTGGGGTAAAAGATGTTTCTTACCTTACCGTATCTCGGACACTGGACTGTTCACTTCTGTGTCAATTTTTCGACGAACTTTTCTGGACAAACTGTCTTTGTCTACGTGAAATTGCCTTCTGCATTGACCCACGTGTACTTTGGTGACGACATGAGCTTCTATACATGACGAAACGCAGACCAAGTAGCTCTATCTTTGCATTTCTCCTCGGGTTTGAGTGACGCAGTGTTGCATTGGTATAAAACCCATGTGTTCTTTGCAAAGAGTATGGGATTACTAGCGGACACATAGCTACTCCTCCCTTGACATTTACTATTGTCATGACATGGCCTACAGAGGTTATAGCATACTACGTATTCCAAGCAACAATCAGGGTTCCAACACAAATTTGGTAGCAGTTTTTTTTCCCTTGAAATTGTCATGATAAATTCATGATTTACATCAAAAATGCATTGGTCTTTAGCATGTATACATCGATTAGTTATCATAATAAAGGTCAGTTACAGGCACATGTCACAAACACATGAGCATTTCTGCAAGATGGCATCCTTTTCTCTATAAAGCACCAACTTTATTTGTATTTATTATACATGACTATATAAACTGAAGTAAGTAAGAAAGGCGAGTGTTGTTCTATTTCCCAATGTGTAAAGTGGAAGAGTGTCATAGTCACGATCGTGACACTAAACCTACACAAAACGACATAATGAATCCTGAAAACAGAGGAAGCCGAATAGCCTTCGATGGCTTCTACATGAACTTTACCCTTCTTAGCTACTTTCCATGAAGTGTTACGGCGGCCACAATACTCCTGTCTATATATAGTGTACGCTCTTACACAGCCACGATGTGCACAATGCGGCGGCCACAATATCTTGTCTATATATAGTGTACGCTCTTACACAGCCACGCTGTGCACAATGCGGCGGCCACAATACTCTTGTCTATATATAGTGTACGCTCTTACACAGCCACGCTGTGCACAATGCGGCGGCCACAATACTCTTGTCTATATATAGTGTACGCTCTTACACAGCCACGCTGTGCACAATGCGGCGGCCACAACACTCTTGTCTATATATAGTGTACGCTCTTACACAGCCACGCTGTGCACAATGCGGCGGCCACAATACTCTTGTCTATATATAGTGTACGCTCTTACACAGCCACGATGTGCACAATGCGGCGGCCACAATACTCTTGTCTATATATAGTGTACGCTCTTACACAGCCACGCTGTGCACAATGCGGCGCCCCAATACTCTTGTCTATATATAGTGTATGCTCTTACACAGCCACGCTGTGCACAATGCGGCGGCCACAACACTCTTGTCTATATATAGTGTACGCTCTTACACAGCCACGCTGTGCACAATGCGGCGGCCACAATACTCTTGTCTATATATAGTGTACGCTCTTACACAGCCACGCTGTGCACAATGCGGCGGCCACAATACTCTTGTCTATATATAGTGTACGCTCTTACACAGCCACGTTGTGCAGAAACGGCGGCCACAACACTCCTGTCTATATATAGTGTACGCTCTTACACAGCCACGCTGTGCACAATGCGGCGGCCACAATACTCTTGTCTATATATAGTGTACGCTCTTACACAGCCACGTTGTGCAGAAACGGCGGCCACAACACTCCTGTCTATATATAGTGTACGCTCTTACACAGCCACGCTGTGCACAATGCGGCGGCCACAATACTCCTGTCTATATATAGTGTACGCTCTTACACAGCCACGCTGTGCACAATGCGGCGGCCACAATACTCTTGTCTATATATAGTGTACGCTCTTACACAGCCACGCTGTGCACAATGCGGCGCCCCAATACTCTTGTCTATATATAGTGTATGCTCTTACACAGCCACGCTGTGCACAATGCGGCGGCCACAACACTCTTGTCTATATATAGTGTACGCTCTTACACAGCCACGCTGTGCACAATGCGGCGGCCACAATACTCTTGTCTATATATAGTGTACGCTCTTACACAGCCACGCTGTGCACAATGCGGCGGCCACAATACTCTTGTCTATATATAGTGTACGCTCTTACACAGCCACGATGTGCACAATGCGGCGGCCACAATACTCTTGTCTATATATAGTGTACGCTCTTACACAGCCACGCTGTGCACAATGCGGCGCCCCAATACTCTTGTCTATATATAGTGTATGCTCTTACACAGCCACGCTGTGCACAATGCGGCGGCCACAACACTCTTGTCTATATATAGTGTACGCTCTTACACAGCCACGCTGTGCACAATGCGGCGGCCACAATACTCTTGTCTATATATAGTGTACGCTCTTACACAGCCACGCTGTGCACAATGCGGCGGCCACAATACTCTTGTCTATATATAGTGTACGCTCTTACACAGCCACGTTGTGCAGAAACGGCGGCCACAACACTCCTGTCTATATATAGTGTACGCTCTTACACAGCCACGCTGTGCACAATGCGGCGGCCACAATACTCTTGTCTATATATAGTGTACGCTCTTACACAGCCACGTTGTGCAGAAACGGCGGCCACAACACTCCTGTCTATATATAGTGTACGCTCTTACACAGCCACGCTGTGCACAATGCGGCGGCCACAATACTCTTGTCTATATATAGTGTATGCTCTTACACAGCCACGCTGTGCACAATGCGGCGGCCACAACACTCTTGGCTATATATAGTGTACGCTCTTACACAGCCACGCTGTGCACAATGCGGCGGCCACAATACTCTTGTCTATATATAATGTACGCTCTTACACAGCCACGCTGTGCACAATGCGGCGGCCACAACACTCTTGTCTATATATAGTGTATGCTCTTACACAGCCACGCTGTGCACAATGCGGCGGCCACAACACTCTTGTCTATATATAGTGTATGCTCTTACACAGCCACGCTGTGCACAATGCGGCGGCCACAACACTCTTGTCTATATATAGTGTACGCTCTTACACAGCCACGATGTGCACAATGCGGCGGCCACAATACTCTTGTCTATATATAGTGTATGCTCTTACACAGCCACGCTGTGCACAATACGGCGGCCACAATACTCGTTTCTATATATAGTGTACGCTCTTACACAGCCACGCTGTGCACAATGCGGCGGCCACAATACTCTTGTCTATATATAGTGTACGCTCTTACACAGCCACGCTGTGCACAATACGGCGGCCACAATAATTTTGTCTATATATAGTGTACGCTCTTACACAGCCACGCTGTGCACAATGCGGCGGCCACAATACTCTTGTCTATATATAGTGTACGCTCTTACACAGCCACGATGTGCACAATGCGGCGGCCACAACAATTTTGTCTATATATAGTGTACGCTCTTACACAGCTACGCTGTGCAAAATGCGGCGGCCACAATACTCTTGTCTATATATAGTGTACGCTCTTACAGAGACGACGCTGTGCACAATGCGGCGGCCACAATACTCTTGGCTATATATAGTATACGCTCTTACAGATCGACGCTGTGCACAATGCGGCGACCACAATACTCTTGTCTATATATAGTGTACGCTCCTACACAGCCACGTTGTGCACAATGCGGCGGCCACAATACTCTTGTCTATATATAGCGTACGCTCTTACACAGCCACGCTGTGCACAATACGGCGGCCACAATACTTTTGTCTATATATAGTGTACGCTCTTACACAGCCACGCTGTGCACAATGCGGCGGCCACAATACTCTTGTCTATATATAGTGTACGCTCTTACACAGCCACGATGTGCACAATGCGGCGGCCACAATACTCTTGGCTATATATAGTGTACGCTCTTACAGATCGACGCTGTGCACAATGCGGCGGCCACAATACTCTTGTCTATATATAGTGTACGCTCTTACACAGCCACGATGTGCACAATGCGGCGGCCACAACGATTTTGTCTATATATAGTGTACCCTCTTACACAGCTACGCTGTGCAAAATGCGGCGGCCACAATATCATGTCTATATATAGTGTATGCTCTTACAGGGGCGACGCTGTGCACAATGCGGCGGCCACAATACTCTTGGCTATATATAGTGTACGCTCTTACAGATCGACGCTGTGCACAATGCGGCGGCCACAATACTCTTGTCTATATATAGTGTACGCTCTTACACAGCCACGTTGTGCACAATGCGGCGGCCACAATACTCTTGTCTATATATAGTGTACGCTCTTACACAGCCACGCTGTGCACAATACGGCGGCCACAATACTTTTGTTTATATATAGTGTACGCTCTTACACAGCCACGCTGTGCACAATGCGGCGGCCACAATACTCTTGTCTATATATAGTGTACGCTCTTACACAGCCACGATGTGCACAATGCGGCGGCCACAACAATTTTGTCTATATATAGTGTACGCTCTTACACAGCCACGCTGTGCACAATGCGGCGGCCACAATACTCTTGTCTATATATAGTGTACGCTCTTACAGAGGCGACGCTGTGCACAATGCGGCGGCCACAATACTCTTGGCTATATATAGTGTACGCTCTTACAGATCGACGCTTTGCACAATGCGGCGGCCACTATACTCTTGTCTATATATAGTGTACGCTCTTACACAGCCACGTTGTGCACAATGCGGCGGCCACAACACTCTTGCCTATATATAGTGTACGCTCTTACACAGCCACGCTGTGCACAATGCGGCGGCCACAATACTCTTGTCTATATATAGTGTACGCTCTTACAGAGCGACGCTGTGCACAATGCGGCGGCCACAATACTCTTGTCTATATATAGTGTACGCTCTTACACAGCCATTTTACTTAATTTTTAGTAAACCTACGTTTAATGGCCTCGCTGCACTGCAGTTTCAGCCGGAGGCTACCTTCACGGTTTCTAGTCTGATAGCTTGAAACGTGGTAGCGATCTAGTGAAAGAGTCCACTATTTGTTTTTCTATGTATGGCGGTCACCAGAGAATATCGGTGCTGTTTAGTACAGTCCCAGGCATAACAATTTAGGTGAAAAAAAGATCTGAATGCTCACAGCGTGACTGCCACCCCGTGACCGATGTCACTGATGAGGAGGGCCTCACGCACGTCACAGAGTGACTGGCACCCCGTGACCGATGACACTGATGAGGAGGGCCTCACGCAGGTCACAGCGTGACTGCCACCCCGTGACCGATGTCACTGATGAGGAGGGCCTCACGCAGGTCACAGCGTGACTGCCACCCCGTGACCGATGTCACTGATGAGGAGGGCCTCACGCAGGTCACAGCGTGACTGCCACCCCGTGACCGATGTCACTGATGAGGAGGGCCTCACCCAGGTCACAACGTGACTGCCACCCCGTGACCGATGTCACTGATGAGGAGGGCCTCACGCAGGTCACAACGTGACTGCCACCCCGTGACCGATGTCACTGATGAGGAGGGCCTCACGCAGGTCACAGCGTGACTGCCACCCCGTGACCGATGTCACTGATGAGGAGGGCCTCACGCAGGTCACAGCGTGACTGCCACCCCGTGACCGATGTCACTGATGAGGAGGGCCTCACCCAGGTCACAGCGTGACTGCCACCCCGTGACCGATGTCACTGATGAGGAGGGCCTCACGCACGTCACAGCGTGACTGCCACCCCGTGACCGATGTCACTGATGAGGAGGGCCTCACGCACGTCACAGAGTGACTGGCACCCCGTGACCGATGACACTGATGAGGAGGGCCTCACGCAGGTCACAGCGTGACTGCCACCCCGTGACCGATGTCACTGATGAGGAGGGCCTCACGCAGGTCACAGCGTGACTGCCACCCCGTGACCGATGTCACTGATGAGGAGGGCCTCACGCAGGTCACAGCGTGACTGCCACCCCGTGACCGATGTCACTGATGAGGAGGGCCTCACCCAGGTCACAGCGTGACTGCCACCCCGTGACCGATGTCACTGATGAGGAGGGCCTCACGCAGGTCACAGCGTGACTGCCACCCCGTGACCGATGTCACTGATGAGGAGGGCCTCACCCAGGTCACAGCGTGACTGCCACCCCGTGACCGATGTCACTGATGAGGAGGGCCTCACGCAGGTCACAGCGTGACTGCCACCCCGTGACCGATGTCACTGATGAGGAGGGCCTCACGCACGTCACAGCGTGACTGCCACCCCGTGACCGATGTCACTGATGAGGAGGGCCTCACGCAGGTCACAGCGTGACTGCCACCCCGTGACCGATGTCACTGATGAGGAGGGCCTCACGCAGGTCACAGCGTGACTGCCACCCCGTGACCGATGTCACTGATGAGGAGGGCCTCACGCAGGTCACAGCGTGACTGCCACCCCGTGACCGATGTCACTGATGAGGAGGACCTCACCCAGGTCACAGCGTGACTGCCACCCCGTGACCGATGTCACTGATGAGGAGGGCCTCACCCAGGTCACAGCGTGACTACCATCCCGTGACCGATGTCACTGATGAGGAGGGCCTCACGCAGGTCACAGCGTGACTGCCACCCCGTGACCGATGTCACTGATGAGGAGGGCCTCACCCAGGTCACAGCGTGACTGCCATCCCGTGACCGATGTCACTGATGAGGAGGGCCTCACCCAGGTCACAGCGTGACTGCCACCCCGTGACCGATGTCACTGATGAGGAGGGCCTCACCCAGGTCACAGCGTGACTGCCACCCCGTGACCGATGTCACTGATGAGGAGGGCCTCACCCAGGTCACAGCGTGACTGCCACCCCGTGACCGATGTCACTGATGAGGAGGGCCTCACTCAGGTCACAGCGTGACTGCCACCCCGTGACCGATGTCACTGATGAGGAGGGCCTCACGCAGGTCACAGCGTGACTGCCACCCCGTGACCGATGTCACTGATGAGGAGGGCCTCACGCAGGTCACAGCGTGACTGCCACCCCGTGACCGATGTCACTGATGAGGAGGGCCTCACCCAGGTCACAGCGTGACTGCCACCCCGTGACCGATGTCACTGATGAGGAGGGCCTCACCCAGGTCACAGCGTGACTGCCACCCCGTGACCGATGTCACTGATGAGGAGGGCCTCACGCAGGTCACAGCGTGACTGCCACCCCGTGACCGATGTCAATGATGAGGAGGGCCTCACGCAGGTCACAGCGTGACTGCCACACTGTGACCGATGTCACTGATGAGGAGGGCCTCACGCACGTCACAGCGTGACTGCCACCCCGTGATCGATGTCACTGATGAGGAGGGCCTCACGCACGTCACAGCGTGACTGCCACTCCGTGACCGATGTCACTGATGAGGAGGGCCTCACGCAGGTCACAGCGTGACTGCCACCCCGTGACCGATGTCACTGATGAGGAGGGCCTCACGCAGGTCACAGCGTGACTGCCACCCCGTGACCGATGTCACTGATGAGGAGGGCCTCACGCAGGTCACAGCGTGACTGCCACCCCGTGACCGATGTCACTGATGAGGAGGGCCTCACGCAGGTCACAGCGTGACTGGCACCCCGTGACTGATGTCACTGATGAGGAGGGCCTCACGCAGGTCACAGCGTCACTGCCACCCCGTGACCGATGTCACTGATGAGGAGGGCCTCACGCACGTCACAGCGTGACTGGCACCCCGTGACTGATGTCACTGATGAGGAGGGCCTCACGCACGTCACAACGTGACTGGCACCCCGTGACTGATGTCACTGATGAGGAGGGCCTCACGCACGTCACAGCGTGACTGCCACCCCGTGATCGATGTCACTGATGAGGAGGGCCTCACGCACGTCACAGCGTGACTGCCACTCCGTGACCGATGTCACTGATGAGGTGGGCCTCACGCAGGTCACAGCGTGACTGCCACCCCGTGACCGATGTCACTGATGAGGAGGGCCTCACGCAGGTCACATCGTGACTGCCACCCCGTGACCGATGTCACTGATGAGGAGGGCCTCACGCAGGTCACAGCGTGACTGCCACCCCGTGACCGATGTCACTGATGAGGAGGGCCTCACGCAGGTCACAGCGTGACTGGCACCCCGTGACTGATGTCACTGATGAGGAGGGCCTCACGCAGGTCACAGCGTCACTGTCACCCCGTGACCGATGTCACTGATGAGGAGGGCCTCACGCAGGTCACAGCGTGACTGGCACCCCGTGACTGATGTCACTGATGAGGAGGGCCTCACGCACGTCACAGCGTGACTGGCACCCCGTGACTGATGTCACTGATGAGGAGGGCCTCACGCACGTCACAGCGTGACTGGCACCCCGTGACCGATGTCACTGATGAGGAGGGCCTCACGCACGTCACAGCGTGACTGGCACCCCGTGACCGATGTCACTGATGAGGAGGGCCTCACGCAGGTCACAGCGTGACTGCCACCCCGTGACCGATGTCACTGATGAGGAGGGCCTCACGCAGGTCACAGCGTGACTGGCTCCCCGTGACTGATGTCACTGATGAGGAGGGCCTCACGCACGTCACAGCGTGACTGGCACCCCGTGACTGATGTCACTGATGAGGAGGGCCTGACGCAGGTCACAGCGTGACTGCCACCCCGTGACCGATGTCACTGATGAGGAGGGCCTCACGCACGTCACTGCGTGACTGCCACCGCGTGATCGATGTCACTGATGAGGAGGGCCTCGCGCACGTCACAGCGTAACTGCCACTCCGTGACCGATGTCACTGATGAAGAGGGCCTCACGCAGGTCACAGCGTGACTGCCACCCCGTGACCGATGTCACTGATAAGGAGGGCCTCACGCAGGTCACAGCGTGACTGCTACCCCGTGACCGATGTCACTGATGAGGAGGGCCTCACGCAGGTCACAGCGTGACTGCCACCCCGTGACTGATGTCACTGATGAGGAGGGCCTCACGCACGTCACAGCGTGACTGCCACCGCGTGATCGATGTCACTGATGAGGAGGGCCTCGCGCACGTCACAGCGTGACTGCCACTCCGTGACTGATGTCACTGATGAAGAGGGCCTCACGCAGGTCACAGCGTGACTGCCACCCCGTGACCGATGTCACTGATGAGGAGGGCCTCACCCAGGTCACAGCGTGACTACCATCCCGTGACCGATGTCACTGATGAGGAGGGCCTCACGCAGGTCACAGCGTGACTGCCACCCCGTGACCGATGTCACTGATGAGGAGGGCCTCACCCAGGTCACAGCGTGACTGCCATCCCGTGACCGATGTCACTGATGAGGAGGGCCTCACCCAGGTCACAGCGTGACTGCCACCCCGTGACCGATGTCACTGATGAGGAGGGCCTCACCCAGGTCACAGCGTGACTGCCACCCCGTGACCGATGTCACTGATGAGGAGGGCCTCACCCAGGTCACAGCGTGACTGCCACCCCGTGACCGATGTCACTGATGAGGAGGGCCTCACTCAGGTCACAGCGTGACTGCCACCCCGTGACCGATGTCACTGATGAGGAGGGCCTCACGCAGGTCACAGCGTGACTGCCACCCCGTGACCGATGTCACTGATGAGGAGGGCCTCACGCAGGTCACAGCGTGACTGCCACCCCGTGACCGATGTCACTGATGAGGAGGGCCTCACCCAGGTCACAGCGTGACTGCCACCCCGTGACCGATGTCACTGATGAGGAGGGCCTCACCCAGGTCACAGCGTGACTGCCACCCCGTGACCGATGTCACTGATGAGGAGGGCCTCACGCAGGTCACAGCGTGACTGCCACCCCGTGACCGATGTCAATGATGAG
Source organism: Arenicola marina (assembly GCA_964019135.1). NCBI lineage: Eukaryota > Metazoa > Annelida > Polychaeta > Arenicolidae > Arenicola > Arenicola marina. Next base: position 4,946,133 of record OZ025261.1, read on the forward strand.
GAGGGCCTCACGCAGGTCACAGCGTGACTGCCACACTGTGACCGATGTCACTGATGAGGAGGGCCTCACGCACGTCACAGCGTGACTGCCACCCCGTGATCGATGTCACTGATGAGGAGGGCCTCACGCACGTCACAGCGTGACTGCCACTCCGTGACCGATGTCACTGATGAGGAGGGCCTCACGCAGGTCACAGCGTGACTGCCACCCCGTGACCGATGTCACTGATGAGGAGGGCCTCACGCAGGTCACAGCGTGACTGCCACCCCGTGACCGATGTCACTGATGAGGAGGGCCTCACGCAGGTCACAGCGTGACTGCCACCCCGTGACCGATGTCACTGATGAGGAGGGCCTCACGCAGGTCACAGCGTGACTGGCACCCCGTGACTGATGTCACTGATGAGGAGGGCCTCACGCAGGTCACAGCGTCACTGCCACCCCGTGACCGATGTCACTGATGAGGAGGGCCTCACGCACGTCACAGCGTGACTGGCACCCCGTGACTGATGTCACTGATGAGGAGGGCCTCACGCACGTCACAACGTGACTGGCACCCCGTGACTGATGTCACTGATGAGGAGGGCCTCACGCACGTCACAGCGTGACTGCCACCCCGTGATCGATGTCACTGATGAGGAGGGCCTCACGCACGTCACAGCGTGACTGCCACTCCGTGACCGATGTCACTGATGAGGTGGGCCTCACGCAGGTCACAGCGTGACTGCCACCCCGTGACCGATGTCACTGATGAGGAGGGCCTCACGCAGGTCACATCGTGACTGCCACCCCGTGACCGATGTCACTGATGAGGAGGGCCTCACGCAGGTCACAGCGTGACTGCCACCCCGTGACCGATGTCACTGATGAGGAGGGCCTCACGCAGGTCACAGCGTGACTGGCACCCCGTGACTGATGTCACTGATGAGGAGGGCCTCACGCAGGTCACAGCGTCACTGTCACCCCGTGACCGATGTCACTGATGAGGAGGGCCTCACGCAGGTCACAGCGTGACTGGCACCCCGTGACTGATGTCACTGATGAGGAGGGCCTCACGCACGTCACAGCGTGACTGGCACCCCGTGACTGATGTCACTGATGAGGAGGGCCTCACGCACGTCACAGCGTGACTGGCACCCCGTGACCGATGTCACTGATGAGGAGGGCCTCACGCACGTCACAGCGTGACTGGCACCCCGTGACCGATGTCACTGATGAGGAGGGCCTCACGCAGGTCACAGCGTGACTGCCACCCCGTGACCGATGTCACTGATGAGGAGGGCCTCACGCAGGTCACAGCGTGACTGGCTCCCCGTGACTGATGTCACTGATGAGGAGGGCCTCACGCACGTCACAGCGTGACTGGCACCCCGTGACTGATGTCACTGATGAGGAGGGCCTGACGCAGGTCACAGCGTGACTGCCACCCCGTGACCGATGTCACTGATGAGGAGGGCCTCACGCACGTCACTGCGTGACTGCCACCGCGTGATCGATGTCACTGATGAGGAGGGCCTCGCGCACGTCACAGCGTAACTGCCACTCCGTGACCGATGTCACTGATGAAGAGGGCCTCACGCAGGTCACAGCGTGACTGCCACCCCGTGACCGATGTCACTGATAAGGAGGGCCTCACGCAGGTCACAGCGTGACTGCTACCCCGTGACCGATGTCACTGATGAGGAGGGCCTCACGCAGGTCACAGCGTGACTGCCACCCCGTGACTGATGTCACTGATGAGGAGGGCCTCACGCACGTCACAGCGTGACTGCCACCGCGTGATCGATGTCACTGATGAGGAGGGCCTCGCGCACGTCACAGCGTGACTGCCACTCCGTGACTGATGTCACTGATGAAGAGGGCCTCACGCAGGTCACAGCGTGACTGCCACCCCGTGACCGATGTCACTGATAAGGAGGGCCTCACGCAGGTCACAGCGTGACTGCTACCCCGTGACCGATGTCACTGATGAGGAGGGCCTCACGCAGGGCCCAGCGTCACTGCCACCCCGTGACCGATGTCACTGATGAGGAGGGCCTTCGCGCACGTCACAGCGTGACTGGCACCCCATGACTGATGTCACTGATGAGGAGGGCCTCACGCACGTCACAGCGTGACTGCCACCCCGTGACTGATGTCACTGATGAGGAGGGCCTCACGCACGTCACAGCGTGACTGGCACCCTGTGGCCGATGTCACTGATGAGGTGGGCCTCACGCAGGTCACAGCGTGACTGCCACCCCGTGACCGATGTCACTGATGAGGAGGGCCTCACGCACGTCACAGCGTGACTGGCACCCCGTGACCGATATCACTGATGAGGAGGGCCTCACGGACGTCACAGCGTGACTGGCACCCCGTGACTGATGTCACTGATGAGGAGGGTCTCACGCAGGTCACAGCGTGACTGCCACCCCGTGACCGATGTCACTGATGAGGAGGGCCTCACGCAGGTCACAGCGTGACTGGCACCCCGTGACCGATGTCACTGATGAGGAGGGCCTCACGTAGGTCAGAATTTTATGCATATAATTAATAAATTCCCGCGTGCAATGACTGAGTGTCACTATTTAAAAAATATACAAACTGATTGACAAAAATGACACCATACAAATAAATCAAGTAATCTTTAAATCATAAGAAATCTAAATGAACATAGCGTGTTTGTTTCGTGACGGCCGCCAACCATGTCCTCATGGCGCTTGGTTCATTTTGATGCCTAGTTTTTCTTGCACTGGAACAAACGAGTTGGCCTTCACAAATAAATACCAGACAAAAATCAGCGTTTTCCCTTAATGCAAACTCAATTTTATAAGTGAATTTAATCAGTATATGCTGTCTACTAGTGATTGTTAATGTCGATGTATCAACTGGTCTGGTCGGCCTCGGTGAGCGGAGAAGAAATGTATAATGTATAATTAAATGTATAATTAATTGCATGAATTAATAAATGTGAAGCCGCGGGGTGGCAGGCTTAGTACGTATACCGACTATTTATTAACCAGTTTACATAACATTATAGTCGAATGACTATAACGTATAGCTATATATAGTTTGCAAGCGGCATATCGAAGATTGCACAAGGAGTGAGTGGTTGCATTGATCAGATAAGTACAGGTTTCGTCGGGTTTTACAGAAATGTAGATGTCTTTGTCCAGCATGTCTACTCCACAGCAAGCAAACACAGCGCAGCCAGCCGGTTCCCGACGCACATATGTTGATGTCACACGGCCGAAGCCACACACCAGCCTGGTGCGTTCTTTTTTTTTTGGTCCCTATAGCGCCTAACGGAAATAGAATTCGCGAGAACTGTGCAGCCATATTAAAGTTATGTTGTCAAGAGTCATGAGTTTGTTACATAATTCATAATATACGCAGACGATACCACTCTTTTTTCTCTTATCTCCCTCAACCAGCGACTCCTCATCCTCTGTTATTAATACTGAATTGGCTAAAATACATGAATAGTTGTCTGCTAATAAACTTGGGTTAAACGTACAGAAGTCGAAATTTATTATTCTTCATACCGCACAACGACGGATTGTGCCTCCTACCATTAAAATTGATAATGTGGTACTTGAATGTGTCGACGAATTTAATTTTCTTGACATTACCATCCATAAACATCTGAAATGGCACAACCATGTGGATAAAATTTCAAAGAAGATCTCTTACCTCACTTGACATATGGGATTCTAGTCTGGGGATATGAAGATCAAAGACTGCTCCACTTGCAAAAAAAAGCCCTCCGAATAATAACACTAAGTAAATATAATGCACATACTAAATCGTTATTTAAAGAACTCCGTTGCCTGAAGCTGCCTGATATCCACAGGATCCAAACGTCAAAATTTTACTATAAACTAAAGAAGAGTATTCTGCCTCACTACTTTTCTGAACCACCGCTTTACCAATACTTTCAAGTACATGATCATGACACTAGATATAAATCCTATGTATACACTACGCGAATCAGCCATATCTTTGCTCAAAAATGTATTCGACACAGTCTGGTCTATGCAATAAACAATGAACCTGCTTGCATCCCTTCCAAAATAGACAGTCATAGCCTCGATGGATTTTCTAATTATGTTAAAGTTGTTACTCTCGATAAATATAGTTATATGTGTTCCATCCAAGATTGTTACATTTGTCTAAATTAACTCGCTGTACAAGTGTTGTATTTGTTCATGTGTATGTACGCGTGTCTGCGCTTCCAACTGTCTCCTTTGTAAACGTGTGAGGGAGGGGGTAAGGGGTGTAAAGCTGTCTTGCCATAATCATTAGGATCATTATATTTATATTAATTGACGCATGTACGTTCTTGTCTTAAGTAATATTATGATTTTTGTTGGAGGTCAACGCGACAGCGACAATATGTCTTAGCGTGGGTCTCCTAGCCTGATAAGTTGTATGAATGTATTTATGCATGAATGAGTTATTATTTTGGTTGAATAAACGCAATTGAATTGAATTGAATTAAATCGTTACCGGAGATATCGATGTTTTAGTAATAATAATAATTAATATTCTTATGTATTGAAGTTGCTTGGAAACATAGAAGGAAAAGAACATATTCATAATTTTTGTTAAATATGTAGGTAAATGCAGCTTTTTTTGTTTGTTCGTTTCTCATTTAGTTTTCACTCTTTAGTGTTGACAAGTGGCGTATAATCCCATTTGGGCCGGGTATGCCGTGAAAGTATATGTAATTGCATGGTATTGTTATACTGTGTCACTATAATAAACTCTTCAATCAATCAAAAATCTTACTTTTCACATAATTCGAAACAACCAGATATTTTCCTAATCAATTCAGCGACAAATGAAGTGCAGACCGTTTAGCCATATCAACGCAACATGTCGTGTTTCTATCTGACAAATGCTACAATTAGTAACCATCAATGTTTGCTAATTGGTTTGCCAATTCAAAGTCTTTGAAACAGACGGACGGATGTCAACAAGAATATTTGTATTGCTAATATATTTGATTCACGCAGCATGTGGTACAAACATAGGCAAAACGATGCTTCGCACCATCTTATACACGTACTTACCATAGCAAGTGGTTAGCGTGTTATACACCTACTTAACGCAGCCTACTTACATGCGCCCTCTTACATTTTTACATTTTAGAATCAAGACTAACTGTATCTCACATTTATGATGCATATGTTTTATGTCTCGTTGGGTCTGTAAAACAACAATTTCAACATAAAACTGCGGACTATTTTATCGCGCGCGGACGTCCTAGTGAGCCGCGGTCGACACCACACAGAATACCGAACAGCGAACAGGCGCGCAAGGATATAAAGCCGGCCACCAACTTCTGCTCCGATGAACAATTTGCTTCTCCTTGGATAGCCCACGGGCTTTCAGGAATTAAAGTTCAAGACCGAATATACTTATTTGACATGGTAGAGAGGTTGGTAATACATACAACAAATTACAGACCATATAATTATTATTGCCTTAAAGTTGCAGTTTCAACAGAAAGATGGACGAGCGGGACCGTGCAAATGTCGCGGGAAGGGTTTCATGGCTTCAGAAGGAGGCACATTCAAACCCCAAGAGTTGTGGGATGTTCGATTAGCTCAGACAGTGGACTTATCATCCTAGGGTTGTGCGGTCAATGTTTTGTTGGTTTTACTGGTGGCAGCATCCGTTATTTAGCCCCCTTCCACAAATGGACTTGCCATATATAAAGTTTAGTCCGTTGATAAGTCATCGATCGTGATCCAGTTGGAATAAGAGTTCAGGCGGCCCCGCCGGGTCGCTTGTTGACAGTTCAGGCGGCCCCGCCCGGTCGCTTGTTGACAGTCCAGGCGGCCCCGCCGGGTCGCTTGGTGACAGTTCAGGCGGCCCCGCCGGTTCGCTTGTTTACAGTTCAGGCGGCCCCGCCGGGTCGCTTGTTGACAGTTTAGGCGGCCCCGCCGGGTCGCTTGTTGACAGTCCAGGCGGCCCGCCGGGTCGCTTGTTGACAGTCCAGGCGGCCCCGCCGGGTCGCTTGTTGACAGTCCAGGCGGCCCCGCCGGGTCGCTTGTTGACAGTTCAGGCGGCCCCGCCGGGTCGCTTGTTGACAGTTCAGGCGGCCCCGCCGGGTCGCTTGTTGACAGTCCAGGCGGCCCCGCCGGGTCGCTTGTAGACAGTCCAGGCGGCCCCGCCGGTTCGCTTGTTGACAGTCCAGGCGGCCCCGCCGGGTCGCTTGTTGACAGTTCAGGCGGCCCCGCCGGGTCGCTTGTTGACAGTCCAGGCGGCCCCGCCGGTTCGCTTGTTGACAGTCCAGGCGGCCCCGCCGGTTCGCTTGTTGACAGTTCAGGCGGCCCCGCCGGGTCGCTTGTTGACAGTTCAGGCGGCCCCGCCGGGTCGCTTGTTGACAGTTCAGGCGGCCCCGCAGGGTCGCTTGTTGACAGTCCAGGCGGCCCCGCAGGGTCGCTTGTTGACAGTTCAGGCGGCCCCGCCGGTTCGCTTGTTGACAGTCCAGGCGGCCCCGCCGGGTCGCTTGTTGACAGTCCAGGCGGCCCCGCCGGGTCGCTTGTTTTCATGTTCGTTGTAAGACGATTGACCTTTCACCCTTGTACATATTAATACGTACATATTAATACGTTGTAAGGTTATTGATTAAGAATCAGTCCTTGAATCATCCCAGATTTCTTTTGTCTATATTTCACGCATGCCAGACCGCCAAATAGAGTCTCTCAGCCTTGCTCGTGATATTAATTTACCACAGGTTTTCAACTTAGTGGTAAACGTCATCAGTTTGTGTGCTTCGCGATGCTCTGTGCAGTGCCGCGACTGAATTCTGTGGTGTCCTGGGATAGACACGTTTGTGATATCACAGCCGAAATAATCGAGTTGTCTGCAAATTGTGATATATTGTGATATATGTCGCCTGGGCTTAGATTCGGCGGGAAAGAGCTCGATCTGCAACTTTAATAGTGTGCCAGAAGTCGATCAATCACTCCACAACCCTTTTGTGGGAGTTCATCTCAAGCTGCCTTGCTGGAAGCGCCTCTGCAGCTTCCTGGAGACAACGCCTTGACCTCGCTGGGCGAGTCCTGGATACCCATCCGGAGAGGTCTCGGGCTCGGCGGTCACCACGTGGTCCGCCTGCAGGATGTTCTCGATCCAGCGGTACTTCGCCACTTCGGACTGCAGCTTGCCCCATGAGGGTCGAACCCAGGACACGCTGCTTCCCCGAGACACGGTCCCTCCAGTCTCCATGGTAACTGTTGCTAGATCTCGCTGTTCATTTTCAGTTTTTTCACTGCATAATGGGGTGACGGGTACTTTACTTCCCACGCTCTTGCTGATATCAAGATTGATCAATCGCATTGCGCTTCTGGGTGAAGTCGGAAGTTCTGCGCCTTCTTTTTTTGACTTCGTGTTCGGGAGTTGATTCCATGTCATTGCTATCCCATCGTTTCCCCCGTGCAAGTCTACGGCTGGTGGGGTGTCACGGGTAATGGCTTCCCGGGGGAACTGGTTGGTCGTCACCTGAGGCAGCGGCTGCACCCCGGGCTGGTCTTTACCCCCCGCCCGCCACTGTACGTCACCCTGCAGAGAGGGACCCGTGGGTGGCGGGTCTCCTGAGGGCTTGGCCACCGGACTCTCTTCTCTTGAAGGTGGGATGCTCACCCTACGACCGGGACCTTCTGATCCTGTCCTCCTCCCAACTGTAGGCGTAGGCAATTCTCGCTGCTCTACCACAGTGTCCGCCCGCTCTACCACAGTGTTCACCCGCTCTACCACAGCGTCCTCCCGCTCTACCACAGCGTCCTCCCGCTCTACCACAGCCTCTTCTCGGATTCCGTCGAGGAGCTGGACATGACCCAATTTTGTCAGACCCGGTCTGGGCTTCTTGGGTGATGCCATCCCGCCCAGCTTCGCGTGCTGTCCACGTGCCGCCGTCCCATCGCGCTGTGCCCGGCTCTGCGAGTCAATGGGATCGCCGCCCCTCTCTCCCCCACGCGGCGAGATCACAGACAAACTTCCGGTGCGACTCCCCAAGGTGACGCCACCGTCGCCCTCCTCATAATAATTTCCTTGGTCGTCGTCTGATGGTCGCCTCCAGTTGGCGTGGTCCCGAGACAAGTCGCTCACTTTGGGAATCCTTCTCAGAGAGTGCAGGCCCCCGAGCGCGAGATCTCGACCCCCGGCTACAAGATCTGGAATCCCGGGCGCGAGATCTCGACCGCCAGACGCCAGATCTTGCCTCATTGGCACGAGATCTCGACCGCCGGACGCCAGATCTTGCCTCATTGGCACGAGATCTCGACCGCCGGACGCCAGATCTTGCCTCATTGGCACGAGATCTCGACCGCCGGACGCCAGATCTTGCCTCCTCCCACCCATAGACGATTTACTCATGTTTCTCGCTTCTAAATCGTTTGACGAGGTAGGATGCTTTCCTTCGTGCTCGTCCAAGCCAATGCTAAGAGACGCGAAGTGTGTCCCGCTATATGCAACAGGGACTGTGATTGGCCTATTGGTGTCGGACTTGATACCCTCCGTAGGGAAGTCCTCACCGGGATCGTATCTGAGGCCACCAGTCCATTGACCTCTCCCAGGACTGTGTCTGTGGCTTAACTTCTCGGTAACTTCGGGTCGTCTTTTCCTTGGCTTCACCCAGTTTTGCATCCTGCAATATATGCAAACCCATAGCAGACACATTCCACTTCCTAAATTCAAATTCGGGCTCACATGCTGCTCAGCGAAGTAGCTACATTGAGCTAAGTAATCAGTCACCCCCCAAAATTACATGAATTGATCTTTTAAGCAGCGTATGTGCACAGAAGGGCTAAATGGAGCCAAGGAACCTCCAGGGACGATGAAGGATGAGTGGATGCAGCATGCCCCAGATTTGGTGCCGTGACCGGGGTTCGAACCCGGCACCTGTTGATCTGCAGTCTATACCGCACAAGGGAGGCCTCCTAGGTTGCCTCCAGAGATGCATGTAAGCCGATCATATACAAACGAAAGGAGCGCCCCCTGCTTCTGTGAGAATGAATTAACGGTGGCTCACCAGGCGTCACAGTGTCGGGCGTGGCACGGTAGCGGCATGCGCGTCGGGGGGCTTGCCAGGCGATTGATGACGTCATCAGATGGCCGAGGCTCTCGTTTCGGTCTCGCTGGTTGCGTGATGGGCTCTGGTGCTGAAACAATAACCGCTCTGGAGTTATTGAAGATGTTTTATATATTATGTTAAATCTGGGGCAAGCGGCGGGGTCTTACGTGACCGATATATGACTTCGCAAATATTCACCATCTTGGAAAAGCACGACTGTCGCAAAGAGTTCTGGGAAATATTTTGGTGTTATCTTCAACTCTTCTACGGAGATACAAAACAAACATGTATAAAAGTAAAGTCCTTCTCTAGTTTACATGCAGAAGGTATAAGTCTACAACATAAGTTTTCATGCCAGAAAGCCATCTCGATAATGCGAAAAAAACACAATAATAATACCCGGCATGCTTTGCACATGCAGTGGCGCCTCACAGCGGAATAATCTGAATTATGATTTGCTACGTCATCTAGACCGACAGTCTCAGTCTCATTATGTTAATAGCCAACGAAATACGAGCAGGGAAACAAGACAATCCAGCCGAAATGTGTATTTACAAAGAATCCCATATTCATAAATATGACATAGTTAGATAAGAAAATAAAATTGGAAAATAACCAGATTTGTATTAAACAGACAACCGAATGGCTTGATGATCAAAGTCATACCTGTTTGCGGTCTGTTGTTCATCTTTTCCCTTACGCCAGGAAAGTAGAACTCCATGTCTTCATATAACATCTGCTTGTACTCCATGTCCTGGGTGAACATTACACTAATTGTACTAGATGCACATAACATACCCTTGAATAAGGAATTGGCGTCTTTTGTCCGATGTTGTGCCACGGTTTACACGGCCAATGAACCTCGCGGGACGCCGCCAGCAATGGATGATGCATGTCCCAGATTAGGTAGCCGCGGACCGGGTTCGACCCAAGACCTATTGATGTGCGGTCTAATGCGCGAAACTGCACCAGGGAGCCCCCCGCCCCTCGCATTTATACCAAACAGCTGTCCTGCACCGAGTTCGATCCATGATGTATTTACTCAGATGATACCTAACATTACACGTGTGAGCGGATCTCCTTTGTGTCACGGGGGCCGCCTCGATAGCTCAGTGGGTTAGAGCGCTCGCCTTGAGTGCCCTGGCCACCTGAGAGCCTCACGGCACGTGGATCGGTCGCAGGATAAAGATCCCATGTCCTTATTCGCAAAGAGTAGGCGATTACCCCGGGGACATGGCTCCGCTCTTCCCTCCCTTCTCCCATTGAAGTGACATGATCACAAGTGGTTAAAGCGTCCTGAATATACAGCCTGTGTGCCACGTACCAGCGTTTCCAGCTCAAACTTGAGCGCCTCCTTCTCGCTCTGTGATTGGTCGATATCGGCTTGGTTGACCACATGCGGAGTGATGACGTCACAGCGGTCTGGTGGCGAGGGTCGAGGGCGCAAGTCACGTGAATCTGTTTCAGGAAATACGGGATACATATAGCACGTGATTCTCATCCCAACGCGACAGGGAGCATGCCCCCTCCCATTCCCCTCCCCCATAGTACAGGCACACTCGCCTGATCTTGGCTATTCCATATCATAGCTGCAGCATTTCTAACCACTCGTTCTAATAAAAAAAATCCCCAAATGTAGAGACATAATACCCATCTGGTACATGCGTTTGGCCTCTTTATACAGCGAACAGGCGCGCAGGGATATAAAGCTGGCTACCAACTTCTGCTCCGGTGAACAAATTTGGTTCTCTCCGGATAGCCCACAGGCTTTCATGATTTAAAATTCAAGACAGAATATACTTATTTGACATGGAGAAGAGATTGGTCATATACAAAGCACAGAACATATTGCTTTTAAGCACTTACGCTGCGTATCAACGTGCGCGGTTGTCTGCGGTCGGATTATGTGGCCGAACGTCTCCATCACAGACTGGCGGCCATCTTGGCGCGTTGCCATAGACGACGGGCGCGCCGCCGCCTGGTATCTAGTAAGGTCTGGCGCCGACAGGGGGCGCCTCCTCACGTATCCCGCCTTTGCGTGATATAGTTGGTTCTGTGAACGGACTATATCGGCTCGAAGTCCTTTGTATTGCCCGTTGTGGAACTTGACCTGGTGAAACATAGCGGAATTAGTCATCATTTATCAATTCAAGACGATACAATTTAAGTCGTACTCCTTATGTCCTGTTGGGTTCATATTGTATGTAACCGCCGATACTCACTATTATTTGGACAACGTATTCAATCACGCTTTCAAGTAGGCTGCAGAAATTAATAAGCATCACAGTTACAGGAAATCTCAAAATATGATGGGGGAAAGCAATGATTACTGGCAATTCGCCATAAGCAAAGTTTGCCTCCGACCCCCTAAGAAATGCTGTTTATCCTTTTGGTTGTTACGAGAGGCTCAAATGGCGGTCATCTTAGAATGTTCCCTTCCTTCTCCCATTGACGCGATATGAACAAACGTCGTTAAAGCGTCCTGGATATAGAGAAGGGGGGGGGGGGGGGTAACGTGGTTAAAGCGTCCTGGATATAGAGAAGGGGGGGGGGGGGGTAACGTGGTTAAAGCGTCCTGGATATAGAGAAGGGGGGGGGGGTAACGTGGTTAAAGCGTCCTGGATATAGAGAAGGGGGGGGGGGCGTAACGTGGTTAAAGCGTCCTGGATATAGAGAAGGGGGGGGGGGGTAACGTGGTTAAAGCGTCCTGGATATAGAGAAGGGGAGGGGGGGTAACGTGGTTAAAGCGTCCTGGATATAGAGAAGGGGGGGGGGGTAACGTGGTTAAAGCGTCCTGGATATAGAGAAGGGGGGGGGGTAACGTGGTTAAAGCGTCCTGGATATAGAGAAGGGGGGGGGGGTAACGTGGTTACAGCGTCCTGGATATAGAGAAGGGGGAGGGGGGGTAACGTGGTTAAAGCGTCCTGGATATAGAGAAGGGGGGGGGGTAACGTGGTTAAAGCGTCCTGGATATAGAGAAGGGGGGGGGTAACGTGGTTAAAGCGTCCTGGATATAGAGAAGGGGGGGGGTAACGTGGTTAAAGCGTCCTGGATATAGAGAAGGGGGGGGGGTAACGTGGTTAAAGCGTCCTGGATATAGAGAAGGGGGGGGGGGTAACGTGGTTAAAGCGTCCTGGATATAGAAAAGGGTGGGGGGGGGGGTAATACCTTTTCCGATTTCCCGGATTGGCATCCAGGAATTCGCGATCAGCTGTTGACAATTTTGGCGGATCGTTATCCGTACAATTCCTGGTTCAAGACCCTTTCCCTATTTACCACGAACCGTTATAGCAATCTGCGAATTCCTCGATATTCGCGATATTACCATTAAGGTGTTTTTTTCGCGCCCAGCTTTCAATGTGCTAATCTTAGAGATTCGATATTGCAATTCTTGGGGATTCGCGATTCGGAGGTCTCATTGGCAGCCATGTTTCAAAATGGTAGGCCAAAGTAGATTACATTATAAAATGATTCGGCCCAATCAAAATACCCATACTACAAAGAAAACGGCGTATATTGGGGGGGGGGGGGTCTCCGGAGGGTCTCCCGCGTCCCCCAATATACGTTGGTTTACGACAGCAGGTCGGGCGAGCCTACGCCAGCGTACCTGTCTGCGCCAATATACGTTGGTTTACGACAGCAGATCGGGCGAGCCTACGCCAGCGTACCTGTCTGCGTCAATATACGTTGGTTTACGACAGCAGGTCGGGCGAGCCTACGCCAGCGTACCTGTCTGCGTCAATATACGTTGGTTTACGACAGCAGGTCGGGCGAGCCTACGCCAGCGTACCTGTCTGCGCCAATATACGTTGGTTTACGACAGCAGGTCGGGCGAGCCTACGCCAGCGTACCTGTCTGCGTCAATATACGTTAGTTTACGACAGCAGGTCGGGCGAGCCTACGCCAGCGTACCTGTCTGCGCCAATATACGTTGGTTTACGACAGCAGGTCGGGCGAGCCTACGCCAGCGTACCTGTCTGCGTCAATATACGTTAGTTTACGACAGCAGGTCGGGCGAGCCTACGCCAGCGTACCTGTCTGCGCCAATATACGTTGGTTTACGACAGCAGGTCGGGCGAGCCTACGCCAGCGTACCTGTCTGCGCCAATATACGTTGGTTTACGACAGCAGGTCGGGCGAGCCTACGCCAGCGTACCTGTCTGCGCCGGATGTCAGGGTTGACTGGAGGCACGTCCTTGGGAAGGCGCCGACTGCGGTGCTTCTCGCGAAAGAACTTCCGCTCTTGTCTGACGTAATCGTTGTCAAGGTGACGAGACAAACGATGGTCGTAATGCGTCAACAAACGCTCGAAATTCGTCAGCTGCAGTTGGTAAGATCAATATCACCATCATATTAAGATACATTCAAGCGTGCAATGCGCTCCATGATGTGGATTAATAATATATGGTCTAGTAAGTCTTGGCCAAGTAAGTAATGGTCAAGCAAAATTATTGGTCATGTCATTAATTGTCAAGTTATTAATTTGCGCTAGAGCATTAGGGTTCGACAAAAAAGTACAACAAAAGAGAGTAGAAACCTCAAAGAGTTCCTTTTCGTCCTTGGCGTTTTCAGTCAGCGAAGGTCGTACGACCATCCCTTGATACCGCTCGCACCTGTAACCATGACAACATGGGTCATCAATGATTTCCTCTAAGACATCGATCCACTGAAAAGCTAAGCGGATGTACTGCCTGCCACACGGGCCGATTTCAACCCTACCTAACCTTCCACAGACTAGTGTAACACTTTGGGAAGGGTTAGATCTAATCCCCGATTCAGTCGACAATGGTGGCAACACCTTTGTCTGCGGTTATAATCCCATTGTTATCGAAGATGTGATCAACCTTGTTTTGACAACTGGTTGTCAAGTCCTTGGTGTCAACACATTTTCACAACACACGTCCGGTCTCCACCCACTCTGTTGTAATGCTTAATTTGTTGATGCCCAGAATAGCGCTGGCGGATATAGGTTATTTGCTTTAGATATGATTTATGAACGTAACATAAGGAAAGAGGTCTCATAACTCATAATAGGTCCAGGTGACAGGGAATGTCTTTTGCGACTATATTTGGAACCTACTGAAAATCAGTGTGTCATGCACCACATATGGAAATAAAGAACCTGCAAAACAGCACTGACGTTTCAGCGTCCGAACCGCGAAGGACTTTATCAGAGGGCGAGCTCTTATTCGCTAGGTGGCGCTCGGTTCCTCATCTCAGAAATATATAATGCGCCCTCCAGCGGTGCATGTCGAAGGCAGAAAATGATACGACTGATACACGACTTCGCAATTATACGCCATCTTGGAAAAATCGAGACTGGCGCAAAGAGTTATGGAAAATATTTTGGTGTTATCTTGACTTTTTTTATGGAGATAAATACCATATTTTCACGTTATTGGCAAGGCATGTATACCATTAATGAGCATATCTAACTTACATTCAGATTACGTAACTTTTCCGTTACGTAGATGAAACTATTTCATGTTTAAATGTCTAAAAAATACGTTGTCAGACGATGACGCCATGTTGACATCTCGCAAAGACCAAAATAATATCCAGAATGCATTGCACATGTAGTGGCGCCTCACGGTGGCAAACTTGGAACTAAGATTAGCGAAGTGGTCTATACTGCCGTTGATAACTTGCGCCATTATAGATGCACTGCCGAACGCGGACTTTGAACATAGTCATAACGCCACCAGCGATAAGGCGTGGAAAGAAACTTGTCAAATTGGTTGTCCATGTTATACTAACATATGGTCACAATGTTGTCATGTCATGTTGAAACTGGGAATGAGGAAAATAATTCATCGTGAACAAGGAAGGAGGAGAATAATTCATTGTCAACTGGGAATGAGGAAAATAGTTCATCGTCAACTTGGAATGAGGAAAATAATTAATTGTCAACTGGGAATGAGGAAAATAATTCATCGTGAACAGAGAATGAGGAAAATAATTCATTGTCAGCTGGGAATGAGGAAAATAATTCATTGTCAACTTGGAATTGGGAAAATAATTCATCGTCAACTGGGAGTTAGTAGTCATAACGCC
Organism: Arenicola marina; assembly: GCA_964019135.1. Lineage (NCBI taxonomy): Eukaryota > Metazoa > Annelida > Polychaeta > Arenicolidae > Arenicola > Arenicola marina. The sequence goes on from OZ025261.1 coordinate 4,961,253, forward strand.
ACCAGCGACCACCATAAGGCGTGGAAAGAAACTTGTCGAATTGGTTGTCCGTGTTATACTAATGTATAGTCACAATGTTGTCATGTCATGTTGAAACCGCAACCTGTCCAGTACCCAACCTGAATGCCCGACCCGGGAAGGGGGTGGGGGCAACTGTTATACGAAATTGGTGGGGGGTTACACGGGTGCCCATTGATGCCCGAGGGAGCAGACATTTATGATGAAAAAGATACCCCAATAGAGCGGATATTTCAAAACTTGCCACCGGGGCAGGGGGGGGGGGGAGGAGGGGGGTCTATGCAAATGTTCGTTCATAGAGCGAGTTGCCACAAAAAATACCCCTTCCGAGCGGATTTTACCGGTAAAACGTCACGACCGCGCGAATTTTGGCGGTGAAAAAGGGGCGGGGGGGAGCTTTACAGCGGACCCCCCCCCCTCCCCCCGCCCACAGCAATGTATTAGGTACCCCCCCAACCGGGATACCCGACCACAGCGCAGTACCCCGTGCCCCCCCCCCCCCGCCTGGGATACCCGACCACACATACCATAGGAGTAGATCCAAGAACTCATCCAGTTGTATCCGGTCTGGTTCGTCGAAGTTTGGCTGCATGTGTTTGAGCCTGTGTCGCAGTTTGAGTGGAGACATCATGCGGCCGCAGAGCTAAAACACACCGCAAATTACGGGCAACACACTGAATTAGAGTCACTCCATCTCACGTTTAAATTTACTCATACAGCAATAATTTCCATTAAAATGCTTTACATGGAAATTATGTACTTACTATAATAGGTTCTTAGTGTAATAAACACAGGTAATATGAGTAATAAATAACAACGGCATTATTGTTTTTGATTTTGCCAATCTGGTTTATCTCGCGTGGGAAAGTGTAGCTTCTCGTGTTCAAAATTCGAATATCGCTACAGTTTCTTGCCTTTTTAAATACATTAAGTTAACATAGACGATTTATTTTGCACAGAGTTTGGCATTCACACGGTCAGCGAATGTATCCATGACATTTCTCTAACAGATTTTGAAAATTATAATGTAGATGGGAATGTGCCATTGCATAATTTTATGGTGATAAGTTCAGAAATTTTAACTAAATGTCTGCATGCTGTTCTGGAATCCTCTATCAACAGTTACCCTCGTCGCTTAAAGTTGCATGTGGAGCTCTTTCCCGCCAAAACTAATGAGGTCAAAATACATATAAGAATCAGTCCTTGAATCATTCAAGACTTCTTTTATCTATACTCCACCCATACCAGACTGCCAAATAGTGTCTCTTAGCTTGTCCGTGATATTAATTTGCCACAAGTTTTCATTTTAATGGTAAACGTCATCAGTTTGTGTGCTTCGCGATGCTTTGGTATAAGTAGCAGTGCCGCGACCGAGTTCTGTGGCGTCCCGGGATAGACAAGTTTGCCACACTACAGCCGAAACGGCGATGTTTATCAGGTTTCTGAGTTTATAGAATGAAACAATCGAGTTTTCTGCAAAATTTTGATATAAATTTCGCCTAGGCTTAGTTTTGGCGGGAAAGAACTCGACATGCAACTTTAATGATGGGATTACAAGGTATTGAACCACATTAAACAAAACAGAAATAAAACCAGTTCGTAGAACAGCCTGATTATTTCACCAGGGGTAGTTTTTTATGTGCGTATGGGAAGAATACATGAATATGTATAGGTTTGTAGGCCCTAATTTTATTATTGAACACTATTTACTGTTACTTAAATTTGATAAAGTTTGAGAATCAATGTGACCAATGTGAAACAGTCACATGTACTCAATACTCGCTGGGCGGCGCTACGGTGATGCCGCCTTCAATGGGTGAGTTCGGATAAGCGATCGGAGTAATCGGCGCGGATATTTGGAGCATGCGGACTCACTCTTTCCGCTAATAGGCGGATCAAGATTAACCGAACGCAAAATCCGCGGTCCGCGTGAATGTTGCACTTGCTGGACTGCACAAATTTTGAACATCGTTAAATAGCGCCATAAAAAAAATCAACGGATACGTATTGTGTTCATTATCTTATTCTCGTTGTTATAATATTATTTACATATTTTTTGCAGGTCGCAATACTACTATATATATATTAAATGTATTGTTGGACCTGGACGCCATGTTGGAAATCCTCGTGATCCTCCTCTGGGTGGAGGGTAAGGTCTGGGAGTAAAATGTACCACGTGACCGCCCTATCGGACCACAATCTCCGCGTTCGGTTATGCACTCCGCGGAGTCCGACTACTCCGCTCGCATACCCGAACTCACCCCATATGTTTGAATATTCCCAGCATAAATCACACATTATAGCTCAACGGAAATCGCGAGATGAGGCGCGGTGGACATCCAATGGAACATTAATGTCTAACACATATGACTGTTCCAAATGCAATTGGGATAGTGCTACCATTCATTAAAGGGATCACTCTCTGCCTTCGACTCACTCCGCTAGGGCTCCATTATATCGCTGCATGTTGTCGTCTACGTCCTCAATGCATTTTCACACTCGCTCGCCAGGGCGGCGCTGCGCAAATTGATAAGTAAAAAAGCCGCGCATTTCTACAAATTAGGGCCGGGGACCCAGCCTAAGCCTAATAACACACGGTATTAGGTGATGAAAAGAAATAGTTTAGTTACAATTATAACTTTTTCGAAAGGATAACAGATGGTTTGTGCTGCATTAAATACACAGAGTTCGTTATTTTTAGGTTTTGTATTCTTGAAAATTCGAATTTTGCAAAAAATTACAGCTGATTTGACCGTTTTGAAGAATCTTGAAATAAAAGTAAAAAAAAAAGTAAAAGCAGAGCTTGCGTAGCGCCACCGTGCGGCGAGCTTGTAAAGGGATAAACATATATCCATGTCAAATGGATATGGTTATTGAAGGCCACGAATGTGCTCTAACATTTGACCTTGAGGGCGGATCATTGGCCTGGTCTCTTCCACAGCCCCCCGCTGCGTGGCGCGCTCACTCAGCTTGGAGCCTGCGGAGGTGGGGCTGTGGAAGAGCCTAATCCTTGACCTTGGTGTGTCCCCACTGACCTTGATGGCCCGGTGCAGCGTGACCGTGGCGGTGGGCATGCCCTTGGTGTCAGCGGACTCGTATGTCTGGAAGGCCACACGGATCTCCTGCAGCTCGTCGAACCTACGTCACACAGACCAAGAGCTATAACCAAGAGCTATAACCAAGAGCTATAACCAAGAGCTATAACCAAGAGCTATAACCAAGAGCTATAACCAAGAGCTATAACCAAGAGCTATAACCAAGAGCTATAACCAAGAGCTACAACCAAGAGCTATAACCAAGAGCTATAACCAAGAGCTATAACCAAGAGCTATAACCAAGAGCTATAACCAAGAGCTATAACCAAGAGCTATAACCAAGAGCTATAACCAAGAGCTATAACCAAGAGCTATAACCAAGAGCTATAACCAAGAGCTATAACCAAGAGCTATAACCAAGAGCTATAACCAAGAGCTATAACCAAGAGCTATAACCAAGAGCTATAACCAAGAGCTATAACCAAGAGCTATAACCAAGAGCTATAACCAAGAGCTATAACCAAGAGCTATAACCAAGAGCTATAACCAAGAGCTATAACCAAGAGCTATAACCAAGAGCTATAACCAAGAGCTATAACCAAGAGCTATAACCAAGAGCTATAACCAAGAGCTATAACCAAGAGCTATAACCAAGAGCTATAACCAAGAGCTAAAACCAAGAGCTATAACCAAGAGCTATAACCAAGAGCTATAACCAAGAGCTATAACCAAGAGCTATAACCAAGAGCTATAACCAAGAGCTATAACCAAGAGCTATAACCAAGAGCTATAACCAAGAGCTATAACCAAGAGCTAAAACCAAGAGCTATAACCAAGAGCTATAACCAAGAGCTAAAACCAAGAGCTATAACCAAGAGCTATAACCAAGAGCTATAACCAAGAGTTATAACCAAGAGCTATAACCAAGAGCTAAAACCAAGAGCTATAACCAAGAGCTATAACCAAGAGCTATAACCAAGAGCTATAACCAAGAGCTATAACCAAGAGCTATAACCAAGAGCTAAAACCAAGAGCTATAACCAAGAGCTATAACCAAGAGCTATAACCAAGAGCTATAACCAAGAGCTATGACCAAGAGCTATAACCAAGAGCTATAACCAAGAGCTATAACCAAGAGCTATAACCAAGAGCTATAACCAAGAGCTATAACTAAGAGTTATAACCAAGAGCTATAACCAAGAGCTATAACCAAGAGCTATAACCAAGAGCTATAACCAAGAGCTATAACCAAGAGCTATAACCAAGAGCTATAACCAAGAGCTATAACCAAGAGCTATGACCAAGAGCTATAACCAAGAGCTATAACCAAGAGCTATAACCAAGAGCTATAACTAAGAGTTATAACCAAGAGCTATAACCAAGAGCTATAACCAAGAGCTATAACCAAGAGCTATAACCAAGAGCTATAACCAAGAGCTATAACCAAGAGCTATAACTAAGAGTTATAACCAAGAGCTATAACCAAGAGCTATAACTAAGAGTTATAACCAAGAGCTATAACCAAGAGCTATAACCAAGAGCTATAACCAAGAGCTATAACCAAGAGCTATAACCAAGAGCTATAACCAAGAGCTATAACCAAGAGCTATAACCAAGAGCTATAACTAAGAGTTATAACCAAGAGCTATAACCAAGAGCTATAACCAAGAGCTATAACCAAGAGCTATAACCAAGAGCTAAAACCAAGAGCTATAACCAAGAGCTATAACCAAGAGCTATAACCAAGAGCTATAACCAAGAGCTATAACCAAGAGCTATAACCAAGAGCTATAACCAAGAGCTATAACCAAGAGCTATAACCAAGAGCTATAACCAAGAGCTAAAACCAAGAGCTATAACCAAGAGCTATAACCAAGAGCTAAAACCAAGAGCTATAACCAAGAGCTATAACCAAGAGCTATAACCAAGAGTTATAACCAAGAGCTATAACCAAGAGCTATAACCAAGAGCTATAACCAAGAGCTATGACCAAGAGCTATAACCAAGAGCTATAACCAAGAGCTATAACCAAGAGCTATAACCAAGAGCTATAACCAAGAGCTATAACCAAGAGCTATAACCAAGAGCTATAACCAAGAGCTATAACCAAGAGCTATAACCAAGAGCTATAACCAAGAGCTATAACCAAGAGCTATAACCAAGAGCTATAACCAAGAGCTATAACCAGGAGCTATAACCAAGAGCTATAACCAAGAGCTATAACCAAGAGCTATAACCAAGAGCTATAACCAAGAGCTATAACCAAGAGCTATAACCAAGAGCTATAACCAAGAGCTATAACCAAGAGTTATAACCAAGAGCTATAACCAAGAGCTATAACCAAGAGCTATAACCAAGAGCTATAACCAAGAGCTATAACCAAGAGCTATAATCAAGAGCGTCACTCGCTAACGGGAGTTCTTCAATGGCAAACAGGAGTTCTCATCTTCACTGGCTAGCGTTCTCATTTTAACAGGTTAACGTTCTCACTACCAAAGGCTAACGTTCTCACTACCAAAGCCTAACGTTCTCACTACCAAAGGCTAACGTTCTCACTATCAAAGGCTAACGTTCTCACTACCAAAGGCTAACGTTCTCACTATCAAAGGCTAACTTTCTCATTTCCAAAAGCTAGCGTTTTCGCTAATAAAAGCCAACGCTCGCACTTTTTGACCAACTTGATCCCTTCCACAGGGTAAGCAAGCATTTCATAATGTCATTATTCTTATTCCCGTTCTCAAGCTAACCCCCCTCCCCCGCCCCCCAGTCCCCCAGCCCGCCCTACCCCTCTTCCTGCCCACTGCCCTCACCATATACTTACGTGATGACACGTGAGCTGACGAGCTGGGCATACTTACGTGAAGACGCGTGTGCTGACGAGCGGGGCATACCTACGTGAAGACGCGTGTGCTGACGAGCTGGGCATACTTACGTGAAGACGTGTGTGCTGGCGAGCTGGGCATACTTACGTGCAGACGTGTGTGCTGGCGAGCTGGGCATACTTACGTGAAGACGCGTGTGCTGGCGAGCTGGGCATACTTACGTGAAGACGCGTGTGCTGACGAGCTGGGCATACTTACGTGAAGACGCGTGTGCTGACGAGCGGGGCATACTTACGTGAAGACACGTGTGCTGACGAGCTGGGCATACTTACGTGAAGACGCGTGTGCTGACGAGCGGGGCATACCTACGTGAAGACGCGTGTGCTGACGAGCGGGGCATACTTACGTGAAGACACGTGTGCTGACGAGCTGGGCATACTTACGTGAAGACGCGTGTGCTGACGAGCGGGGCATACTTACGTGAAGACACGTGTGCTGACGAGCTGGGCATACTTACGTGAAGACGCGTGTGCTGACGAGCGGGGCATACCTACGTGAAGACGCGTGTGCTGACGAGCGGGGCATACTTACGTGAAGACACGTGTGCTGACGAGCTGGGCATACTTACGTGAAGACGCGTGTGCTGACGAGCTGGGCATACTTACGTGAAGACGCGTGTGCTGACGAGCTGGGCATACTTACGTGAAGACGCGTCAGCTGACGAGCTGGGCATACTTACGTGAAGACGCGTGTGCTGACGAGCGGACATACTTACGTGAAGACGCGTGTGCTGACGAGCTGGGCATACTTACGTGAAGACGCGTGTGCTGACGAGCTGGGCATACTTACGTGAAGACGCGTGTGCTGACGAGCTGGGCATACTTACGTGAAGACGTGTGTGCTGACGAGCTGGGCATACTTACGTGAAGACGTGTGTGCTGGCGAGCTGGGCATACTTACGTGAAGACGCGTGTGCTGACGAGCGGGCATACTTACGTGAAGACGTGTGTGCTGGCGAGCTGGGCATACTTACGTGAAGACGCGTGTGCTGACGAGCTGGGCATACTTACGTGAAGACGTGTGTGCTGGCGAGCTGGGCATACTTACGTGAAGACGCGTCAGCTGACGAGCGGGGCATACTTACGTGAAGACGCGTGAGCTGACGAGCTGGGCATACTTACGTGAAGACGCGTGTGCTGACGAGCTGGGCATACTTACGTGAAGACGCGTCAGCTGACGAGCTGGGCATACTTACGTGAAGACGCGTGTGCTGACGAGCGGGCATACTTACGTGAAGACGCGTGTGCTGACGAGCTGGGCATACTTACGTGAAGACGCGTGAGCTGACGAGCTGGGCATACTTACGTGAAGACGCGTGTGCTGACGAGCGGGGCATACTTACGTGAAGACGCGTGTGCTGACGAGCTGGGCATACTTACGTGAAGACGTGTGTGCTGACGAGCTGGGCATACTTACGTGAAGACGTGTGTGCTGGCGAGCTGGGCATACTTACGTGAAGACGCGTGTGCTGACGAGCGGGCATACTTACGTGAAGACGCGTGTGTTGACGAGCTGGGCATACTTACGTGAAGACGCGTGAGCTAACGAGCGGGGCATACTTACGTGAAGACGCGTGTGCTGACGAGCGGGGCATACTTACGTGAAGACGCGTGTGCTGACGAGCTGGGCATACTTACGTGAAGACGCGTGTGCTGACGAGCTGGGCATACTTACGTGAAGACGCGTGTGCTGACGAGCTGGGCATACTTACGTGAAGACGCGTGAGCTGACGAGCGGGGCATACTTACGTGAAGACGCGTGTGCTCACTAGCTGGGCATACTTACGTGAAGACGCGTGTGCTCACGAGCTGAGCGGCCCGCCGGAACACCTTCAGGTTCCATTCGTCCGTGTGGATGTTGACGGAGCGATCCACCGCTTTGTGCAGCAGCTTGTACCGCTCCACTTCCCGGAACAGGTCCTGGGGGAGGCCAGACCACCATATCCGTTATATGTATGTTTGCCATATCGTTATCTTTCTTTATCTTGCTTTCGGTCATTAGAGGTTTGCGAGGTGAGGGGCGGGGTCGGGGGCTGGGAGGGGGAGGGGGAGGGGGAGGGGGAGGGGGAGGGGGGTAAGGGCTAATACTGAGGTGGTCATGCACGCGCATGCGCCTTCGTTATTGGTATTTTATGTATATATTGGTAAGATATCATATACAGTGTACGAGAACTTTGGTATCTCTCTCGATATTGGGCAGTTAGTATCATTGACATCGTTAAAATAATGCAAGGTTACAAATATATTATCAAAGCGATTTATGTATGTTTTCGCAATATCGTTTGAAATCGTTTGATAGATGTGCATAGTTTAGTTTATAAGTTATTCGATATTGATAACATCTCGATATATCATGTTTACATAGCAAAGGTAAACACTGTCCTTCTCGCTACGAGGTTTTACCCGCACCCCCCCCCCCCCCTTCAGCTTAGATCCTACCGTCATCGGAGAAATGTTGATGCCTCTAAACCTTGAATCGATATGCAACAAATAGGTTAACCTTCCACGTTAGAGCTAACGAAATGGATTATTATAGTGAATGGTAGCCGTGAGTTATACATGAGCTACGCTGAAACAATGGTTCGCCCTAACATGGAAGTACGCCCAAATATAGGTGTAATTTGTATCAGGTCATCTACTAGTAAAGAAATGGATTGAAATGCTGGCACCCCAGTCCGCCTATGTGTACGCCAATGCCAAGTAGATCAAGAAACCTGGCGGGACAATGCAATGGGGTTGGGTGCAATGTAGCCCCAGATGCCAAGTGCCAGGGTTCGAACCCACGACCTGGTGAGGGGCGAGATTCTGATGGTATAAGACACAACGTAGTCGAGATATACAGCCTGGAAATGGCTCCAGTACAGCAGTATACCTGTATACTTCCATTGCTGCATTTCATCTTACGTCTATGGATTATCTGTTACATAATCTTCTCACATACTTTCACTGATCTCTCGTTAAGTATAAGCCGGTGCGATTATGTCGCGCCTTATATAATCGGATTATTGTCTTGGCAATGAACGGAATTGCCGTCCATGCTTCCATGCCAGGCAGCATAGCTCACGTATGTATTACACAAGGGGAGCAGGTATAATAGTCGACCTTTTCATAATAGAAAGACCCTTGTTATGGTCCGATGGGCAGAATTATGTTTAATGCCACCCTCATGCACACATTAGCTAAACCGGGCCAGAAACCCTATGAAATTATGAGAGGAAAGATTTGTGGAGTAGCCCCCCCCCCCACCCCCTCCTGCCGATGTACTACCGGTCCCACACTACGAAGTGCCCCAGACCTCTCTGCTGGTAACCCATGGAGGCATACTTCACCAGGGACCGTGTTCATAAACCGCACTTAGTTTACACATAGGATTTGTCAGGCCGGTCATACGGTTACTTACGTCGACAATGGCGGATCTAGAGGTGGGGGGGGGCACAGGGGGCAGGTGCCCCCCACCCCTCCCTTTCCGCTGCAAATTAGGCGAAAGAAAGGCAGCCCCCCCCCCATTTCTGTGAAGAAGGAGGCACAGGGGGCCCCTCCATTGGCTGCAAAATAGGCGGAAAAAAAGGCACGTGCCCCCCCCCCTTCTGTGAAGTCACAAATCTTTCTGCGCACTGCCACTGGTCTCGAGTGACTCACTAGTGCCCCCTCCCCCTAGGTGGATCCGCCACTCGTCGGGATCATTATATGTGCCCTGTCTATTTATACTGCTGTCATAACTAATTGATTATGGCACGTGCCATAACAACCCAGTCCGTACGTCGGTAGCTGAGAAATGACTCCTGGAGATGTGATGCGTAGCCTCAAAAGTATGTTTTATGAATACCGGTCCAGTTTATTACAAATTAGCTCACTTGAGGGCGACACTATATTTGTGCCGGTTCTGCTGCCCTTTCTGAAAAAAGTTGGAGTACAGGCAGTGGTAACCCCACCAAAACCCCACCATGCTCAACTGAAAACCCCAAATCCCATGCACATACCAATTTGATTTAGTGCGATAAGTTTTAGCGGGAATCAAGTTATAATTGGGTACATAACTGTGAATAAAGGTTTCCCTTGTAGTTTCGTCGCATGTTGACCATGGTTTTTACCTCGATGTTGATTCCGTACTCTGCACCGAGGAGTGTCGATGGGACATTGGAGGGGAACAACCCATCCTGAAACTAACATCATGTCATGATTATCAATCTCAACGACAGAGGTCGCCAGACAGAACAGGACACACACAACCTTTGACAGAGAAGTATAATGACTGTGATATTTATGTTAATTAATGGTAATGAGTCCAGCTATTCCCTGCAGTGCGTCAGGACCAGCTTGGTAATAAAGCGATAATTGGTAATAAAACGAGTCCAGATGATGACGTGATGTACATAATATGCACATCACATCATCATCTAGACAACATATGGCATTGGTTAGAGTGTAAGATTGGCTTATCTAAGTACAAGTGACGTGCCAAACAGGCATGTCATATGGATTATCATCTCTCCATGGTTTGTAATAAAGTGACATCGCTCCCGCTACATGGTTTGTAATAAAGTGACATCCCTCCCTCTACATGGTTTGTAATAAAGTGACATCGCTCCCGTTACATGGTTTGTAATAAAGTGACATCGCTCCCGTTACCTGGTTTGTAATAAAGTGACATCGATCCCGTTATATGGTTTGTAATAAAGTGACATCGCTCCCGTTACATGGGTTGTAATAAAGTGACATTGCTCCCGTTACCTGGTTTGTAATAAAGTGACATCCCTCCCGTTACCTGGTTTGTAATAAAGTGACATCGCTCCCGTTACATGGTTTGTAATAAAGTGACATCGCTCCCGTTACATGGTTTGTAATAAAGTGACATCGCTCCCGTTACTTGGTTTGTAATGAAGTGACATCCCTCCCGTAACCTGGTTTGTAATAAAGTGACATCGCTCGCGTTACATGGTTTGTAATAAAGTGACATCGCTCCCGTTACCTGGCTTGTAATAAAGTGACATCGCTCCCGTTACATGGTTTGTAATAAAGTGACATCGCTCCCGCTACATGGTTTGTAATAAAGTGACATCGCTCCCGTTACCTGGTTTGTAATGAAGTGACATCCCTCCCTCTACATGGTTTGTAATAAAGTGACATCGCTCCCGTTACATGGTTTGTAATAAAGTGACATCGCTCCCGTAACCTGGCTTGTAATAAAGTGACATCGCTCCCGTTACATGGTTTGTAATAAAGTGACATCGCTCCCGCTACATGGTTTGTAATAAAGTGACATCGCTCCCGTTACCTGGTTTGTAATAAAGTGACATCGCTCCCGTTACATGGTTTGTAATAAAGTGACATCGCTCCCGTTACATGGTTTGTAATAAAGTGACATTGCTCCCGTTACCTAGTTTGTAATGAAGTGACATCGCTCCCGTTACATGGTTTGTAATAAAGTGACATCGCTCCCGTTACCTGGTTTGTAATAAAGTGACATCGCTCCCGTTACCTGGTTTGTAATAAAGTGACATCGCTCCCGTTATATGGTTTGTAATAAAGTGATATCGCTCCCGTTATATGGTTTGTAATAAAGTGACATCGCTCCCGTTACATGGTTTGTAATAAAGTGACATCGCTCCCGTTACCTGGTTTGTAATAAAGTGACATCGCTCCCGTTACCTGGTTTGTAATAAAGTGACATCGCTCCCGTTATCTAGTTTGTAATGAAGTGACATCGCTCCCGTTACCTGGTTTGTAATAAAGTGACATCGCTCCCGTTATCTAGTTTGTAATAAAGTGACATCGATCCCGTCACATGCTTTGTAATAAAGTGACATCGCTCCCGCTACATGCTTTGTAATAAAGTGACATCGCTCCCGCTACATGGTTTGTAATAAAGTGACATCGCTCCCGCTACATGGTTTGTAATAAAGTGACATCGCTCCCGTTACCTGGTTTGTAATAAAGTGACATCGCTCCCGCTACATGGTTTGTAATAAAGTGACATCGCTCCCGTTACCTGGTTTGTAATAAAGTGACATCGCTCCCGTTACATGGTTTGTAATAAAGTGACATCGCTCCCGTTATATGGTTTGTAATAAAGTGACATCGCTCCCGCTACATGGTCTGTAATAAAGTGACATCGCTCCCGTTACCTGGTTTGTAATAAAGTGACATCGCTCCCGTTACATGGTTTGTAATAAAGTGACATCGCTCCCGTTACCTGGTTTGTAATAAAGTGACATCGCTCCCGTTACATGGTTTGTAATAAAGTGACATCGCTCCCGTTATATGGTTTGTAATAAAGTGACATCGCTCCCGTTACATACTTTGTAATAAAGTGACATCGCTCCCGTTACATGGTTTGTAATGAAGTGACATCGTTCCCGCTACATGGTTTGTAATAAAGTGACATCGCTCCCGTTATATGGTTTGTAATAAAGTGATATCGCTCCCGTTATATGGTTTGTAATAAAGTGACATCGCTCCCGTTATATGGTTTGTAATAAAGTGATATCGCTCCCGTTATATGGTTTGTAATAAAGTGACATCGCTCCCGTTACATGGTTTGTAATAAAGTGACATCGCTCCCGTTACCTGGTTTGTAATAAAGTGACATCGCTCCCGTTACCTGGTTTGTAATAAAGTGACATCGCTCCCGTTATCTAGTTTGTAATGAAGTGACATCGCTCCCGTTACATGGTTTTTAATAAAGTGACATCGTTCCCGTTACCTGGTTTGTAATAAAGTGACATCGCTCCCGTTACATGGTTTGTAATAAAGTGACATCGCTCCCGTTATATGGTTTGTAATAAAGTGACATCGCTCCCGTTACATGCTTTGTAATAAAGTGACATCGCTCCCGTTACATGGTTTGTAATAAAGTGACATCGCTCCCGCTACATGGTTTGTAATAAAGTGACATCGCTCCCGTTATATGGTTTGTAATAAAGTGATATCGCTCCCGTTATATGGTTTGTAATAAAGTGACATCGCTCCCGTTACATGGTTTGTAATAAAGTGACATCGCTCCCGTTACCTGGTTTGTAATAAAGTGACATCGCTCCCGTTACCTGGTTTGTAATAAAGTGACATCGCTCCCGTTATCTAGTTTGTAATGAAGTGACATCGCTCCCATTACCTGGTTTTTAATAAAGTGACATCGTTCCCGTTATCTAGTTTGTAATAAAGTGACATCGATCCCGTCACATGCTTTGTAATAAAGTGACATCTCTCCCGCTACATGGTTTGTAATAAAGTGACATCGCTCCCGCTACATGGTTTGCAATAAAGTGACATCGCTCCCGTTACCTGGTTTGTAATAAAGTGACATCGCTCCCGCTACATGGTTTGTAATAAAGTGACATCGCTCCCGTTACCTGGTTTGTAATAAAGTGACATCGCTCCCGTTACATGGTTTGTAATAAAGTGACATCGCTCCCGTTATATGGTTTGTAATAAAGTGACATCGCTCCCGCTACATGGTTTGTAATAAAGTGACATCGCTCCCGTTACCTGGTTTGTAATAAAGTGACATCGCTCCCGTTACATGGTTTGTAATAAAGTGACATCGCTCCCGTTACCTGGTTTGTAATAAAGTGACATCGCTCCCGTTACATGGTTTGTAATAAAGTGACATCGCTCCCGTTATATGGTTTGTAATAAAATGACATCGCTCCCGTTACATGCTTTGTAATAAAGTGACATCGCTCCCGTTACATGGTTTGTAATAAAGTGACATCGCTCCCGTTATATGGTTTGTAATAAAGTGACATCGCTCCCGTTACATGGTTTGTAATAAAGTGACATCGCTCCCGTTACATGGTTTGTAATAAAGTGACATCGCTCCCGCTACATGGTTCGTAATAAAGTGACATCGCTCCCGTTACATGGTTTGTAATAAAGTGACATCGCTCCCGTTACCTAGTTTGTAATAAAGTGACATCGCTCCCGTTATATGGTTTGTAATAATGTGACACCGCTCCCGTTATATGGTTTGTAATAAAGTGACATCGCTCCCGTTACCTAGTTTGTAATAAAGTGACATCGCTCCCGTTATATGGTTTGTAATAAAGTGACATCGCTCCCGCTACATGGTTTGTAATAAAGTGACATCGCTCCCGGTTACATGGTTTGTAATAAAGTGACATCGCTCCCGTTATATGGTTTGTAATAAAGTGACATCGCTCCCGCTACATGGTCTGTAATAAAGTGACATCGCTCCCGTTACCTGGTTTGTAATAAAGTGACATCGCTCCCGTTACATGGTTTGTAATAAAGTGACATCGCTCCCGTTACCTGGTTTGTAATGAAGTCCCGTTATATGGTTTGTAATAAAGTGACATCGCTTCCGTTACATGCTTTGTAATAAAGTGACATCGCTCCCGCTACATGGTTCGTAATAAAGTGACATCGCTCCCGTTACATGGTTTGTAATAAAGTGACATCGCTCCCGTTACCTAGTTTGTAATAAGGTGACATCGCTCCCGTTATATGGTTTGTAATAATGTGACACCGCTCCCGTTACATGGTTTGTAATAAAGTGACATCGCTCCCGTTACCTAGTTTGTAATAAAGTGACATCGCTCCCGTTATATGGTTTGTAATAAAGTGACATCGCTTCCGCTACATGGTTTGTAATAAAGTGACATCGCTCCCGTTACATGGTTTGTAATAAAGTGACATCGCTCCCGTTATATGGTTTGTAATAAAGTGACATCGCTCCCGCTACATGGTCTGTAATAAAGTGACATCGCTCCCGTTACCTGGTTTGTAATAAAGTGACATCGCTCCCGTTACATGGTTTGTAATAAAGTGACATCGCTCCCGTTACCTGGTTTGTAATGAAGTGACATCGCTCCCGTTACATGGTTTGTAATAAAGTGACATCGCTCCCGTTATATGGTTTGTAATAAAGTGACATCGCTCCCGCTACATGCTTTGTAATAAAGTGACATCGCTCCCGTTACCTGGTTTGTAATAAAGTGACATCGCTCCCGTTACATGGTTTGTAATAAAGTGACATCGCTCCCGTTACATGGTTTGTAATAAAGTGACATTGCTCCCGTTACCTAGTTTGTAATGAAGTGACATCGCTCCCGTTACATGGTTTGTAATAAAGTGACATCGCTCCCGTTACCTGGTTTGTAATAAAGTGACATCGCTCCCGTTACCTGGTTTGTAATAAAGTGACATCGCTCCCGTTATATGGTTTGTAATAAAGTGATATCGCTCCCGTTATATGGTTTGTAATAAAGTGACATCGCTCCCGTTACATGGTTTGTAATAAAGTGACATCGCTCCCGTTACCTGGTTTGTAATAAAGTGACATCGCTCCCGTTACCTGGTTTGTAATAAAGTGACATCGCTCCCGTTATCTAGTTTGTAATGAAGTGACATCGCTCCCGTTACCTGGTTTGTAATAAAGTGACATCGTTCCCGTTATCTAGTTTGTAATAAAGTGACATCGATCCCGTCACATGCTTTGTAATAAAGTGACATCGCTCCCGCTACATGGTTTGTAATAAAGTGACATCGCTCCCGCTACATGGTTTGTAATAAAGTGACATCGCTCCCGTTACCTGGTTTGTAATAAAGTGACTTCGCTCCCGCTACATGGTTTGTAATAAAGTGACATCGCTCCCCTTACCTGGTTTGTAATAAAGTGACATGGCTCCCGTTACATGGTTTGTAATAAAGTGACATCGCTCCCGTTATATGGTTTGTAATAAAGTGACATCGCTCCCGCTACATGGTTTGTAATAAAGTGACATCGCTCCCGTTACCTGGTTTGTAATAAAGTGACATCGCTCCCGTTACATGGTTTGTAATAAAGTGACATCGCTCCCGTTACCTGGTTTGGAATAAAGTGACATCGCTCCCGTTACATGGTTTGTAATAAAGTGACATCGCTCCCGTTATATGGTTTGTAATAAAGTGACATCGCTCCCGTTACATGGTTTGTAATAAAGTGACATCGCTCCCGTTACCTAGTTTGTAATAAAGTGACATCGCTCCCGTTACATGCTTTGTAATGAAGTGACATCGCTCCCGTTACATGGTTTGTAATAAAGTGACATCGCTCCCGCTACATGGTTTGTAATAAAATGACATCGCTCCCGTTATATGGTTTGTAATAAAGTGATATCGCTCCCGTTATATGGTTTGTAATAAAGTGACATCGCTCCCGTTATATGGTTTGTAATAAAGTGATATCGCTCCCGTTATATGGTTTGTAATAAAGTGACATCGCTCCCGTTACATGGTTTGTAATAAAGTGACATCGCTCCCGTTACCTGGTTTGTAATAAAGTGACATCGCTCCCGTTACCTGGTTTGTAATAAAGTGACATCGCTCCCGTTATCTAGTTTGTAATGAAGTGACATCGCTCCCGTTACCTGGTTTTTAATAAAGTGACATCGTTCCCGTTACCTGGTTTGTAATAAAGTGACATCGCTCCCGTTACATGGTTTGTAATAAAGTGACATCGCTCCCGTTATATGGTTTGTAATAAAGTGACATCGCTCTCGTTACATGCTTTGTAATAAAGTGACATCGCTCCCGTTACATGGTTTGTAATAAAGTGACATCGCTCCCGCTACATGGTTTGTAATAAAGTGACATCGCTCCCGTTATATGGTTTGTAATAAAGTGATATTGCTCCCGTTATATGGTTTGTAATAAAGTGACATCGCTCCCGTTACATGGTTTGTAATAAAGTGACATCGCTCCCGTTACCTGGTTTGTAATAAAGTGACATCGCTCCCGTTACCTAGTTTGTAATAAAGTGACATCGCTCCCGTTATCTAGTTTGTAATTAAGTGACATCGCTCCCGTTACCTGGTTTTTAATAAAGTGACATCGTTCCCGTTATCTAGTTTGTAATAAAGTGACATCGATCCCGTCACATGCTTTGTAATAAAGTGACATCGCTCCCGCTACATGGTTTGTAATAAAGTGACATCGCTCCCGCTACATGGTTTGCAATAAAGTGACATCGCTCCCGTTACCTGGTTTGTAATAAAGTGACATCGCTCCCGCTACATGGTTTGTAATAAAGTGACATCGCTCCCGTTACCTGGTTTGTAATAAAGTGACATCGCTCCCGTTACATGGTTTGTAATAAAGTGACATCGCTCCCGTTATATGGTTTGTAATAAAGTGACATCGCTCCCGCTACATGGTTTGCAATAAAGTGACATCGCTCCCGTTACCTGGTTTGTAATAAAGTGACATCGCTCCCGTTACATGGTTTGTAATAAAGTGACATCGCTCCCGTTACCTGGTTTGTAATAAAGTGACATCGCTCCCGTTACATGGTTTGTAATAAAGTGACATCACTCCCGTTATATGGTTTGTAATAAAGTGACATCGCTCCCGTTACATGGTTTGTAATAAAGTGACATCGCTCCCGTTACCTGGTTTGTAATAAAGTGACATCGCTCCCGTTACATGGTTTGTAACAAAGTGACATCGCTCCCGTTACATGGTTTGTAATAAAGTGACGTCGCTCCCGTTACCTGGTTTGTAATAAAGTGACATCGCTCCCGTTACATGGTTTGTAAGAAAGTGACATCGATCCCGTTATATGGTTTGTAATAAAGTGACATCGCTCCCGTTATATGGTTTGTAATAAAGTGACATCGCTCCCGTTACCTGGTTTGTAATGAAGTGACATCGCTCCCGTTACCTGGTTTGTAATAAAGTGACATCATTCCCGTTATCTAGTTTGTAATAAAGTGACATCGATCCCGTCACATGCTTTGTAATCTAGTGACATCGCTCCCGCTACATGGTTTGTAATAAAGTGACATCGCTCCCGCTACCTGGTTTGTAATAAAGTGACATCGCTCCCGTTACCTGGTTTGTAATAAAGTGACATCGTTTCCGCTACATGGTTTGTAATAAAGTGACATCGCTCCCGTTACCTGGTTTGTAATAAAGTGACATCGCTCCCGTTACATGGTTTGTAATAAAGTGACATCGCTCCCGTTATATGGTTTGTAATAAAGTGACATCTCTCCCGCTACATGGTTTGTAATAAAGTGACATCGCTCCCGTTACCTGGTTTGTAATAAAGTGACATCGCTCCCGTTACCTGGTTTGTAATAAAGTGACATCGCTCCCGTTACCTGGTTTGTAATAAAGTGACATCGCTCCCGTTACATGGTTTGTAATAAAGTGACATCGCTCCCGTTATATGGTTTGTAATAAAGTGACATCGCTCCCGTTACATGGTTTGTAATAAAGTGACATCGCTCCCGTTACATGGTTTGTAATAAAGTGACATCGCTCCCGCTACATGGTTCGTAATAAAGTGACATCGCTCCCGTTACATGGTTTGTAATAAAGTGACATCGCTCCCGTTACCTAGTTTGTAATAAAGTGACATCGCTCCCGTTATATGGTTTGTAATAATGTGACACCGCTCCCGTTACATGGTTTGTAATAAAGTGACATCGCTCCCGTTACCTAGTTTGTAATAAAGTGACATCGCTCCCGTTATATGGTTTGTAATAAAGTGACATCGCTCCCGCTACATGGTTTGTAATAAAGTGACATCGCTCCCGTTACATGGTTTGTAATAAAGTGACATCGCTCCCGTTATATGGTTTGTAATAAAGTGACATCGCTCCCGCTACATGGTCTGTAATAAAGTGACATCGCTCCCGTTACATGGTTTGTAATAAAGTGACATCGCTCCCGTTATATGGTTTGTAATAAAGTGACATCGCTCCCGTTACCTAGTTTGTAATAAAGTGACATCGCTCCCGTTACATGGTTTGTAATAAAGTGACATCGCTCCCGCTACATGGTTTGTAATAAAGTGACATCGCTCCCGTTACCTGGTTTGTAATAAAGTGACATCGCTCCCGTTACATGGTTTGTAATAAAGTGACATCGCTCCCGTTACATGGTTTGTAATAAAGTGACATCGCTCCCGCTACATGGTTTGTAATAGAGTGACATCGCTCCCGTTACCTGGTTTGTAATAAAGTGACATCGCTCCCGTTACATGGTTTGTAATAAAGTGACATCGCTCCCGTTACATGGTTTGTAATAAAGTGACATTGCTCCCGTTACCTAGTTTGTAATGAAGTGACATCGCTCCCGCTATATGGTGTGTAACAAAGTGACATCGCTCCCGTTACATGGTTTGTAATAAAGTGACATCGCTCCCGTTACCTAGTTTGTAATAAAGTGACATCGCTCCCGTTATATGGTTTGTAATAAAGTGACATCGCTCCCGTTACATGGTTTGTAATAAAGTGACGTCGCTCCCGTTACCTGGTTTGTAATAAAGTGACATCGCTCCCGTTACATGGTTTGTAAGAAAGTGACATCGATCCCGTTATATGGTTTGTAATAAAGTGACATCGCTCCCGTTACATGGTTTGTAATAAAGTGACATCGCTCCCGTTACCTGGTTTGTAATGAAGTGACATCGCTCCCGTTACCTGGTTTGTAATAAAGTGACATCATTCCCGTTATCTAGTTTGTAATAAAGTGACATCGATCCCGTCACATGCTTTGTAATAAAGTGACATCGCTCCCGCTACATGGTTTGTAATAAAGTGACATCGCTCCCGCTACATGGTTTGTAATAAAGTGACATCGCTCCCGTTACCTGGTTTGTAATAAAGTGACATCGTTTCCGCTACATGGTTTGTAATAAAGTGACATCGCTCCCGTTACCTGGTTTGTAATAAAGTGACATCGCTCCCGTTATATGGTTTGTAATAAAGTGACATCGCTCCCGTTACATGCTTTGTAATAAAGTGACATCGCTCCCGCTACATGGTTTGTAATGAAGTGACATCGCTCCCGTTATATGGTTTGTAATAAAGTGATATCGCTCCCGTTATATGGTTTGTAATAAAGTGACATCGCTCCCGTTACCTGGTTTGTAATAAAGTGACATCGCTCCCGTTACCTGGTTTGTAATAAAGTGACATCGCTCCCGTTACCTGGTTTGTAATAAAGTGACATCGCTACCGTTATCTAGTTTGTAATGAAGTGACATCGCTCCCGTTACCTGGTTTTTAATAAAGTGACATCGTTCCCGTTATCTAGTTTGTAATAAAGTGACATCGATCCCGTCACATGCTTTGTAATAAAGTGACATCGCTCCCGCTACATGGTTTGTAATAAAGTGACATCGCTCCCGCTACATGGTTTGTAATAAAGTGACATCGCTCCCGTTACCTGGTTTGTAATAAAGTGACATCGCTCCCGCTACATGGTTTGTAATAAAGTGACATCGCTCCCGTTACCTGGTTTGTAATAAAGTGACTTCGCTCCCGTTACATGGTTTGTAATAAAGTGACATCGCTCCCGTTATATGGTTTGTAATAAAGTGACATCGCTCCCGCTACATGGTTTGTAATAAAGTGACATCGCTCCCGTTACCTGGTTTGTAATAAAGTGACATCGCTCCCGTTACATGGTTTGTAATAAAGTGACATCGCTCCCGTTACCTGGTTTGTAATAAAGTGACATCGCTCCCGTTACATGGTTTGTAATAAAGTGACATCACTCCCGTTATATGGTTTGTAATAAAGTGACATCGCTCCCGTTACATGGTTTGTAATAAAGTGACATCGCTCCCGTTACCTGGTTTGTAATAAAGTGACATCGCTCCCGTTACATGGTTTGTAATAAAGTGACATCGCTCCCGTTACATGGTTTGTAATAAAGTGACGTCGCTCCCGTTACCTGGTTTGTAATAAAGTGACATCGCTCCCGTTACATGGTTTGTAAGAAAGTGACATCGATCCCGTTATATGGTTTGTAATAAAGTGACATCGCTCCCGTTATATGGTTTGTAATAAAGTGACATCGCTCCCGTTACCTGGTTTGTAATGAAGTGACATCGCTCCCGTTACCTGGTTTGTAATAAAGTGACATCATTCCCGTTATCTAGTTTGTAATAAAGTGACATCGATCCCGTCACATGCTTTGTAATAAAGTGACATCGCTCCCGCTACATGGTTTGTAATAAAGTGACATCGCTCCCGCTACATGGTTTGTAATAAAGTGACATCGCTCCCGTTACCTGGTTTGTAATAAAGTGACATCGTTTCCGCTACATGGTTTGTAATAAAGTGACATCGCTCCCGTTACCTGGTTTGTAATAAAGTGACATCGCTCCCGTTACATGGTTTGTAATAAAGTGACATCGCTCCCGTTATATGGTTTGTAATAAAGTGACATCTCTCCCGCTACATGGTTTGTAATAAAGTGACATCGCTCCCGTTACCTGGTTTGTAATAAAGTGACATCGCTCCCGTTACATGGTTTGTAATAAAGTGACATCGCTCCCGTTACCTGGTTTGTAATAAAGTGACATCGCTCCCGTTACATGGTTTGTAATAAAGTGACATCGCTCCCGTTATATGGTTTGTAATAAAGTGACATCGCTCCCGTTACATGGTTTGTAATAAAGTGACATCGCTCCCGTTACATGGTTTGTAATAAAGTGACATCGCTCCCGCTACATGGTTCGTAATAAAGTGACATCGCTCCCGTTACATGGTTTGTAATAAAGTGACATCGCTCCCGTTACCTAGTTTGTAATAAAGTGACATCGCTCCCGTTATATGGTTTGTAATAATGTGACACCGCTCCCGTTACATGGTTTGTAATAAAGTGACATCGCTCCCGTTACCTAGTTTGTAATAAAGTGACATCGCTCCCGTTATATGGTTTGTAATGAAGTGACATCGCTCCCGCTACATGGTTTGTAATAAAGTGACATCGCTCCCGTTACATGGTTTGTAATAAAGTGACATCGCTCCCGTTATATGGTTTGTAATAAAGTGACATCGCTCCCGCTACATGGTCTGTAATAAAGTGACATCGCTCCCGTTACATGGTTTGTAATAAAGTGACATCGCTCCCGTTATATGGTTTGTAATAAAGTGACATCGCTCCCGTTACCTAGTTTGTAATAAAGTGACATCGCTCCCGTTACATGGTTTGTAATAAAGTGACATCGCTCCCGCTACATGGTTTGTAATAAAGTGACATCGCTCCCGTTACCTGGTTTGTAATAAAGTGACATCGCTCCCGTTACATGGTTTGTAATAAAGTGACATCGCTCCCGTTACATGGTTTGTAATAAAGTGACATTGCTCCCGTTACCTAGTTTGTAATGAAGTGACATCGCTCCCGCTATATGGTTTGTAACAAAGTGACATCGCTCCCGTTACATGGTTTGTAATAAAGTGACATCGCTCCCGTTACCTAGTTTGTAATAAAGTGACATCGCTCCCGTTATATGGTTTGTAATAAAGTGACATCGCTCCCGCTACATGGTTTGTAATAAAGTGACATCGCTCCCGTTACATGGTTTGTAATAAAGTGACATCGCTCCCGTTATATGGTTTGTAATAAAGTGACATCGCTCCCGCTACATAGTATGTGATTAAGTGACATCGCTCCCGTTACCTGGTTTGTAATAAAGTGACATCGCTCCCGTTACATGGTTTGTAATAAAGTGACATCGCTCCCGTTACCTGGTTTGTAATGAAGTGACATCGCTCCCATTACATGGTTTGTAATAAAGTGACATCGCTCCCGTTATATGGTTTGTAATAAAGTGACATCGCTCCCGTTACATGCTTTGTAATAAAGTGACATCGCTCCCGTTACATGGTTTGTAATAAAGTGACATCGCTCCCGCTACATGGTTTGTAATAAGGTGACATCGCTCCCGTTACCTGGTTTGTAATAAAGTGACATCGCTCCCGTTACATGGTTTGTAATAAAGTGACATCGCTCCCGTTACATGGTTTGTAATAAAGTGACATTGCTCCCGTTACCTAGTTTGTAATGAAGTGACATCGCTCCCGTTACATGGTTTGTAATAAAGTGACATCGCTCCCGTTACCTGGTTTGTAATAAAGTGACATCGCTCCCGTTACCTGGTTTGTAATAAAGTGACATCGCTCCCGTTATATGGTTTGTAATAAAGTGATATCGCTCC
Source organism: Arenicola marina (assembly GCA_964019135.1). Lineage (NCBI taxonomy): Eukaryota > Metazoa > Annelida > Polychaeta > Arenicolidae > Arenicola > Arenicola marina. Next base: position 4,984,144 of record OZ025261.1, read on the forward strand.
CGTTATATGGTTTGTAATAAAGTGACATCGCTCCCGTTACATGGTTTGTAATAAAGTGACATACCTCCCTCTACATGGTTTGTAATAAAGTGACATAGCTCCCTCTACATGGTTTGTAATAAAGTGACATCGCTCCCGCTACATGGTTTGTAATAAAGTGACATCGCTCCCGTTACATGGTTTGTAATAAAATGACATCGCTCCCGTTACCTGGTTTGTAATAAAGTGACATCGCTCCCGCTACATGGTTTGTAATAAAGTGACCTCGCTCCCGTTACATGGTTTGTAATAAAGTGACATCGCTCCCGCTACATGGTTTGTAATAAAGTGACATCGCTCCCGTTATATGGTTTGTAATAAAGTGGTATCGCTCCCGTTATATGGTTTGTAATAAAGTGACATCGCTCCCGTTACATGGTTTGTAATAAAGTGACATCGCTCCCGTTACATCGTTTGTAATAAAGTGACATCGCTCCCGTTACATGGTTTGTAATAAAGTGACATCGCTCCCGTTACATCGTTTGTAATAAAGTGACATCGCTCCCGTTACCTGGTTTGTAATAAAGTGACATCGCTCCCGTTACCTGGTTTGTAATAAAGTGACATCGCTCCCGCTATCTAGTTTGTAATGAAGTGACATCGCTCCCGTTACCTGGTTTGTAATAAAGTGACATCGCTCCCGTTACCTGGTTTGTAATAAAGTGACATCGCTCCCGCTACATGGTTTGTAATAAAGTGACATCGCTCCCGCTATATAGTTTGTAATAAAGTGACATCGCTCCCGTTACATGGTTTGTAATAAAGTGACATCGCTCCCGCTATATAGTTTGTAATAAAGTGACATCGATCCCGTTACATGCTTTGTAATAAAGTGACATCGCCCCCGCTACATGGTTTGTAATAAAGTGACATCGCTCCCGTTACCTGGTTTGTAATAAAGTGACATCGCTCCCGCTACATGGTTTGTAATAAAGTGACATCGCTCCCGTTACCTGGTTTGTAATAAAGTGACATCGCTCCCGTTACATGGTTTGTAATAAAGTGACATCGCTCCCGTTATATGGTTTGTAATAAACTGACATCGCTCCCGTTACATGCTTTGTAATAAAGTGACATCGCTCCCGTTACATGGTTTGTAATAAAGTGACATCGCTCCCGCTACATGGTTTGTAATAAAGCGACATCGCTCCCGTTACATGGTTTGTAATAAAGTGACATCGCTCCCGTTACATGCTTTGTAATAAAGTGACATCGCTCCCGTTACCTGGTTTGTAATAAAGTGACATCGCTCCCGTTATATGGTTTGTAATAAAGTGACATCGCTCCCGTTACATGGTTTGTAATAAAGTTACATCGCTCCCGTTATATGGTTTGTAATAAAGTGACATCCCTCCCGTTACCTGGTTTGTAATAAAGTGACATCGCTCCCGTTATGTGGTTTGTAATAAAGTGACATCGCTCCCGTTATGTGGTTTGTAATAAAGTGACATCGCTCCCGTTATATGGTTTGTAATAAAGTGACATCGCTCCCGTTACATGGTTTGTAATAAAGTGACATCGCTCCCGTTACATGGTTTGTAATAAAGTGACATCGCTCCCGTTACATGGTTTGTAATAAAGTGACATCGCTCCCGTTACATGGTTTGTAATAAAGTGACATCGCTCCCGCTACATGGTTTGTAATAAAGTGACATCGCTCCCGTTACATGGTTTGTAATAAAGTGACATCGCTCCCGTTACCTAGTTTGTAATAAAGTGACATCGCTCCCGTTATATGGTTTGTAATAAAGTGACACCGCTCCCGTTACATGGTTTGTAATAAAGTGACATCGCTCCCGTAACCTGGTTTGTAATAAAGTGACATCGCTCCCGCTACATGGTTTGTAATAAAGTGACATCCCTCCCTCTACATGGTTTGTAATAAAGTGACATCGCTCCCGCTACATGGTTTGTAATAAAGTGACATCGCTCCCGTTACATGGTTTGTAATAAAGTGACATCCCTCCCGTTACATGGTTTGTAATAAAGTGACATCGCTCCCGTTACATGGTTTGTAACAAAGTGACATTGCTCCCGTTACCTGGTTTGTAATAAAGTGACATCGCTCCCGTTACATGGTTTGTAATAAAGTGACATCCCTCCCGTTACATGGTTTGTAATAAAGTGACATCGCTCCCGTTACATGGTTTGTAATAAAGTGACATCGCTCCCGTTACCTGGTTTGTAATAAAGTGACATCGCTCCCGTTACCTGGTTTGTAATAAAGTGACATCGCTCCCGTTACATGGTTTGTAATAAAGTGACATCGCTCCCGTTACATGGTTTGTAATAAAGTGACATCGCTCCCGTTACCTAGTTTGTAATAAAGTGACATCCCTCCCTCTACATGGTTTGTAATAAAGTGACATCGCTCCCGTTACATGCTTTGTAATAAAGTGACATCGCTCCCGTTACATGGTTTGTAATAAAGTGACATCGCCCCCGTTACCTAGTTTGTAATAAAGTGACATCCCTCCGTCTACATGGTTTGTAATAAAGTGACATCGCTCCCGCTACATGGTTTGTAATAAAGTGACATCGCTCCCGTTACATGGTTTGTAATAAAATGACATCGCTCCCGTTACCTGGTTTGTAATAAAGTGACATCGCTCCCGCTACATGGTTTGTAATAAAGTGACCTCGCTCCCGTTACATGGTTTGTAATAAAGTGACATCGCTCCCGTTATATGGTTTGTAATAAAGTGATATCGCTCCCGTTATATGGTTTGTAATAAAGTGACATCGCTCCCGTTACATGGTTTGTAATAAAGTGACATCGCTCCCGTTACATCGTTTGTAATAAAGTGACATAGCTCCCTCTACATGGTTTGTAATAAAGTGACATCGCTCCCGCTACATGGTTTGTAATAAAGTGACATCGCTCCCGTTACATGGTTTGTAATAATATGACATCGCTCCCGTTACCTGGTTTGTAATAAAGTGACATCGCTCCCGCTACATGGTTTGTAATGAAGTGACCTCGCTCCCGTTACATGGTTTGTAATAAAGTGACATCGCTCCCGCTACATGGTTTGTAATAAAGTGACATCGCTCCCGTTATATGGTTTGTAATAAAGTGATATCGCTCCCGTTATATGGTTTGTAATAAAGTGACATCGCTCCCGTTACATGGTTTATAATAAAGTGACATCGCTCCCGTTACCTGGTTTGTAATAAAGTGACATCGCTCCCGTTACCTGGTTTGTAATAAAGTGACATCGCTCCCGCTATCTAGTTTGTAATGAAGTGACATCGCTCCCGTTACCTGGTTTGTAATAAAGTGACATCGCTCCCGTTACCTGGTTTGTAATAAAGTGACATCGCTCCCGCTACATGGTTTGTAATAAAGTGACATCGCTCCCGCTATATAGTTTGTAATAAAGTGACATCGCTCCCGTTACATGGTTTGTAATAAAGTGACATCGCTCCCGCTATATAGTTTGTAATAAAGTGACATCGATCCCGTTACATGCTTTGTAATAAAGTGACATCGCTCCCGCTACATGGTTTGTAATAAAGTGACATCGCTCCCGTTACCTGGTTTGTAATAAAGTGACATCGCTCCCGCTACATGGTTTGTAATAAAGTGACATCGCTCCCGTTACCTGGTTTGTAATAAAGTGACATCGCTCCCGTTACATGGTTTGTAATAAAGTGACATCGCTCCCGTTATATGGTTTGTAATAAAGTGACATCGCTCCCGTTACATGCTTTGTAATAAAGTGACATCGCTCCCGTTACATGGTTTGTAATAAAGTGACATCGCTCCCGCTACATGGTTTGTAATAAAGCGACATCGCTCCCGTTACATGGTTTGTAATAAAGTGACATCGCTCCCGTTACATGCTTTGTAATAAAGTGACATCGCTCCCGTTACCTGGTTTGTAATAAAGTGACATCGCTCCCGTTATATGGTTTGTAATAAAGTGACATCGCTCCCGTTACATGGTTTGTAATAAAGTTACATCGCTCCCGTTATATGGTTTGTAATAAAGTGACATCCCTCCCGTTACCTGGTTTGTAATAAAGTGACATCGCTCCCGTTATGTGGTTTGTAATAAAGTGACATCGCTCCCGTTATGTGGTTTGTAATAAAGTGACATCGCTCCCGTTATATGGTTTGTAATAAAGTGACATCGCTCCCGTTACATGGTTTGTAATAAAGTGACATCGCTCCCGTTACATGGTTTGTAATAAAGTGACATCGCTCCCGTTACATGGTTTGTAATAAAGTGACATCGCTCCCGTTACATGGTTTGTAATAAAGTGACATCGCTCCCGTTACATGGTTTGTAATAAAGTGACATCGCTCCCGCTACATGGTTTGTAATAAAGTGACATCGCTCCCATTACATGGTTTGTAATAAAGTGACATCGCTCCCGTTACCTAGTTTGTAATAAAGTGACATCGCTCCCGTTATATGGTTTGTAATAAAGTGACACCGCTCCCGTTACATGGTTTGTAATAAAGTGACATCGCTCCCGTTACCTGGTTTGTAATAAAGTGACATCGCTCCCGCTACATGGTTTGTAATAAAGTGACATCCCTCCCTCTACATGGTTTGTAATAAAGTGACATCGCTCCCGCTACATGGTTTGTAATAAAGTGACATCGCTCCCGTTACATGGTTTGTAATAAAGTGACATCCCTCCCGTTACATGGTTTGTAATAAAGTGACATCGCTCCCGTTACATGGTTTGTAACAAAGTGACATCGCTCCCGTTACCTGGTTTGTAATAAAGTGACATCGCTCCCGTTACATGGTTTGTAATAAAGTGACATCCCTCCCGTTACATGGTTTGTAATAAAGTGACATCGCTCCCGTTACATGGTTTGTAATAAAGTGACATCGCTCCCGTTACCTGGTTTGTAATAAAGTGACATCGCTCCCGTTACCTGGTTTGTAATAAAGTGACATCGCTCCCGTTACATGGTTTGTAATAAAGTGACATCGCTCCCGTTACATGGTTTGTAATAAAGTGACATCGCTCCCGTTACCTAGTTTGTAATAAAGTGACATCCCTCCCTCTACATGGTTTGTAATAAAGTGACATCGCTCCCGTTACATGCTTTGTAATAAAGTGACATCGCTCCCGCTACATGGTTTGTAATAAAGTGACATCGCTCCCGCTACATGGTTTGTAATAAAGTGTCATCGCTCCCGTTACCTGGTTTGTAATAAAGTGACATCGCTCCCGCTACATGGTTTGTAATAAAGTGACATCGCTCCCGTTACCTGGTTTGTAATAAAGTGACATCGCTCCCGCTACATGGTTTGTAATAAAGTGACATCCCTCCCTCTACATGGTTTGTAATAAAGTGACATCGCTCCCGCTACATGGTTTGTAATAAAGTCACATCGCTCCCGTTACATGGTTTGTAATAAAGTGACATCGCTCCCGCTACATGGTTTGTAATAAAGTGACATCCCTCCCTCTACATGGTTTGTAATAAAGTGACATCGCTCCCGTTACATGGTTTGTAATAAAGTGACATCGCTCCCGTTACCTGGTTTGTAATAAAGAGACATCGCTCCCGTTACATGGTTTGTAATAAAGTGACATCGCTCCCGTTACCTAGTTTGTAATAAAGTGACATCGCTCCCGTTATATGGTTTGTAATAAAGTGACATCGCTCCCGTTACATGGTTTGTAATAAAGTGACATCGCTCCCGTTACCTGGTTTGTAATAAAGTGACATCGCTCCCGCTACATGGTTTGTAATAAAGTGACATCCCTCCCTCTACATGGTTTGTAATAAAGTGACATCGCTCCCGCTACATGGTTTGTAATAAAGTGACATCGCTCCCGTTACATGGTTTGTAATAAAGTGACATCCCTCCCGTTACATGGTTTGTAATAAAGTGACATCGCTCCCGTTACATGGTTTGTAACAAAGTGACATCGCTCCCGTTATATGGTTTGTAATAAAGTGACATCGCTCCCGTTACATGGTTTGTAATAAAGTGACATCCCTCCCGTTACATGGTTTGTAATAAAGTGACATCGCTCCCGTTACATGGTTTGTAATAAAGTGACATCGCTCCCGTTACCTGGTTTGTAATAAAGTGACATCGCTCCCGTTACATGGTTTGTAATAAAGTGACATCGCTCCCGTTACATGGTTTGTAATAAAGTGACATCGCTCCCGTTACCTAGTTTGTAATAAAGTGACATCCCTCCCTCTACATGGTTTGTAATAAAGTGACATCGCTCCCGTTACATGGTTTGTAATAAAGTGACATCGCTCCCGTTACATGCTTTGTAATAAAGTGACATCGCTCCCGTTACATGGTTTGTAATAAAGTGTCATCGCTCCCGTTACCTGGTTTGTAATAAAGTGACATCGCTCCCGCTACATGGTTTGTAATAAAGTGACATCGCTCCCGTTACCTGGTTTGTAATAAAGTGACATCGCTCCCGCTACATGGTTTGTAATAAAGTGACATCCCTCCCTCTACATGGTTTGTAATAAAGTGACATCGCTCCCGCTACATGGTTTGTAATAAAGTCACATCGCTCCCGTTACATGGTTTGTAATAAAGTGACATCGCTCCCGCTACATGGTTTGTAATAAAGTGACATCCCTCCCTCTACATGGTTTGTAATAAAGTGACATCGCTCCCGTTACATGGTTTGTAATAAAGTGACATCGCTCCCGTTACCTGGTTTGTAATAAAGTGACATCGCTCCCGCTACATGGTTTGTAATAAAGTGACATCCCTCCCTCTACATGGTTTGTAATAAAGTGACATCGCTCCCGTTATGTGGTTTGTAATAAAGTGACATCGCTCCCGTTATGTGGTTTGTAATAAAGTGACATCGCTCCCGTTATATGGTTTGTAATAAAGTGACACCGCTCCCGTTACATGGTTTGTAATAAAGTGACATCGCTCCCGTTACCTGGTTTGTAATAAAGTGACATCGCTCCCGCTACATGGTTTGTAATAAAGTGACATCCCTCCCTCTACATGGTTTGTAATAAAGTGACATCGCTCCCGCTACATGGTTTGTAATAAAGTGACATCGCTCCCGTTACATGGTTTGTAATAAAGTGACATCCCTCCCGTTACATGGTTTGTAATAAAGTGACATCGCTCCCGTTACATGGTTTGTAACAAAGTGACATCGCTCCCGTTACCTGGTTTGTAATAAAGTGACATCGCTCCCGTTACATGGTTTGTAATAAAGTGACATCCCTCCCGTTACATGGTTTGTAATAAAGTGACATCGCTCCCGTTACATGGTTTGTAATAAAGTGACATCGCTCCCGTTACCTGGTTTGTAATAAAGTGACATCGCTCCCGTTACCTGGTTTGTAATAAAGTGACATCGCTCCCGTTACATGGTTTGTAATAAAGTGACATCGCTCCCGTTACATGGTTTGTAATAAAGTGACATCGCTCCCGTTACCTAGTTTGTAATAAAGTGACATCCCTCCCTCTACATGGTTTGTAATAAAGTGACATCGCTCCCGTTACATGCTTTGTAATAAAGTGACATCGCTCCCGCTACATGGTTTGTAATAAAGTGACATCGCTCCCGCTACATGGTTTGTAATAAAGTGTCATCGCTCCCGTTACCTGGTTTGTAATAAAGTGACATCGCTCCCGCTACATGGTTTATAATAAAGTGACATCGCTCCCGTTACCTGGTTTGTAATAAAGTGACATCGCTCCCGCTACATGGTTTGTAATAAAGTGACATCCCTCCCTCTACATGGTTTGTAATAAAGTGACATCGCTCCCGCTACATGGTTTGTAATAAAGTCACATCGCTCCCGTTACATGGTTTGTAATAAAGTCACATCGCTCCCGCTACATGGTTTGTAATAAAGTGACATCCCTCCCTCTACATGGTTTGTAATAAAGTGACATCGCTCCCGTTACATGGTTTGTAATAAAGTGACATCGCTCCCGTTACCTGGTTTGTAATAAAGTGACATCGCTCCCGTTACATGGTTTGTAATAAAGTGACATCGCTCCCGTTACCTAGTTTGTAATAAAGTGACATCGCTCCCGTTATATGGTTTGTAATAAAGTGACATCGCTCCCGTTACATGGTTTGTAATAAAGTGACATCGCTCCCGTTACCTGGTTTGTAATAAAGTGACATCGCTCCCGCTACATGGTTTGTAATAAAGTGACATCCCTCCCTCTACATGGTTTGTAATAAAGTGACATCGCTCCCGCTACATGGTTTGTAATAAAGTGACATCGTTCCCGTTACATGGTTTGTAATAAAGTGACATCCCTCCCGTTACATGGTTTGTAATAAAGTGACATCGCTCCCGTTACATGGTTTGTAACAAAGTGACATCGCTCCCGTTATATGGTTTGTAATAAAGTGACATCGCTCCCGTTACATGGTTTGTAATAAAGTGACATCCCTCCCGTTACATGGTTTGTAATAAAGTGACATCGCTCCCGTTACATGGTTTGTAATAAAGTGACATCGCTTCCGTTACCTGGTTTGTAATAAAGTGACATCGCTCCCGTTACATGGTTTGTAATAAAGTGACATCGCTCCCGTTACATGGTTTGTAATAAAGTGACATCGCTCCCGTTACCTAGTTTGTAATAAAGTGACATCCCTCCCTCTACATGGTTTGTAATCAAGTGACATCGCTCCCGTTACATGGTTTGTAATAAAGTGACATCGCTCCCGTTACATGCTTTGTAATAAAGTGACATCGCTCCCGTTACATGGTTTGTAATAAAGTGTCATCGCTCCCGTTACCTGGTTTGTAATAAAGTGACATCGCTCCCGCTACATGGTTTGTAATAAAGTGACATCGCTCCCGTTACCTGGTTTGTAATAAAGTGACATCGCTCCCGCTACATGGTTTGTAATAAAGTGACATCCCTCCCTCTACATGGTTTGTAATAAAGTGACATCGCTCCCGCTACATGGTTTGTAATAAAGTCACATCGCTCCCGTTACATGGTTTGTAATAAAGTGACATCGCTCCCGCTACATGGTTTGTAATAAAGTGACATCCCTCCCTCTACATGGTTTGTAATAAAGTGACATCGCTCCCGTTACATGGTTTGTAATAAAGTGACATCGCTCCCGTTACCTGGTTTGTAATAAAGTGACATCGCTCCCGCTACATGGTTTGTAATAAAGTGACATCCCTCCCTCTACATGGTTTGTAATAAAGTGACATCGCTCCCGTTACCTGGTTTGTAATAAAGTGACATCGCTCCCGTTATATGGTTTGTAATAAAGTGACATCGCTCCCGTTACATGGTTTGTAATAAAGTGACATCGCTCCCGTTACATGGTTTGTAATAAAGTGACATTGCTCCCGTTACCTGGTTTGTAATAAAGTGACATCGCTCCCGTTACCTGGTTTGTAATAAAGTGACATCGCTCCCGCTACATGGTTTGTAATAAAGTGACATCCCTCCCTCTACATGGTTTGTAATAAAGTGACATCGCTCCCGCTACATGGTTTGTAATAAAGTGACATCGCTCCCGTTACCTGGTTTGTAATAAAGTGACATCGCTCCCGTTACCTGGTTTGTAATAAAGTGACATCCCTCCCTCTACATGGTTTTTAATAAAGTGACATCGCTCCCGCTACATGGTTTGTAATAAAGTGACATCGCTCCCGTTACCTGGTTTGTAATAAAGTGACATCGCTCCCGTTACATGGTTTGTAATAAAGTGACATCGCTCCCGTTATATGGTTTGTAATAAAGTGACATCCCTCCCGTTACCTGGTTTGTAATAAAGTGACATCGCTCCCGTTATATGGTTTGTAATAAAGTGACATCGCTCCCGTTATATGGTTTGTAATTGGAGAGATCAAAGAGCAGCCAAGGGCAGTCTTTGTTGTCATTTGTACAGCGAAGGAAACACGTTATCAGCGGTCTATAACTGATAGGCAGGCTGCATGGTTCTTGATTCTTGAACAACGGTCGAATCAGTTGAAAGTTCAACCCGAATAATCATGAAGCGCGTCCGGCCCGGTTGGCTCCCAGGGACATCACCGACGAGACCACAAGAACCACTCAGGCTGATTGCGGGTGAACGGTGCGGCGCATGCGCGGCGCATGCATTGTCTTATGCCTTATGTTCAACAACTTAAACGCGGTCCACTCCTAACTTGGATATGTCGCAGACTGTGGCTAAATGAAGTCTAGTATGGCTGGACTGTCTTATGGAATCTTGAAGCCGGCGTGAGGTTGTGCCCCACAGAGCAGTTCGCCATAGCCGCTCAAGGCCCTGGATGTGTCGCGTTATGATTAGCGCCAATCGCCAAACATTTCTGCATAAACACAAATCCGGTGTCCGGTGTCACCAGCGCCCACATCCGTTGATCATGATCATAACGTGTCCGTCAGCACCCGGCGGCTACAATATAATAATATACATGTACAGAGATATTTCCAGTCTCTTGGGTATATTATACTTGGAGCCGCCGGCTGCTGACGGACACGTTATGATCATGATCAACGGCGGTGAGCGCTCGTGCGGATTGCATTGAGGAAGCAGTCGACAAGAGATGTAACGTAGCCCCCTGGCGGCGCCTGACGGAGGCAGAAAGTGTTTTTTTATATTAGCCATTGAGAGAAGATTACTCGATTACCTTTCCCTACTAGATAGCTTGATATGTTTCAGTCCCGGGGTTTCCGAGCGCCCAAGCATCGAGAGCACTAACATGGAGGGTCCCGACCCTCAAAATAGGGTCCGTCCGTTAATACATGTAACTAGTCAGTAACAAGGCCAAAGTGAACAAAGTGATAGGAAGAGGAACAATCCTTTTATTTACGTGTTGCCATCAGAGCGTACATCCGCATTAAATACACATACAGAAAACGTCCTTCATTTAATATCTTAAAATGTACACCACAAAATTAACTCCGCACAGCATATCTGTATCTACTTGATCTCAATGGTACAATCACTGACATGCCTGTCTTCCAACTTACTGAGAGACACTCGATACGATAGTGTCTCTGTACACCGGTAGATGACGACATCGGTTGGTCCGTCCATAGAAAACTCTACTTCCAAACTGATACGAAACATAGTTTCAAGTCAATTGAGACTCCCACATGTAAAGCAGAGACCCGCACATAGCAGAGACCCGCACATAGCAGAGACCCGCAGATAGCAGAGACCCGCACATAGCAGAGATCCTCAGATAGCAGACCCGCACATAGCAGAGACCCGCAGATAGCAGAGACCCGCACATAGCAGAGACCCGCACATGGCAGAGACCCGCACATAGCAGAGACCCGCACATAGCAGAGACCCGCACATAGCAGAGACCCGCAGATAGCAGAGACCCGCAGATAGCAGAGACCCGCACATAGCAGAGACCCGCACATAGCAGAGACCCGCACATAGCAGAGACCCGCACATAGCAGAGACCCGCAGATAGCAGAGACCCGCACATAGCAGAGACCCGCACATTGCAGAGACCCGCACATAGCAGAGACCCGCACATAGCAGAGACCCGCACATAGCAGAGATCCGCAGATAGCAGAGACCCGCACATAGCAGAGACCCGCACATAGCAGAGACCCGCACATAGCAGACCCGCAGATAGCAGAGACCCGCACATAGCAGAGACCCGCACATAGCAGAGACCCGCACATAGCAGAGACCCGCACATAGCAGAGACCCGCACATAGCAGAGACCCGCACATAGCAGACCCGCACATAGCAGAGACCCGCACATAGCTGAGACCCGCACTTAGCAGAGACCCGCACATAGCAGATACCCGCACATAGCAGAGACCCGCACATAGCAGAGACCCGCAGATATTAATACATGTATTACCCCTACACTCCCCATCACCTCTCCCTCCCTCCTACACCCACTACACTCCCCATCACTTCTCCCTCCCTCCTACACTCCCCATCACCTCTCCCTCCCTCCTACACCCCCCATCACCTCTCCCTCCCCCCTGCACCCCCTACACTCCCCATCACCTCTCCCTGCCTCCTACACCCCCTACACTCCCCATCACCTCTCCCTCCAGGGTTCCCACAGGAAACACAAAAACAAATTCCCTGATTTTTCCCTGAGTCATTGAAAGTTTCCCTGAGTAAGCGAAAAGCATGTGGCCTTCAACATCGCAATTATTATATATGTTTTAAATTCCCTTGGAGTAAAGGGAATGGTTTTACTGAGGACGGCTTGAAAACTATAAAAGAACATGTCAAGAGAGACGTCCTTATTTAGGACCTAGATAATGGTGGTCTCAAGATGTTTAACATGATTCACTTTCAAGTTGCGTTAGCATGTAAATTAATGAAACAAACTAGAGTCAAAAAACAATTCAATCTGGAGCGTTATTCCTTTATATTATTACTCTTACATATGTATCAGGTTATTAGTGTTTAAAAATAGTCTCATTTTGCCAGATAAGAGGTGTGCCGAATAAATTCCTATCAATTTATGGCATGAATTACTTAGATTGTGGTTGTCTCTGTGACGACAATGTAACGAACGATAAAATTCCACATCTGCTCAAAGTTATGAAATAACGAATTATTATTATTCCAAGGTATGCCACTGTATATAAAGCGTTGGATAAAAGGAAACGCAGTTGATTTCGCTGCAGTGTAGAATACTCCATGCTAAGGAAACGCAGTTGATTTCGCTGCAATGGAGAATACTCCATACTCCAACTAATAGTCAGCTACACAGAAGGGAAACGTCTCAAGTCAAATCTAACTAACGCATGCAACTAGCCAGACACCAGCATACATTATTTTTATGAATGCAACTTGGTTTAAAGCGGGTGACCAACCTAATTTAATCGCGATCTGCACCGCAAGCTTACATCCTTAAATTCAATTGGCGAGTGTTAACGCTTCGTTTCGCCACTAATAATTGTCTATTCTCCAAATTACAGAATTTGTTGTTCCATGTGTAGCTCACAATCAAATTTAGAAGTAACCACCAGGAATGATTTCACCGCCTACCCAGGCGGTAGCCCTTTTTGGAGGCGTGTCCGCGATTGACCAATCAAGAGGCGATACTCTAATTTATTCAAACCGGAAATTACGCCTATTGTGTGAGCAAAACAAGAGCGCGTGATAATCGCTAATATAAAAAGCTGCGATTCTAACTCCAATTATGGCATTGTTTGGGAGTCAATCGTCGCAAGACGTAAATCAATTTGTTTGGACGGTACTTTTCCATGAAAAGCTAAGATCTTGCGCTACTGCGCGGTTTGGAACGGCCGCTGTTCATCGGTAAATCGCGGCCCTGATCTCTCTCTCCGCGAGTTATAACGTAAGGCGGCGCCATATGAATAGTCACAATATGCGTCACTGCTCCCGGCAAAATGGCGCTCTGCTTGACATTGCTGGGGGCGGGTTGCCTTAATTTTTTTCTCCTGACCAGTCGGCCGAAACAAAGCGTTAACACTCGCCAATTTAATTTTAAGATGTAAACTTTCGGTGCAGAAAGCGATTAAATTAGGTTGGACACCCGCTTTAATACTTCAGACTTTATTTACTGCAATAAACTTATCTTGGTGGTAAAGGAATGTACCTGTAAAATTAAATTCGGCCATCGAGAACCTTTAAAGTGTATTTTGGCCATGGAATTATACCTACGCGAACGAATGCACTTGATTTGATGCACTGGTTCATTATCAATTTATGTGTGTATATACGTTTATGTGAAAATGTAACTTTGTTTCTTTTTCCTTTTGTGGAAATAAAATTTATCGAGAAAAATAAACAAAAAATCAACCAAATTATAGCAGACTCCACCATATAATTGCCCTTAGTTGTTAAATATCATGCCGACCCTCATACAGTGAAGGACCTGTAGTTTGTGGGGGTCTTAATGCCCGGATGGGTGGTGGGGGGCTTCCGTGGGTGCCCCTTGATGCCTCAGGGAGCGGGCATTTATGATGAAAAAAAGACCCCTTTAGAGCAGATATTTTAAAACTTGCGCCTTGGGAGGGGGGTTGGGGGGGGCTGAAAATATGGGTTCACAGAGCGGGTTTCAGCATGAAAAATACCCCTTCCGAGCGGATTGTTCATATAAAACTATAACCGTCTGCTAACCCTGACAACTGCAATATTTCTGTTTGGAATGGATTTAAATGCAACACACCTCGTACAACACAAGAAAAAGAGCCAAATTTTCTTTTGGGGACATAGCCACACTTATGAAAGAGCTCTGAGACAAAGGTTCCTCAAATCCGTTTGGGCTTCAAGCACAATCTTTAATTATAACCATGTAACTTAAAGCGTGAACATAAATGATACCAAGATAACTTATGTCATACATGCCATTGCATAATTATACAAGATCAGGCCCATAACCATTTACCTATTGGGATATTATTAACCATATAAGACAGGAAATTCATAAATTTCTAGATATTAGTAGTGACTGGGATTGAACAGTGGCCAAAATACAATCTTGTCTTCTGAAATTCCCTGATTTTCCCTTGTGAAATTCTCTGATTTTTCCCTGATTTTGGCTTGAAAATAAAATTCCCTGATTTTTCCCCGCAGGGAATTTTTTTCCATCATTTTCCCCGTTTTCCCTGACCTGTGGGAACCCTGCCCTCCCTCCTACACCCCCTACACTCCCCATCACCTCTCCCTCCCTCCTACACCACCTACACTCCCCATCACCTCTCCCTCCCTCCTACACCCCCTACACTCCCCATCACCTCTCCCTCCCTCCTACACCTCCTACACTCCCCATCACCTCTCCCTCCCTCCTACACCCCCTACACTCCCCATCACCTCTCCCTCCCTCCTACACCCCCTACACTCCCCATCACCTCTCCCTCCCTCCTACACCCCCTACACTCCCCATCACCTCTCCCTCCCTCCTACACCCCCTACACTCCCCATCACTTCTCCCTCCCTCTTACACCCCCTACACTCCCCATCACCTCTCCCTCCCTCCTACACCTCCTACACTCCCCATCACCTCTCCCTCCCTCCTACACCCCCTACACTCCCCATCACCTCTCCCTCCTTCCTACACCCCCTACACTCCCCATCACCTCTCCCTCCCTCCTACACCCCCTACACTCCCCATCACCTCTCCCTCCCTCCTACACCCCCTACACTCCCCATCACCTCTCCCTCCCCCCTACACCCCCTACACTCCCCATCACCTCTCCGTCCCTCCTACACCTCCTACACTCCCCATCACCTCTCCCTCCCTCCTACACCCCCTACACTCCCCATCACCTCTCCCTCCCTCCTACACCCCCAACACTCCCCATCACCTCTCCCTCCCTCCTACACCCCCTACACTCCCCATCACCTCTCCCTCCCTCCTACACCCCCTACACTCCCCATCACCTCTCCCTCCCTCTTACACCCCCTACACTCCCCATCACCTCTCCCTCCCTCCTACACCACCTACACTCCCCATCACCTCTCCCTCCCTCCTACACCCCCTACACTCCCCATCACCTCTCCCTCCCTCCTACACCCCCTACACTCCCCATCACCTCTCCCTCCCTCCTACACCCCCTACACTCCCCATCACCTCTCCCTCCCTCCTACACCCCCTACACTCCCCATCACCTCTCCCTCCCTCCTACACCCCCTACACTCCCCATCTCCTCTCCCTCCCTCCTACACCCCTACACTCCCCATCACCTCTCCCTCCCTCCTACACCCCCTACACTCCCCATCACCTCTCCCTCCCTCCTACACCCCCTACACTCCCCATCACCTCTCCCTCCCTCCTACACCCCCTACACTCCCCATCACCTCTCCCTCCCTCCTACACCCCCTACACTCCCCATCACCTCTCCCTCCCTCCTACACCCCCTACACTCCCCATCACCTCTCCCTCCCTCCTACACCCCCTACACTCCCCATCACCTCTCCCTCCCTCCTACACCCCCTACACTCCCCATCACCTCTCCCTCCCTCCTACACCCCCTACACTCCCCATCACCTCTCCCTCCCTCTTACACCCCCTACACTCCCCATCACCTCTCCCTCCCTCCTACACCCCCTACACTCCCCATCACCTCTCCCTCCCTCTTACACCCCCTACACTCCCCATCACCTCTCCCTCCCTCCTACACCCCCTACACTCCCCATCACCTCTCCCTCCCTCCTACACCCCCTACACTCCCCATCACCTCTCCCTCCCTCCTACACCCCCTACACTCCCCATCACCTCTCCCTCCCTCCTACACCCCCTACACTCCCCATCACCTCTCCCTCCCTCTTACATCCCCTACACTCCCCATCACCTCTCCCTCCCTCTTACACCCCCTACACTCCCCATCACCTCTCCCTCCCTCCTACACCCCCTACACTCCCCATCACCTCTCCCTCCCTCCTACACCCCCTACACTCCCCATCACCTCTCCCTCCCTCTTACACCCCCTACACTCCCCATCACCTCTCCCTCCCTCCTACACCCCCTACACTCCCCATCACCTCTCCCTCCCTCTTACACCCCCTACACTCCCCATCACCTCTCCCTCCCTCCTACACCCCCTACACTCCCCATCACCTCTCCCTCCCTCCTACACCCCCTACACTCCCCATCACCTCTCCCTCCCTCTTACACCCCCTACACTCCCCATCACCTCTCCCTCCCTCCTACACCCCCTACACTCCCCATCACCTCTCCCTCCCTCTTACACCCCCTAGACTCCCCATCACCTCTCCCTCCCTCTTACACCCCCTACACTCCCCATCACCTCTCCCTCCCTCCTACACCCCCTACACTCCCCATCACCTCTCCCTCCCTCCTACACCCCCTACACTCCCCATCACCTCTCCCTCCCGCCTACACCCCCTACACTCCCCATCACCTCTCCCTCCCTCCTACACCCCCTACACTCCCCATCACCTCTCCCTCCCTCTTACACCCTTACTCACCCCACCCCGTCCTTCCCTCCTAGACATCCCACCATCTCTCCGTCCCTCCTGCATCTCTACCCACCGCACCTTCCCTCATACACCCCCTCCACACCATAACTACCTCTCCCTCCCTCCTACACCCTCAAGCCCTCCCCATAGGGTCTGCCTGCATCAGCCCAACACGTCACCAGGCTGGTATTACACGGGCTATCTTATTACGTATCTCATTGCTTCCCGCGAGAAGCGTTGTAAGATATCTATAAGCGTTATGGCTTCCATGGTCGATAATCATTGTATGACTAATGGACCGATACCAATATACCGTGGATCCCTTTGACAGACATAGCTTAATGCAGAACATGGACACGACCATCACTGGGGTACGCAGTGAAGTACACGGTGTCGTCGTCCACAGTGATGTGATAGGGCGCAAAGTTCCCGGTGTTGACGGTCGTCAGGGTCTCACCGCTGGGTGAGATCACATAGATACATCTGTCGACTTTGTCCCCAACCAGAAAGTTCACCCCGTCCTCGCCGAGACCCAAGGGTTCCTTTAGTCCTGGAGGTCTGATCACGTGACCCGAGGTGTCTCCCTCGGTGTAGAGCACGAGGGTTTTGTCTCGCTCGTAGTTGACCATCAGAGTGGAGCCGATGATCGCCACCCTCCATGGGTGATGCGTAACCCCCGATGGACGGCTTAGAGTGGTGACCACTGTGGTTGTTGTCAGTGACACTTTGTGTACGCCATCCCTACAGGCCACATACATGTGTTCCTTGTCACGTGGGTCCAGCGCCATGTGAATGGAAAACTTACCCTCGGCCGTCAGCTTCCCGACCACACGAAGACCCTCTGCTTGAGTCCACTTCACTATTGTAATGTTGTTACAACACGAGCTGCACACGTAGACCATGTCTGTGTTCTTGTCACTCACACAATGCCAAGGGTCATCAATGTCGACATGACACACGTAGGAGTGTTTGGCGGCAGGCTCCGGGCGACTGAAGGCCACCAGTTGGCCACTTTCATAGTCAGCCACCAGGACGAGGCCGCCGAGGACACAGGCCGCGAAGGGACGCTTCAGACATCCCGCGCCCTCTGTGTCTCCCACTGGAGAAGTCTCCCTCAGACTGTCGTAGAATGCCTTGGTCTGAATCATAATAATGTATACACAACATTGCATAACATATTCCACACATACACGTACGCAATAATCTTCCCCAGAACTGATTACTGTCAATGAAGAAGACACCAGCTATGAGATTTAAATCAGACACCCTGACTAACCAGGTTACTGGTTCACACAACGCATTACAGTAACAACGTGTCTCGAATTCTTCTGTTTCAGGAAGGGCGAGCGACTTCGTAATGTTGGCGGCTGTCTCCGTTAAGGCTTATGGAAGCCTTTAACTTCAGTCAACCTTCGTATTTATCACAGTTTACAAACAGAAAGGCATGATATGTACATACGATTAGTAACCGAGACAACACATTGGACCAACACATAGGGCCTTCCCTGTCTGCACCAGACCAAGACATAGGGCCTTCCCAGTCTGTACCAGACCAACACATAGGGCCTACACTGCCTGCACCACACCAACACATAGGGCCCACAGTCTGTACCAGACCAACACATAGGGCCTACACTGTCTGTACCAGACCAACACATAGGGCCTACACTGTCTGTACCAGACCAACACATAGAGCCTATACTGTCTGTACCAGACCAACACATAGGGCCTACACTGTCTGTACCAGACCAACACATAGAGCCTATACTGTCTGTACCAGACCAACACATAGGGCATACACTATCTGTACCAGACCAACACATAGGGCCTGACTCAAAGGCAGTACTTACCCTAGTCGTTCGCCTTCTAAACATGGCCGGTCGGTCCTTCCGAAGGGAATCCAAGGTCCCAGGTTCTATATTCAACGCCTGCTTTAAAACGTTGAAGGCATCCAAGTCTCGAGATAAGAAAGTCACTTCAAGACCTGTGCTGAGGATTTTTGTCTCCACCAGCCCGAGGCGGCATGACTGGATGACGTCACCAGTGTGGGCGAGGTTACTCTCGGAACAGCGTAACCATGACAACGCCATTTGAAACACCGTATTCTCATCTCTGACTTTCAGACGATCATCTTGCAATAGTCGGAGTAATGTGTCAACATCCAGCAGCCGTATGAACTCCTCACTGCCACTGAGCTCTTCAAAATGGCCGACGATTTGATTAACGCAGGTCTCATACACATCCTTAATGTCATACGTCTTCGCTGAGCGCAACACGGTCATTATCTCTCCTCCGACTGAAGCGCTCAATTTTTTATGGAAATATGTTTCCATCAATGACACCACAACGTCCATCTGTAGGCAGCGCGCGCACATTATGACGTCACAAAGGTTCTCAGCCGTCACCTTGCAGTTACCTCGGTAGATCCAATCCAATACAAAACTGAAGGCAGTCTTGGTCATGTGACCGCCCGTCAGTGATACGTGCTTCACGCCTGAAGAATCCTGGTGTTGGTCGTGCGCCTGCGCAGGACTCAGACACAGAAGGTCCTCTGGGACAGGAAGCGAGTCACTTGAATCCCTATCGACTCCGTCCTCCTCGGCACGGGTACTCGGCCCAGTCTTGGCCTCTGCACTCGGTGAACTCACCGCACCAGGTTCTCCTACACCAGGCGGCGCCTCGCCTTGAGAGCCTGGTGGCAGGTCATCCTCGCATGACCTTGGGACATCCTGCGTCTCGTCGGTGGGCGACACGTCAAGTCTCGTACTGCCTTCGCCATGCAGGAAGCGTCTCTCAAAGTACCCACTCCAGCCGAAGAGGACGGCCTTGTGACAGCGGAAGGCTTCCCCGTCAACCGTCACCGTGACGTCAGCAAAGTCTGGGCACGTGTCTGCAAGGGCGACGTAGGCGTCCCGCCAGACGTCGCTATAGAGCTCCTGTATGTCCGGCTGGGATAGGCTTCTTACTCTGGAACATAGAATATGTCATATCACACGCACAATTGGCGGGGACTGGAATCTATTTACTATAACTGATGGTTTCCCAAGTCACATAGTCAATATACACACATTAGTATATAAGTATAAATATATACTGTACTAAGCGAGGGGCACTGTGGAGGGCAAGCGTCACAGTGATAGGCGAGCGTCACTGCAGTGGGCGAGCGTCACTGTGGTGGGAGAGGGTCACTGTGGTGGAAGAGGGTCACTGTGGAGAGCGAACGTCACTGGTGGGCGAGGGTCACTGTGGTGGGGGAGGGTCACTGTGGTGGGCGAGGGTCACTGTGGTGGGAGAGGGTCATTGTGCAGAGCGAGCGTCACTGTAGTGGGCGAAGGTCATTGTGAAGGGCGAGCGTCACTGTGGTGGGAGAGGGTCACTGTAGTGGGAGAGGGTCACTGTGGAGAGCGAGCATCACTGTGGTGGGCGAGGGTCACTGTGGTGGGAGAGGGTCACTGTGGAGAGCGAGCATCACTGTGGTGGGCGAGGGTCACTGTGGTGGGCGAAGGTCATTGTGGAGGGCGAGCGTCACTAAGGTTGACAAGCAACTGCGGTGGGCGAGCGTCACTGCAGCGGGCGAGCGTCACTGTCGTGGGCGAGTGTCACTACGATGGGCGAGCGTCACTATGGTGGGCGAGCGTCACTACGGTGGGCGAGTGTCACTGAGGTTGACAAGCCACTGCAGTGGGCGAGCGTCACTGCAGTGGGCGAGCGTCACCGAAGTAGGCGAGCGTCACTGTGGTGGTCTAGCGTCACAGTGGTGGGCGAGCGTCACCGAAGTGGGCGAGCGTCACTGTGGTGGTCGAGCGTCATAGTGGTGGGCGAGCGTCACTGTGGTGGGCGAGGGTGACAGTGGTGGGCGAGCGTCACTGCAATGGGCGAGCGTCACCGAAGTGGGCGAGCGTCACTGTGGTGGTCGAGCGTCACAATGGTGGGCGAGCGTCACCAAAGTGGGCGAGCGTCACTGTGGTGGTCGAGCGTCATAGTGGTGGGCGAGCGTCACTGTGGTGGGCGAGGGTCACAGTGGTGGGCGGGCGTCACTGAGCTAGACAAGCAACTGCGGTGGGTGAGCGTCACTGCAGCGGGCGAGCGTCACTGCGGGCGGGCCAACGTCACCAGTGGGCGAGCGTCACCACAGTGGGCGAGGGTCACAGTGGTGGGCGAACGTCACTGTGGTTGACAAGCCACTGCAGTGGGCGAGCGTCACTGCAGTGGGCGAGCGCCACCGCGGTGGGCGAGCGTCACTGTCGTAGGCGAGCGTCACTGCAGTGGGCAAGCGTCATTGCAGTGGGCGGGAGGGAGAGGGTCACTGTGGAGAGCGAACGTCACTGGTGGGCGATGGTCACTGTGGTGGGAGAGGGTCACTGTGGTGGGCAAGGGTCACTGTGGTGGGAGAGGGTCATTGTGCAGAGCGAGCGTCACCGTGGTGGGCGAAGGTCATTGTGAAGGGCGAGCGTCACTGTTGTGGGAGAGGGTCACTGTAGTGGGCGAGCGTCACTGTGGTGGGCGAGCGTCACTGGTGGGCGAGGGTCACTGTGGTGGGCGAGCGTCACTGAGGTGAGCGAGCGTCACTGGTGGGCGAAGGTCACTGTGGTGGGCGAGCGTCACTGAGGTGAGCGAGCGTCACTGTGGTGGGCAAGCGTCACTGTGGTGGGCGAGCGTCACTGTGGTTGACGAGCGCCACTGCAGTGGGAGAGCGTCACTGTCGTGAGCGAGCATCACTACAGTGGGCCAGCGTCACTGCAGTGGGTGAGCGTCACTGTGGTGAGCGAGCGTCACTGTGGTGGGCGAGTGTCACTGCAGTAGGCGAGCGTCACTGCAGTGGACGAGCGTCACTGGAGTGGGCGAGCGTCACTGCAGTGGACGAGCGTCACTGGATTGGGCGAGCGTCACTGCAGTGGGCGAGCGTCACTGCGGTAGGCGAGCGTCGCTATGGTGGGCGAGCGTCACTGTGGTGGGCAAGCGTCACTGTGGTGGGCAGGCGTCACTGAGGTGGGCGAGCTTCACTGTCGTAGGCAAGCCGCAATGTGGTGGGCGAGCGTCACTGTGGTGGGCGAGTGTCACTGCAGTAGGCGAGCTTCACTGCAGTGGACGAGCGTCACTGGAGTGGGCGAGCGTCACTGTGGTGGGCGAGCGCCACTGAGGAGGGAGAGCGTCACTGCGTTTGGCGAGCGTCACTGAGGTGGGCGAGCGTCACTGTGATGGGCGAGCGTCACTGTGGTGGGCGAGCGTCACTGTGGTGGGCGAGCATCACTGCAGTGGGCGAACGTCACTGTAGTTGACAAGCCCCACTGCAGTGGGTGAGCGTCACTGTGGTGAGCGAGCGTCACTGTGGTAGGCGAGTGTCACTGCAGTAGGCGAGCATCACTGCAGTGGACGAGCGTCACTGGAGTGGGCGAGCGTCACTGCAGTGGACGAGCGTCACTGGAGTGGGCGAGCGTCACTGCAGTGGGCGAGCGTCACTGCGGTGGGCGAGCGTCGCTATGGTGGGCGAGCGTCACTGTGGTGGGCAAGCGTCACTGTGGTGGGCAGGCGTCACTGAGGTGGGCGAGCTTCACTGTCGTAGGCAAGCGTCACTGTGGTGGGCGAGCGTCACTGTGGTGGGCGAGCGCCACTGAAGAGGGAGAGCGTCACTGCGTTTGGCGAGCGTCACTGAGGTGGGCGAGCGTCACTGTGGTGGGCTAGCGTCACCGTGGTGGGCGAGCGTGACTGTGGTGGGCGAGTGTCACTGCAGTAGGCGAGCTTTACTGAGGTGGGCGAGCGTCACTGGAGTGGGCGAGCGTCACTGTGGTGGGCGAGCGCCACTGAGGAGGGAGAGCGTCACTGCGTTTGGCGAGCGTCACTGAGGTGGGCGAGCGTCACTGTGGTGGGCTAGCGTCACTGTGGTGGGCCAGCGTCACTGTGGTGGGCGAGCATCACTGCAGTGGGCGAACGTCACTGTAGTTGACAAGCCCCACTGCAGTGGGTGAGCGTCACTGTGGTGAGCGAGCGTCACTGTGGTGGGCGAGCGTCACTGCAGTAGGCGAGCGTCACTGCAGTGGACGAGCGTCACTGGAGTGGGCGAGCGTCAATGCGGTGGGCGAGCGTCGCTATGGTGGGCGAGCGTCACTGTGGTGGGCGAGCGTCGCTGTGGTGGGCGAGCGTCACTGCAGTGGGCGCACGTCACTGTGGTTGACGAGCGCCACAGCAGTGGGTGAGCGTCACTGTGGTGAGCGAGCATCACTACAGTGGGCGAGCGTCACTGCAGTGGGTGAGCGTCACTGTGGTGAGCGAGCGTCACTGTGGTGGGCGAGTGTCACTGCAGTAGGCGAGCGTCACTGCAGTGGACGAGCGTCACTGGAGTGGGCGAGCGTCACTGCGGTGGGCGAGCGTCGCTATGGTGAGCGATATTCACTGTGGTGGGCGAGCGTCACTGTAGTGGGGGAGCGTCACTGTGATGGGCGAGCGTCACTGCAGTGCGCGAACGCCACTGTGGTTGACGAGCGCCACTGCAGTGGGTGAGCGTCACTATGGTGGGCGAGAGTCACTGTGGTGGGCGAGCGTCACTGTGGTGGGCGAGCGTCACTGTGATGGGCAAGCGTCACTGTGGTGGGCGAGAGTCACTGTGGTGGGCGAGCGTCACTGAGATGGGCGAGCGTCACTGCAGTGGGCGAACGTCACTCTGGTTGACGAGCGCCACTGCAGTGGGTGAGCGTCACTGTGGTGAGCGAGCGTCACTGTGGTGGGCGAGTGTCACTGCGGTGGGCGAGTGTCACTGGGATGGGGCTAGCGTCACTGCGCCACTGTGATGGGCGAGCGTCACTGCGGTGGGCGAGCGTCACTGGGGCGGGCGTACAACTAACATGAATTGCGTCACGGGGAAGCAAAGTTCGACAGAGTAAGTATTCGAAGATACCCTCATCACTGCCGAATTCTTACCTTGTTTTAGCAAGTGGCGGGTTTGTCCTGTCAATGAACATCTCGGAATGGTCTTTCTTCAGTTGCTCCAGACTCTTCTTGTCGGACTCCCGCGCCGCCAGAGCATCCAGAAGAATGTCACAACACTCACTGTTAATAGACAGGATCTGGATGTTTAGAGCTTTCCGGATTGTCCCGGCACTGACCAGACCAACTCTCAGTGACTTCACAATATCATGTAAATAAGTCAGACGATCGTCACTGTGGTGAAGCCAGGCAAAAGCCGCACTGAAGACGATGTCTTCACTCTGAGCATGCAGCTGATCCATCAGGATCAGTCCAAGCAAGTCGTCTGCCTTCAGCGCCAGAAAATCTTCCATTTCCACCACCTCGTCAAACTTCCTGGCCATCCCTTCCAGAGCAATATCTCTCACGGCCGGCACTCCACAACTGTGGGCCAGACTGAGGTGATCGAACATACGACTCACAGGAACACCGCCTGAATACTCATACCTTATATAGTCTGTCAGCATGGTCACCGTTTGGTCCATCTGCAGATAGAAGGCAGTTGGCAGCACCATTTCCATCCTGTCCAGTGACAGGCTCAGTTCTCCCAGGTACATCCACCTGTGAAGTACAGAAAATGCCTCCGGTGACACCATGTGCCACTCAGGCAAAGTCACGTGACTGGCTTGTTTCTCGGTGAAGTCGCTGCTGAACATAGACCGGAAGTAGCCGCTCCAAGCCGCCAGGAAAGCCTTGTGGCAGGGGAAGGTCACATCGCCCACAGTCACCGTGACGTCAGCCAGCGCTCCTGTATCGTGGAGCTTCCTGTTGGCTGCTGTTATCCCCTCGTCGTGCTCTCGGCGTAGGGCTGCGGCATCCATCTTATTGGAGTCAGAGTAATCTACAAGTCAAAGGTTATAACTGTCAGACAAAGTATATCAGGACATAAACTACGACGGTTAATGTCATATGGACAGCGTAACTATATAGACAGTGGTACTGAATGCTATAGTAGGTCTACATTAGAGTACTATAGTACACCATAGTACATGCTGCCAGACTTTGTAGAATCAGGTCGTCAAAGTATACAATAAACTGTGACAGTGGGTACTTAATATTCTATAAAATTACAATTATAGTGTTATCTGTAGTGCTTACTATACTTAAAGCTACTATGTGCAGGGTACAATACCATTTCTATAATAGTAATTATGATAAGTTCCCTGTTTTCCCAATACACAAATTGATGACTATATAATCAGCCGAAAGGAGGTAATAACAGAGATGTCGCCCAGTCCTCTCCATCTCTCAATTAGACATGGAACAGTGATTCTGATAGGTACGCCAATGGGTGGGTCCCAATGTAACAGATCTCCTTAAAATTCTGGTACATCCGAAAAATAATGGGACATCATTGCGCAGTTTCGTTTGAAGGAAATCCCTTACAATATTACATATACTATAGTTCTGATACTTAGACCTAGTTACCTACAATGTTTAACATGCATTACATTATCAGCCGCTGATCATGGGTCACAATGGTCAATCTGTTCCTGTTTGGTGTAAGGCCCCGATTCTAGACAGAAACCCCTCTCACACCGAGCTGTTTATATATACTTACAAGGTGTCCCCATGTCCCCTCACAGCTCAATGAAATGCGTCATTTGAATGTTTTGTGCGACAAATGACGCATGACGTGTGCCTGGGATCGCTGGGAACTTACTGACCAAGACTACAATGAAAGTAAGAAGCTTAGCAGTTTACTTTTATGTATGGCATACAGTTATGGTACTGCCAGATTTGAGATAGACATACAAAACATATATTCCTAACGCTTTTGTGGCTGCTCAAACTGAATACATTTTCAAAATAAAAACTTGAACCAATGCACTTCCAGTATCTGTTTGGTTCATTTTATTTATTTTGTGAGTTCCCTCACATCCCTTGCCTAGTTAAATTTTCCGCTGAGATAACCCCATCTTGCATAAGAAGCCATGTCATATGCAGGTTACAAACCAAGCTTAGCCACATTGCACCTGTTGGGAGGTGACAAACCGTTCTCAGTCAGAGTGCAGGAGGGGTTTACCCTGTACCCAGTTTCACAGTGGCTGCAGGCAAATGACTGTGAGAAATGTCTGGCTACCAACAGACACAGGAACAATGGGGAGAGGTGGGACATATGCTCCATCTCCATATCCATAAATAAATGTTATGGATATAGAGGATCAATTTAGATACGGGCAAAACAGAGGGGAGGGGGGACTCAGTTGTGAAGTAGTTGTTAAAGGGGCTTAGAGCTGACTGGCAATAAGCAATTATAATATTTTTTTTCCTTTCCAGTCCTTTCGGTTTTTCTTTCGTTTAACATGAAAACCGAAAGGTAAACCAAAACTAGCCTCCCCTTTCCAGCATATCTGGATCTGTCCCTGAAACCTGCCCCCCCTTTGCAGATTTTACCTGTAAACGTTCAGGTAATGTAAAAAAAACACATACATTTTCACATTGTTACAACGTTATCACCACCAAAAATAACATTGTGTCAACATTGTCATGACGTTAACCTATTTGTTGGGTACTTGCCGATCTGCCAATCTCATTCCGATGTATGGTTTATAGTGGGCCGATGTTAAAAACAGTGGTGTATATGGATAGAGTACATGTTCATTGTTATTCTTTACCCGGCCTTAGCCGATCTATGATATAAAGCTATATACAAATTGGTAATTTCATCTGATTCATTAAATATTAAAATTCCCAGTGGACAATAAATTATAAATCATTGATCACGAATGTCAGCTATATTGTGCCATTCTCAGTTCATGAAGAATTATTTTCCACCTACCCCTCGCCCAATCCCTAGCCTAGCTAGCTGCCCCCCACCCCCTTACCAGGCTTGCCTCTAAGCAGCATGCGTGCGGTGTTGCATTGCATATTTTTGCGTGTAGGGCACATAGTTTTGAACTATCCTACAAAATACGAATCTGTCCAGAATCCTTATGCAATTTACTGACCTGGCAGAAAGAAAATACTTTGATTTATTACCTTAACTTGCAATGTCAGGGCTTTTTCTGGCCAAATTTATACGATCAGCACCAGCCGGGTCAATATGCACTGCAACATCGCAAAGACAGCAAATGCTGCCTCAAGCTCCCTGCAAGGTGGCGCGACAAAAGCTTTACTTTTACCTCTGCTTTTACCACTGCTGTCGGCTAGGGGCTAATTTTAAGATTCTTAAAAAATTGTCAAATCAGCTGCAATTTCTTGCATCATTATAATTTTCAAGAATAAAAGAGAAAAATAATGAGCTCTCCATATTTAATACAGCAAAGAAAATCTCGTATCCTTACCTGAAAAAAGTTATCACAGTGACCGAACTTTTTTTTTTAATCACCTGATACCGTATGTTATTAGGCTTAGGCTGGGTCCCTGGCACTAATTTGTTGAAATAAATGCTTAGCGCATTTTTCTTATCAATTTGCGCAGCGCCGCCATGGCGCGCTAGCGCTAGCGGAGGAATCGAAGGCAGAGAGTGATGCTGCCTGGCTCTAACGGCACCCGTGATGAGTTAGAGACAGGCCTTGTAACCCACCCCCATGTCACTGATGTAGCCACCCCATCCCCTTTCCCCCCCACCCCCCCTAAATCATTCGGCCGTTTGGCCGTTCGGCCCTTATGTTATGAGTGTACACCCTCCGTTGGTGCAGTTTCGAACTTCAGGAACACCGAACGACGTTATTTTTGCTTCCAGACCACTCCCAGTACTACTAGTTGGTGACTTACGTTAATCAGTTGGAATATAAAATACAAGGAACAAGAGGAATTTAGAAAGTTTCCTCTAGCTTTCCGCGTTAATGTGTCCCTCTTTCCGGGTTGTGCAGCCAGAACGGGGAATCCCCCAAAACGGATATGTCTAATTACCGAAAGGGCCTGGAGGCGGTCGCACTTTATAGCGAAAAGACAGTATCTTGCGACAAGACAGCTTAAATGCCGATAAATCCTCAATTGAAGCTACTGATCAAGCTGATTGGTTTTCCCTGTCTTTACTACTCGTAAGAATAACAAATATATTGTTTAATCGGGTTTATATATACTGTTTAACAAATATTTTAACACGGACCCGGTTCAGCGATCGGTGGGCTGCCGGCATGTTTGATCGACACTTGCCCGTTGCCTCACTAGATGGCGTAACTTGTTGCGACAAATGATACATGTTTCCGCGGTCTCACTTTATAGCTTTTCGCGAAAAGACACTAATCTCGCGAAAAGACAGCGCAAATGCCAATTAACCCCGATTTGAAGCTGTTAAACCGGCTGATTCGGGTTGTAATATCATTACTGCGGGCAGGAATGCAAATATGTATTGTTTAATCGGGCTCATATGCATATTTAACAAATGTTTCAACACGGATGCCGTTCAGCGATCGGTACGGCTGCCGCCATGTTGGATAGACACTTGCCCGTTGCCTCACTAGATGGCGTAACGCGACAGATGATGTTACATACATGTTTGCGTTATGAGGTCTTTTCGCGAAAGGACGGTTTCATCGGCGTAAGAGACATGTATCGCTGCTAAAAGACACTTGAAACATTATTAGCATAGTAGATTTGTACAGTTTATTTAACACATCACAACACACACATTACACACATTACGCCTTCTTCTTACTTGTCGTCGTCGTTTTAGCGGAGCGCTTCCGTTTGCGTTGGCATGGCTTCTTGCCGCCAGTGGGTGCCGTGACCACGAGTTGGCCGTCTGTTGAGCGGACACAGCCTTTGAGCAGTCCCGACTTCTACCCCATTGTTATTTACCTTTTACTCCACACCTCTCGACACAGTCATGTAACAAGCCAAGTGATGAGAAGCCTTTGCTGAACTAAACTGCCCTAAGATGTAAACTCGATGTAACAAACTAATTGGTGTTAACTGATTAGCCCTGCACGAAACCGGCGCCCTGAAACCTTTTACCGACTTCTACCTCAACTCATTGGTGCCACATAACTGCGGCATGCGTGTCTCCTACCCCAATAATACTAACATTTTATTTCGTAGAAAATGGCAACCCAATCTTGATGAATTAAAAAAAAACGTTTCAGGCGATACATGTCCCATTTACGATTAGACTGTCGCATTATCGTCTTTTCGCGAAAAGACTTCATAACGCAAACATGTATACGATACTGCACGCCATCTAGTGAGGCAACGGGCAAGTGTCTATCCAACATGGCGGCAGCCGTACCGATCGCTGAACGTCGTCCGTGTTGAAATATTTGTTAAATATGCATATGAACCCAATTAAAAAATATAAATTTTCATTCCTGCCCGCAGTAAAGACATTACAAACCGAATCAGCCGGTTAAACAGCTTCAAATCGGCTTTAATTGGCATTTGGGCTGTCTTTGCACGAGATTAGTGTCTTTTCGCTATAAAGTGAGACCCTGTTTCCGTTATGAGGTCCTTTGCAGATCCTTCGGCGTAAATGGGACACGTATCGCTGCGAAAAGACACTTAAAGCATTAGTCATAGTAGAAGGGCAAGCCAAACTTGATGAATCCAAGAACACTTTAAGGCGATATATGTCCCATTGACGCAGATTAAATTGTCGCATAATCGTCTTTTCGCGAAAGGACCTCATAACGCAAACATGTATGTAACATTGCATGCCAAACATGGAGGCAGTCCATCGCCTTTCGCCTTGAAAAAGTCGACAAAAACTTGTAACATGCTTACGAGCAGTAAAGACATTAGAAACTCAATCAGTCTGATCAGTAGCTTCAACTGAGGATTTATTAGAAACCTGATTTCGTCTTGCGCCACTTCGACTGTCGTCCCCGACTGCACGCGACAGGTTACGTCCCTGGAGGGAGCTGAAATTACCGACGGGCGTTGGAGAGGGCCTTGAATTTACCGAAGAGGGCTCGATGGAGGGTGTTAATGATTGAATGAAAGGGGCTGGCGGGCAGCTGGGATTAAAATAAAACAAAAACATTAATTGGCAAATTATTCATTTATTTATTCATTGAATTCATTGATCACAAGCTTTTCATTTACATAATATTGTCTTTAAATAAATCAGTAACTTTGGTCTTCTTTGTGGTTGTCGTTGTCTTCTCTGTTCTTCTGCGCTTTCGTTGTCCAGGTTTCTCTCCCCCCCCCCCCCCCCCCGGATCCACAGTCTCCCGTCTGTCGAACGAACCTGTTTGTCTGTCGGTTGTCTGCATCTGTTTTTTATGAAGTCCCAGCTCCTCTTGTTAGTAACTCGTTGGTCATTGCCGTCCACTCTGTCGATGTCAGTCGATAGTGCTGCATGTCAGGTGCCAGAACGTACTTTCCAAGTCCGATAAAGGCTCTGTCATTGTCCTTTTCCTGAGTGGTGATGACGTGCACTAGTTTCGCGATGAGATCAGGTAGTGACAGTGTCTTCCCGTCCGTGGAATGGTGTCTCGCCCTGAAGGCTCAAACACCCCATATTTTGGTTGATTGATGTACCCTAACAACACAGATCTGAGGGTTGTATGATGTTAACTTTCATAACAATCAAGATCTGTACTTCGTTTTATATCCATTAACAGTGCAGATCTGGGGGTTGTTTGATGTTGACTATAAATTATATTTATAATATATGTTTATGAATTGGACACACAATTTATTAACCAGGCCCACTCCATCGGGCCCCCTTTGGTAAATTCCCGCCCCCTCCAGCCCTTTTCGGTAAATTAGAGGAATAAATAAATGAATGATTTGCCCTTTATTTTCGTTTTTGTTTTATTTTAATGCAAGCTGCCCGCCAGCCCCTTTCATTTAATCATCAACCCCCTCCATCGAGCCATCTTCGGTAAATCCCGGCCCCCTCCAGCCCCCTTCGGTAAATTCGAGGCCCCCTCTAGCCTACTTCGGTAATTTTGGCTCCACCAGCCTTCTTCGGTAATTAGACGGACCGCAAAAGCCTACATGTAGCGCACCCGTAACCTTTACTGGCAAGCTTCCATTCACTAGGTGGCGCTGCAATCCTCCGCTCAGACCAAATGCAGTGGTGCTTACCGAGCCCGTGGTGGGAATAGCGAACATTCGCTGTTGAGGTTACACATCAATAGGTCGTGCGTAGAAAAGTATATGCCGTCAAATAGGGGTGTGAAAAAGATACCCATATAGAGCGGACATTTATGATGAAAAAGATACCCCTATAGAGCAAACATTTTAAAACTTGCGATCGGAGGGGGGGGGGGAGGCTTTGAAAACGTGTGTTTATAGAGCGGATTTTGGCGGTGAAAAAGGGGGGCTTTACCGCAGAACCCCCCACACCCAGCAATGTATTAAATACCTCCCCCCCCCCCGCAGGGCGGATCCAGAAGTGCTGGTTAGGGGACGCCGGTTTCAGGGTCTGATTCAGATATGCTGGATAGGGGGGGGGGGTCAGTTTTTTTATATGGTAAATGATATAAGGTGACTGGTCTACACCACTCTCATTGTAAGACTGCTGTTTACTATCCTCCCACCTGGATCACGAAGGGGAGCGCGGGTCCGGGCGACAATGCCACCCGATCTCTGGCTCAGCCGAGCCAGCCAATCAGAAGACAGGGGGCGGGGCTTAGCGACCGATGGCGGGAGGACCAGCCGCCGCCACCCCGTCCTACACATGTCACGCCCGGACACTACACACGTACCGTAAAAGCACCACGGGGCGGGGCTTAGCGACCGGTGGCAGGAGGACCAGCCGCCGCCGCCATCCCGTTGTGCACATGTCACGCCCGGACATTACACACGTACCGTAAAAGCACCACGGGGCGGGGCGTAGCGACCGGTGGCGGGAGGACGAGCCGCCGACACCCCGTCCTGCACATGTCACGCCCGGACACTACACACGTATCGTAAAAGCACCACGGGGCGGGCCTTAGCGACCGGAGGCGGGAGGACCAGCCGCCCACCGCGTCCTGCACATGCCACGCCCGGACACTACACACGTACCGTAAAAGCTCCACGGGGCGGGGCTTAGCGACCGGTGGCGGGAGGACCAGCCGCCGCCACAAGGTCCTGCACATGTCACGCCCGGACACTACACACGTACCGTAAAAGCACCACGGGGCGGAGGGTAGCGACCGGTGGCGGGAGGACCAGCCGCCGCCACCCAGTCCTGTACATGTCACACCCGGACACTACACACGTACCGTAAAAGCACCACGGGGCGGGGCGTAGCGACGGGTGGCGGGAGGACCAGCCGCCGCCACCCCGTCCTACACATGTCACGCCCGGACACTACACACGTACCGTAAAAGCACCACGGGGCGGAGGTTAGCGACCGGTGGCGGGAGGACCAGCCGCCGCCACCCAGTCCTGCACATGTCACGCCCGGACACAACACACGTACCGTAAAAGCACCACGGGGCGGGGGTTAGCGACCGGTGGCGGGAGGAAAAGCCGCCGCCACCCAGTCCTGCACATGTCACGCCCGGACACAACACACGTACCGTAAAAGCACCAATGGGCGGGGCTTAGCGACCGGTGGCGGGAGGACCAGCCGCCGCCACCCCGTCCTGCACATGTCACGCCCGGACACTACACACGTACCGTAAAAGCACCACGGGGCGGGGCTTAGCGACCGGTGGCGGGAGGACCAGCCGCCGCCACCCCGTCCTACACATGTCACGCCTGGAACCTACACACGTACCCTCAAAGCACCACGGGGCGGGGCTTAGCGACCGGTGGCGGGAGGACCAGCCGCCACCTCCCCGTCCTGCACATGTCACGCCCGGACACTACACACGTACCGTAAAAGCACCACGGGGCGGGGCTTAGCAACCGATGGCGGGAGGACCAGCCGCCGCCACCCCGTCCTGCACATGTCAAGCCCGGACACTACACACGTACCGTAAAAGCACCACGGGGCGGGGCTTAGCGACCGGTGGCGGGAGGACCAGCCGCCGCCACCCCGTCCTGCACATGTCACGCCCGGACACTACACACACGTACCGTAAAAACACTACGGGACGGGACTTAGCGACCGGTGGCGGGAGAACCAGCCGCCGCCACCCCGTTCTGCACATGTCACGCCCGGACACTACACACGTATCGTAAAAGCACCACGGGGCGGGCCTTAGCGACCGGAGGCGGGAGGACCAGCCGCCCACCGCGTCCTGCACATGCCACGCCCGGACACTACACACGTACCGTAAAAGCTCCACGGGGCGGGGCTTAGCGACCGATGGCGGGAGGACCAGCCGCCGCCACCCCGTCCTGCACATGTCACGCCCATACACTACACACGTACCGTAAAAGCACCACGGGGCGGGACTTAGCGACCGGTGGCGGGAGGACCAGCCGCCGCCACCCCGTTCTGCACATGTCACGCCCGGACACTACGCACGTACCGTAAAAACACCACGGGGTGGGGCTTAGCGACCGGTGGCGGGAGGACCAGCCGCCGCCACCCCGTTCTGCACATGTCACGCCCGGACACTACACACATACCGTAAAAACACCACGGGGCGGGGCTTAGCGACCGGTGGCGGGAGGACCAGCCGCCGCCACCCCGTCCTGCACATGTCACGACCGGACACTACACACGTACCGTAAAAGCACCACGGGGCGGGGCTTAGCGACCGGTGGCGGGAGGACCAGCCGCCGCCACCCCGTCCTGCACATGTCACGCCCGGACACTACACACACGTACCGTAAAAGCACCACGGGGAGGGGCTTAGCGACCGGTGGCGGGGGGACCAGCCGCCGCCACCCCGTCTTGCACATATCACGCCCGGACACTACACACGTACCGTAAAAATACCACGGGGCGGGGCTTAGCGACCGGTGGCGTGAGGACCAGCCGCCGCCTCCTCGTCCTGCACATGTCACGCCCGGACATTACACACGTACCGTAAAAGCACCACGGGGCGGGGCTTAGCGACCGGTGGCGGGAGGACCAGCCGCCGCCACCCCGTCCTGCACATGTCACGCCCGGACACTACACACGTACCGTAAAAGCACCACGGGGCGGAGCTTAGCGACCGGTGGCGGGAGGACCAGCCGCCGCCACCTCGTCCTGCACATGTCACGCCAGAACACTACACACGTACCGTAAAAGCACCACGGGGCGGGGCGTAGCGACCGGTGGCGGGAGGACCAGCCGCCGCCACCCCGTCCTACACATGTCACGCCCGGACACTACACACGTACCGTAAAAGCACCACGGGGCGGAGGTTAGCGACCGGTGGCGGGAGGACCAGCCGCCGCCACCCAGTCCTGCACATGTCACGCCCATACACTACACACGTACCGTAAAAGCACCACGGGGCGGGACTTAGCGACCGGTGGCGGGAGGACCAGCCGCCGCCACCCCGTTCTGCACATGTCACGCCCGGACACTACACACGTACCGTAAAAACACCACGGGGTGGGGCTTAGCGACCGGTGGCGGGAGGACCAGCCGCCGCCACCCCGTTCTGCACATGTCACGCCCGGACACTACACACATACCGTAAAAACACCACGGGGCGGGGCTTAGCGACCGGTGGCGGGAGGACCAGCCGCCGCCACCCCGTCCTGCACATGTCACGACCGGACACTACACACGTACCGTAAAAGCACCACGGGGCGGGGCTTAGCGACCGGTGGCGGGAGGACCAGCCGCCGCCACCCCGTCCTGCACATGTCACGCCCGGACACTACACACACGTACCGTAAAAGCACCACGGGGAGGGGCTTAGCGACCGGTGGCGGGGGGACCAGCCGCCGCCACCCCGTCTTGCACATATCAGGCCCGGACACTACACACGTACCGTAAAAATACCACGGGGCGGGGCTTAGCGACCGGTGGCGTGAGGACCAGCCGCCGCCTCCTCGTCCTGCACATGTCACGCCCGGACATTACACACGTAACGTAAAAGCACCACGGGGCGGGGCTTAGCGACCGGTGGCGGGAGGACCAGCCGCCGCCACCCCGTCCTGCACATGTCACGCCCGGACACTACACACGTACCGTAAAAGCACCACGGGGCGGAGCTTAGCGACCGGTGGCGGGAGGACCAGCCGCCGCCACCTCGTCCTGCACATGTCACGCCAGAACACTACACACGTACCGTAAAAGCACCACGGGGCGGGGCGTAGCGACCGGTGGCGGGAGGACCAGCCGCCGCCACCCCGACCTACACATGTCACGCCCGGACACTACACACGTACCGTAAAAGCACCACGGGGCGGAGGTTAGCGACCGGTGGCGGGAGGACCAGCCGCCGCCACCCAGTCCTGCACATGTCACG
This sequence comes from Arenicola marina, assembly GCA_964019135.1. Lineage (NCBI taxonomy): Eukaryota > Metazoa > Annelida > Polychaeta > Arenicolidae > Arenicola > Arenicola marina. Next base: position 5,019,177 of record OZ025261.1, read on the forward strand.
CCCGGACACTACACACGTACCGTAAAAGCACCACGGGGCGGGGCTTAGCGACCGGTGGCGGGAGGACCAGCCGCCGCCACCCCGTCCTGCACATGTCACGCCCGGATACTACACACGTACCGTAAAAGCACCACGGGGCGGGGCTTAGCGACCGGTGGCGGGAGGACCAGCCGCCGCCACCCCGTCCTGCACATGTCACGCCCATAAACTACACACGTACCGTAAAAGCACCACGGGGCGGGACTTAGCGACCGGTGGCGGGAGGACCAGCCGCCGCCACCCCGTTCTGCACATGTCACGCCCGGACACTACACACGTACCGTAAAAACACCACGGGGTGGGGCCTAGCGACCGGTGGCGGGAGGACCAGCCGCCGCCACCCCGTTCTGTACATGTCACGCCCGGACACTACACACATACCGTAAAAACACCACGGGGCGGGGCTTAGCGACCGGTGGCGGGAGGACCAGCCGCCGCCATCCCGTCCTGCACATGTCACGCCCGGACACTACACACGTACCGTAAAAGCACCACGGGGCGGAGCTTAGCGACCGGTGGCGGGAGGACCAGCCGCCGCCACCCCGTTCTGCACATGTCACGCCCGGACACTACACACGTACCGTAAAAACACCACGGGGTGGGGCCTAGCGACCGGTGGCGGGAGGACCAGCCGCCGCCACCCCGTTCTGTACATGTCACGCCCGGACACTACACACATACCGTAAAAACACCACGGGGCGGGGCTTAGCGACCGGTGGCGGGAGGACCAGCCGCCGCCATCCCGTCCTGCACATGTCACGCCCGGACACTACACACGTACCGTAAAAGCACCACGGGGCGGAGCTTAGCGACCGGTGGCGGGAGGACCAGCCGCCGCCACCCCGTCCTGCACATGTCACGCCCGAACACTACACACGTACCGTAAAAGCACCACGGGGCGGGGCGTAGCGACCGGTGGCGGGAGGACCAGCCGCCGCCACCCCGTCCTGCACATGTCACGCCCGGACACTACACACATACCGAAAAAGCACCACGGGGCGGGGCTTAGCGACCGGTGGCGTGAGGACCAGCCGCCGCCTCCTCGTCATGCACATGTCACGCCCGGACACTACACACGTACCGTAAAAGCACCACGGGGCGGGGCTTAGCGACCGGTGGCGGGAGGACCAGCCGCCGCCACCCCGTCCTGCACATGTCACGCCCGGACACTACACACGTACCGTAAAAGCACCACGGGGCGGGGCTTAGCGGCCGGTGGCGTGAGGACCAGCCGCCGCCTCCTCGTCCTGCACATGTCACGCCCGGACACTACACACGTACCGTAAAAGCACCACGGGGCGGGGCTTAGCGACCGGTGGCGGGAGGACCAGCCGCCGCCACCCCGTCCTGCACATGTCACGCCAGAACACTACACACGTACCGTAAAAGCACCACAGGGCGGGGCGTAGCGACCGGTGGCGGGAGGACCAGCCGCCACCACCCCATCCTGCACATGTCACGCCCGGACACTACACACGTACCGTAAAAGCACCACGGGGCGGGGCTTAGCGACCGGTGGCGGGAGGACCAGCCGCCGCCACCCCGTCCTGCACATGTCACGCCCGGACACTACACACGTACCGTAAATGCACCACGGGGCGGGGCTTAGCGACCGGTGGCGGGAGGACCAGCCGCCGCCACCCCGTCCTGCACATGTAACGCCCGGACACTACACACGAACCGTCAAAGCACCACGGGGCGGGGCTTAGCGACCGGTGACGGGAGGACCAGCCGCCGTCACCCCGTCCTGCACATGTCACGCCCGGACACTACACACGTACCGTAAAAGCACCACGGGGCGGAGCTTAGCGACCGGTGGCGGGAGGACCAGCCGCCGCCACCCCGTCCTGCACATGTAACGCCCGGACACTACACACGAACCGTCAAAGCACCACGGGGCGGGGCTTAGCGACCGGTGACGGGAGGACCAGCCGCCGCCACCCCGTCCTGCACATGTCACGCCCGGACACTACACACGAACCGTAAAAGCACCACGGGGCGGGGCTTAGCGACCGGTGGCGGGAGGACCAGCCGCCGCCACCCCGTCCTGCACATGTCACGCCCGGACACTACACACGTACCGTAAAAGCACCACGGGGCGGGGCTTAGCGACCAGTTGCGGGAGGACCAGCCGTCGCCACCCCGTCCTACACATGTCACGCCCGCACACTACACACGTACCGTAAGAGCACCCCGGGGCGGGGCTTAGCGACCGGTGGCGGGAGGACCAGCCGCCGCCGCCCCGTCCTGCACAAGTCACGCCCGGACACTACACACGTACCGTAAAAGCACCCCGGGGCGGGGCTTAGCGACCGGTGGCGGGAGGACCAGCCGCCGCCACCCCGTCCTGCACAAGTCACGCCCGGACACTACACACGTACCGTAAAAGCACCACGGGGCGGGGCTTAGCGACCGGAGGCCGGAGGACCAGCCGCCGCCACCCCGTTCTGCACATGTCACGCCCGGACACTACACATGTACCGTAAAAGCATCACGGGGCGGGGCTTAGCGACCGGTGGCGGGAGGACCAGCCGCCGCCACCCCGTCCTGCACATGTCACGCCCGGACACTACACACGTACCGTAAAAGCACCACGGGGCGGGGCTTAGCGACCGGTGACGGGAGGACCAGCCGCAGCCACCCATTCCTGCACATGTCACGCCCGGACACTACACACGTACCGTAAAAGCACCACGGGGCGGGGCTTAGCGACCGGTAGCGGGAGGACCAGCCTCCGCCACCCCGTCCTGCACATGTCACGCCCGGACACTACACACGTACCGTAAAAGCACCCCGGGGCGGGGCTTAGCGACCGGTGGCGGGAGGACCAGCCGCCGCGACCCCGTCCTGCACAAGTCACGCCCGGACAATACACACGTACCGTAAAAGCACCACGGGGCGGGGCTTAGCGACCGGAGGCCGGAGGACCAGCCGCCGCCACCCCGTTCTGCACATGTCACGCCCGGACACTACACACGTACCGTAAAAGCACCCCGGGGCGGGGCTTAGCGACCGGTGGCGGGAGGACCAGCCTCCGCCACCCCGCCCTGCACATGTCACGGCCGGACACTACACACGTACCGTAAAAGGACCACGGGGCGGGGCTTAGCGACCGGTGGCGGGAGGACCAGCCGCCGCCACCCCGTCCTGCACATGTCACGCCCGGACACTACACACGTACCGTAAAAGCATCACGGGGCGGGGCTTAGCGACCGGTGGCGGGAGGACCAGCCGCCGCCTTCCCGTCCTGCACATGTCACGCCCGGACACTACACACGTACCGTAAAAGCACCACGGGGCGGGGCTTAGCGACCGGTGACGGGAGGACCAGCCGCCGCCACCCCGTCCTGCACATGTCACCCCCGGACACTACACACGTACCGTAAAAGGACCACGGGGCGGGGCTTAGCGACCGGTGACGGGAGGACCAGCCGCCGCCAGCCCGTCCTGCACATGTCACGCCCAGACACTACACACGTACCGTAAAAGCACCACGGGGCGGGGCTTAGCGACCGGTGGCGGGAGGACCAGCCGCCGCCACCCCGTCCTGCACATGTCACGCCGGGACGCTACACACGTACCGTAAAAGCACCACGGGGCGGGACTTAGCGACCGGTGGCGTGAGGACCAGCCGCCGCCACCCCGTCCTGCACATGTCACGGCCGGACACTATACACGTACCGTAAAAGCACCACGGGGAGGGGGTTAGCGACCGGTGGCGGGAGGACCAGCCGCCGCCACCCCGCCCTGCACATGTTACGCCCGGACACTACACACGTACCGTAAAAGCACCACGGGGCGGGGCTTAGCGACCGGTGACGGGAGGACCAGCCGCCGCCACCCCGTCCTGCACATGTCACGCCAGGACACTACACACGTACCGTAAAAGCACCACGGGGCGGGGCTTAGCGACCGGTGACGGGAGGACCAGCCGCCGCCACCCCGTCCTGCACATGTCACGCCAGGACGCTACACACGTACCGTAAAAGCACCACGGGGCGGGGCTGAGCGACCGGTGACGGGAGGACCAGCCGCCGCCACCCCGTCCTGCACATGTCACGCCAGGACGCTACACACGTACCGTAAAAGCACCACGGGGCGGGGCTTAGCGACCGGTGGCGGGAGGACCAGCCGCCGCCACCCCGTCCTGCACATGTCACGGCCGGACACTATACACGTACCGTAAAAGCGCCACAGAGAGGGGGTTAGCGACCGGTGGCGGGAGGACCAGCCGCCGCCACCCCGTCCTGCACATGTCACGCCCGGACACTACACACACGTACCGTAAAAGCACCACGGGGCGGGGCTTAGCGACCGGTGACGGGAGGACCAGCCGCCGCCACCCCGTCCTGCACATGTTACGCCCGGACACTACACACGTACCGCAAAAGCACCACGGGGCGGGGCTTAGCGACCGGTGACGGGAGGACCAGCCGCCGCCACCCCGTCCTGCACATGTCACGCCAGGACACTACACACGTACCGTAAAAGCACCACGGGGCGGGGCTTAGCGACCGGTGGCGGGAGGACCAGCCGCAGCCACCCCGTCCTGCACATGTCACGCCCGGACACTACACACACGTACCGTAAAAGCACCACGGGGCGGGGCTTAGCGACCGGTGGCGGGAGGACCAGCCGCCGCCACCCCGTCCTGCACATGTCACGCCCGGACACTACACACGTACCGTAAAAGCACCACGGGGCGGAGCTTAGCGACCGGTGGCGGGAGGACCAGCCGCCGCCACCCCGTCCTGCACATGTCACGCCCGAACACTACACACGTACCGTAAAAGCACCACGGGGCGGGGCGTAGCGACCGGTGGCGGGAGGACCAGCCGCCGCCAGCCCGTCCTGCACATGTCACGCCCGGACACTACACACATACCGAAAAAGCACCACGGGGCGGGGCTTAGCGACCGGTGGCGGGAGGACCAGCCGCCGCCACCCCGTCCTGCACATGTCACGCCCGGACACTACACACGTACCGTAAAAGCACCACGGGGCGGGGCTTAGCGACCGATGACGGGAGGACCAGCCGCCGCCACCCCGCCCTGCACATGTTACGCCCGGACACTACACACGTACCGTAAAAGCACCACGGGGCGGGGCTTAGCGACCGGTGACGGAAGGACCAGCCGCCGCCACCCCGTCCTGCACATGTCACGCCAGGACACTACACACGTACCGTAAAAGCACCACGGGGCGGGGCTTAGCGACCGGTGACGGGAGGACCAGCCGCCGCCACCCCGTCCAGCACATGTCACGCCAGGACGCTACACACGTACCGTAAAAGCACCACGGGGCGGGGCTGAGCGACCGGTGACGGGAGGACCAGCCGCCGCCACCCCGTCCTGCACATGTCACGCCAGGACGCTACACACGTACCGTAAAAGCACCACGGGGCGGGACTTAGCGACCGGTGGCGGGAGGACCAGCCGCCGCCACCCCGTCCTGCACATGTCACGGCCGGACACTATACACGTACCGTAAAAGCACCACGGGGAGGGGGTTAGCGACCGGTGGCGGGAGGACCAGCCGCCGCCACCCCGCCCTGCACATGTTACGCCCGGACACTACACACGTACCGTAAAAGCACCACGGGGCGGGGCTTAGCGACCGGTGACGGGAGGACCAGCCGCCGCCACCCCGTCCTGCACATGTCACGCCAGGACACTACACACGTACCGTAAAAGCACCACGGGGCGGGGCTTAGCGACCGGTGACGGGAGGACCAGCCGCCGCCACCCCGTCCTGCACATGTCACGCCAGGACGCTACACACGTACCGTAAAAGCACCACGGGGCGGGGCTGAGCGACCGGTGACGGGAGGACCAGCCGCCGCCACCCCGTCCTGCACATGTCACGCCAGGACGCTACACACGTACCGTAAAAGCACCACGGGGCGGGGCTTAGCGACCGGTGGCGGGAGGACCAGCCGCCGCCACCCCGTCCTGCACATGTCACGGCCGGACACTATACACGTACCGTAAAAGCACCACGGGGCGGGGCTTAGCGACCGGTGGCGGGAGGACCATCCGCCGCCACCCCGTCCTGCACATGTCACGCCCGGACACTACACACGAACCGTAAAAGCACCACGGGGCGGGGCTTAGCGACCGGTGGCGGGAGGACCAGCCTCCACCACCGAGCCCTGCACATGTCACGGCCGGACACTACACACGTACCGTAAAAGCACCACGGGACGGGGCTTAACGGCCGGTGGCGGGAGGACCAGCCGCCGCCACCCCGTCCTACACATGTCACGCCCGCACACTACACACGGACCGTAAAAGCACCACGGGGCGGGGCTTAGCGACCGGTGGCGGGAGGACCAGCCGCCGCCACCCCGTCCTGCACATGTCACGGCCGGACACTATACACGTACCGTAAAAGCACCACGGGGCGGGGCTTAACGGCCGGTGGCGGGAGGACCAGCAGCCGCCACGCCGTCCTACACATGTCACGCCCGCACACTACACACGTACCGTAAAAGCACCCCGGGGCGGGGCTTAGCGACCGGTGGCGGGAGGACCAGCCGCCGCCACCCCGTCCTGCACAAGTCACGCCCGGACACTACACACGTACCGTAAAAGCACCACGGGGCGGGGCTTAGCGACCGGAGGCCGGAGGACCAGCCGCCGCCACCCCGTCCTGCACATGTCACGCCCGGACACAACACACGTACCGTAAAAGCACCCCGGGGCGGGGCTTAGCGACCGGTGGCGGGAGGACCAGCCTCCGCCACCCGGCCCTGCACATGTCACGGCCGGACACTACACACGTACCGTAAAAGCACCACGGGGCGGGGCTTAGCGACCGGTGGCGGGAGGACCAGATGCCGCCACCCCGTCTTGCACATGTCACGTCTGGACACTACACATGTACCGTAAAAGCCCCACGGGGCGGGGCTTAGCGACCGGTGGCGGGAGAACCAGCCGCCGCCACCCCGTCCTGCACATGTCACGCCCGGACACTACACACGTACCGTAAAAGCACCACGGGGCGGGGCTTAGCGACCGGTGACGGGAGGACCAGCCGCCGCCACCGAGCCCTGCACATGTCACGCCAGGACGCTACACACGTACCGTAAAAGCACCACGGGGCGGGACTTAGCGACCGGTGGCGGGAGGACCAGCCGCCGCCACCCCGTCCTGCACATGTCACGGCCGGACACTATACACGTACCGTAAAAGCACCACGGGGAGGGGGTTAGCGACCGGTGGCGGGAGGACCAGCCGCCGCCACCCCGCCCTGCACATGTTACGCCCGGACACTACACACGTACCGTAAAAGCACCACGGGGCGGGGCTTAGCGACCGGTGACGGGAGGACCAGCCGCCGCCACCCCGTCCTGCACATGTCACGCCAGGACACTACACACGTACCGTAAAAGCACCACGGGGCGGGGCTTAGCGACCGGTGACGGGAGGACCAGCCGCCGCCACCCCGTCCTGCACATGTCACGCCAGGACGCTACACACGTACCGTAAAAGCACCACGGGGCGGGGCTGAGCGACCGGTGACGGGAGGACCAGCCGCCGCCACCCCGTCCTGCACATGTCACGCCAGGACGCTACACACGTACCGTAAAAGCACCACGGGGCGGGGCTTAGCGACCGGTGGCGGGAGGACCAGCCGCCGCCACCCCGTCCTGCACATGTCACGGCCGGACACTATACACGTACCGTAAAAGCACCACGGGGCGGGGCTTAGCGACCGGTGGCGGGAGGACCATCCGCCGCCACCCCGTCCTGCACATGTCACGCCCGGACACTACACACGAACCGTAAAAGCACCACGGGGCGGGGCTTAGCGACCGGTGGCGGGAGGACCAGCCTCCACCACCGAGCCCTGCACATGTCACGGCCGGACACTACACACGTACCGTAAAAGCACCACGGGACGGGGCTTAACGGCCGGTGGCGGGAGGACCAGCCGCCGCCACCCCGTCCTACACATGTCACGCCCGCACACTACACACGGACCGTAAAAGCACCACGGGGCGGGGCTTAGCGACCGGTGGCGGGAGGACCAGCCGCCGCCACCCCGTCCTGCACATGTCACGGCCGGACACTATACACGTACCGTAAAAGCACCACGGGGCGGGGCTTAACGGCCGGTGGCGGGAGGACCAGCAGCCGCCACGCCGTCCTACACATGTCACGCCCGCACACTACACACGTACCGTAAAAGCACCCCGGGGCGGGGCTTAGCGACCGGTGGCGGGAGGACCAGCCGCCGCCACCCCGTCCTGCACAAGTCACGCCCGGACACTACACACGTACCGTAAAAGCACCACGGGGCGGGGCTTAGCGACCGGAGGCCGGAGGACCAGCCGCCGCCACCCCGTCCTGCACATGTCACGCCCGGACACAACACACGTACCGTAAAAGCACCCCGGGGCGGGGCTTAGCGACCGGTGGCGGGAGGACCAGCCTCCGCCACCCGGCCCTGCACATGTCACGGCCGGACACTACACACGTACCGTAAAAGCACCACGGGGCGGGGCTTAGCGACCGGTGGCGGGAGGACCAGATGCCGCCACCCCGTCTTGCACATGTCACGTCTGGACACTACACATGTACCGTAAAAGCCCCACGGGGCGGGGCTTAGCGACCGGTGGCGGGAGAACCAGCCGCCGCCACCCCGTCCTGCACATGTCACGCCCGGACACTACACACGTACCGTAAAAGCACCACGGGGCGGGGCTTAGCGACCGGTGACGGGAGGACCAGCCGCCGCCACCGAGCCCTGCACATGTCACGCCAGGACGCTACACACGTACCGTAAAAGCACCACGGGGCGGGGCTTAGTGACCGGTGACGGGAGGACCAGCCGCCGCCACCCCGTCCTGCACATGTCACGCCCGGACACTACACACGTACCGTAAAAGCACCACGGAACGGGGCTTAGCGACCGGTGGCGGGAGGACCAGCCTCCGCCACCCCGTCCTGCACATGTCACGCCCGGACACTACACACGTACCGTAAAAGCACCACGGGGCGGGGCTTAGCGACCGGTGGCGGGAGGACCAGCCGCCGCCACCCCGTCCTGCACAAGTCACGCCCGGACACTACACACGTACCGTAAAAGCACCACGGGGCGGGGCTTAGCGACCGGAGGCCGGAGGACCAGCCGCCGCCACCCCGTTCTGCACATGTCACGCCCGGACACTACACATGTACCGTAAAAGCATCACGGGGCGGGGCTTAGCGACCGGTGGCGGGAGGACCAGCCGCCGCCACCCCGTCCTGCACATGTCACGCCCGGACACTACACACGTACCGTAAAAGCACCACGGGGCGGGGCTTAGCGACCGGTGACGGGAGCACCAGTCCCCGCCACCCCGTCCTGCACATGTCACGCCCGGACACTACACACGTACCGTAAAAGCACCACGGGGCGGGGCTCAGCGACCGGTGACGGGAGGACCACCCGCCGCCACCCCGTCCTGCACATGTCACGCCCGGACACTACACACGTACCGTAAAAGCACCACGGGGCGGGGCTTAGCGACCGGTGGCGGGAGGACCAGCCTCCGCCACCCCGCCCTGCACATGTCACGCCCGGACACTACACACGTACCGTAAAAGCACCCCGGGGCGGGGCTTAGCGACCGGTGGCGGGAGGACCAGCCGCCGCCACCCCGTCCTGCACATGTCACGGCCGGACACTATACACGTACCGTAAAAGCACCACGGGGCGGGGCTTAGCGACCGGTGGCGGGAGGACCAGCCGCCGCCACCCCGCCCTGCACATGTTACGCCCGGACACTACACACGTACCGTAAAAGCACCACGGGGCGGGGCTTAGCGACCGGTGGCGGGAGGACCAGTCGCCGCCACCCCGCCCTGCACATGTTACGCCCGGACACTACACACGTACCGTAAAAGCACCACGGGGCGGGGCTTAGCGACCGGTGACGGGAGGACCAGCCGCCGCCACCCCGTCCTGCACATGTCACGCCAGGACGCTACACACGTACCGTAAAAGCACCACGGGGCGGGGCTGAGCGACCGGTGCGGGAGGACCAGCCGCCGCCACCCCGTCCTGCACATGTCACGCCAGGACGCTACACACGTACCGTAAAAGCACCACGGGGCGGGGCTTAGCGACCGGTGGCGGGAGGACCAGCCGCCGCCACCCCGTCCTGCACATGTCACGGCCGGACACTACACACGTACCGTAAAAGCACCACGGGGCGGGGCTTAGCGACCGGTGGCGGGAGGACCAGCCGCCGCCACCCCGTCCTGCACATGTCACGCCCGGACACTACACACGAACCGTAAAAGCACCACGGGGCGGGGCTTAGCGAGCGGTGGCGGGAGGACCAGCCTCCACCACCGAGCCCTGCACATGTCACGGCCGGACACTACACACGAACCGTAAAAGCACCACGGGACGGGGCTTAACGGCCGGTGGCGGGAGGACCAGCAGCCGCCACCCCGTCCTGCACATGTCACGCCCGGACACTACACACGAACCGTAAAAGCACCTCGGGGCGGGGCTTAGCGACCGGTGGCGGGAGGACCAGCCTCCACCACCGAGCCCTGCACATGTCACGGCCGGACACTACACACGTACCGTAAAAGCACCACGGGACGGGGCTTAACGGCCGGTGGCGGGAGGACCAGCCGCCGCCACCCCGTCCTACACATGTCACGCCCGCACACTACACACGGACCGTAAAAGCACCACGGGGCGGGGCTTAGCGACCGGTGGCGGGAGGACCAGCCGCCGCCACCCCGTCCTGCACATGTCACGGCCGGACACTATACACGTACCGTAAAAGCACCACGGGGCGGGGCTTAACAGCCGGTGGCGGGAGGACCAGCAGCCGCCACGCCGTCCTACACATGTCACGCCCGCACACTACACACGTACCGTAAAAGCACCCCGGGGCGGGGCTTAGCGACCGGTGGCGGGAGGACCAGCCGCCGCCACCCCGTCCTGCACAAGTCACGCCCGGACACTACACACGTACCGTAAAAGCACCACGGGGCGGGGCTTAGCGACCGGAGGCCGGAGGACCAGCCGCCGCCACCCCGTCCTGCACATGTCACGCCCGGACACTACACACGTACCGTAAAAGCACCCCGGGGCGGGGCCTAGCGACCGGTGGCGGGAGGACCAGCCTCCGCCATCCCGCCCTGCACATGTCACGGCCGGACACTTCACACGTACCGTAAAAGCACCACGGGGCGGGGCTTAGCGACCGGTGGCGGGAGGACCAGATGCCGCCACCCCGTCTTGCACATGTCACGTCTGGACACTACACATGTACCGTAAAAGCCCCACGGGGCGGGGCTTAGCGACCGGTGGCGGGAGAACCAGCCGCCGCCACCCCGTCCTGCACATGTCACGCCCGGACACCACACGTACCGTAAAAGCACCCCGGGGCGGGGCTTAGCGACCGGTGACGGGAGGACCAGCCGCCGCCATCGAGCCCTGCACATGTCACGCCAGGACGCTACACACGTACCGTAAAAGCACCACGGGGCGGGGCTTAGCGACCGGTGACGGGAGGACCAGCCGCCGCCACCCCGTCCTGCACATGTCACGCCCGGACACTACACACGTACCGTAAAAGCACCACGGGGCGGGGCTTAGCGACCGGTGGCGGGAGGACCAGCCTCCGCCACCCCGTCCTGCACATGTCACGCCCGGACACTACACACGTACCGTAAAAGCACCACGGGGCGGGGCTTAGCGACCGGTGGCGGGAGGACCAGCCGCCGCGACCCCGTCCTGCACAAGTCACGCCCGGACACTACACACGTACCGTAAAAGCACCACGGGGCGGGGCTTAGCGACCGGAGGCCGGAGGACCAGCCGCCGCCACCCCGTTCTGCACATGTCACGCCCGGACACTACACATGTACCGTAAAAGCATCACGGGACGGGGCTTAGCGACCGGTGGCGGGAGGACCAGCCGCCGCCACCCCGTCCTGCACATGTCACGCCCGGACACTACACACGTACCGTAAAAGCACCACGGGGCGGGGCTTAGCGACCGGTGACGGGAGGACCAGTCCCCGCCACCCCGTCCTGCACATGTCACGCCCGGACACTACACACGTACCGTAAAAGCACCACGGGGCGGGGCTTAGCGACCGGTGACGGGAGGACCACCCGCCGCCACCCCGTCCTGCACATGTCACGCCCGGACACTACACACGTACCGTAAAAGCACCACGGGGCGGGGCTTAGCGACCGGTGGCGGGAGGACCAGCCTCCGCCACCCCGTCCTGCACATGTCACGCCCGGACACTACACACGTACCGTAAAAGCACCCCGGGGCGGGGCTTAGCGACCGGTGGCGGGAGGACCAGCCGCCGCGACCCCGTCCTGCACAAGTCACGCCCGGACACTACACACGTACCGTAAAAGCACCACGGGGCGGGGCTTAGCGACCGGAGGCCGGAGGACCAGCCGCCGCCACCCCGTTCTGCACATGTCACGCCCGGACACTACACATGTACCGTAAAAGCATCACGGAGCGGGGCTTAGCGACCGGTGGCGGGAGGACCAGTCCCCGCCACCCCGTCCTGCACATGTCACGCCCGGACACTACACACGTACCGTAAAAGCACCACGGGGCGGGGCTTAGCGACCGGTGACGGGAGGACCACCCGCCGCCACCCCGTCCTGCACATGTCACGCCCGGACACTACACACGTACCGTAAAAGCACCACGGGGCGGGGCTTAGCGACCGGTGGCGGGAGGACCAGCCTCCGCCACCCCGTCCTGCACATGTCACGGCCGGACACTACACACGTACCGTAAAAGCACCACGGGGCGGGGCTTAGCGACCGGTGGCGGGAGGACCAGCCGCCGCCACCCCGTTCTGCACATGTCACGCCCGGACACTACGCACGTACCGTAAAAGCACCCCGGGGCGGGGCTTAGCGACCGGTGGCGGGAGGACCAGCCTTCGCCACCCCGTCCTGCACATGTCACGCCAGGACACTACACACGTACCGTAAAAGCACCACGGGGCGGGGCTAAGCGACCGGTGGCGGGAGGACCAGCCGCCGCCACCCCGTCCTGCACATGTCACGCCCGCACACTACACACGTACCGTAAAAGCACCACGGGGCGGGGCTTAGCGACCGGTGACGGGAGGACCAGCCGCCGCCACCCCGTCCTGCACATGTCACGCCAGGACGCTACACACGTACCGTAAACGCACCACGGGGCGGGGCTTAGCGACCGGTGGCGGGAGGACCAGCCGCCGCCACCCCGCCCTGCACATGTCACGCCCGGACACTACACACGTACCGTAAAAGCACCACGGGGCGGGGTTTAGCGACCGGTGACGGGAGGACCAGCCGCCGCCACCCCGTCCTGCACATGTCACGCCAGGACGCTACACACGTACCATAAAAGCACCACGGGGCGGGGCTTAGCGACCGGTGGCGGGAGGACCAGCCATCGCCACCCCGTCCTGCACATGTCACGCCCGGACACTACACACGAACCGTAAAAGCACCACGGGGCGGGGCTTAGCGACCGGTGGCGGGAGGACCAGCCGTCGCCACCCCGTCCTGCACATGTCACGGCCGGACACTGCACACGTACCGTAAAAGCACCCCGGGGCGGGGCTTAGCGACCGGTGGCGGGAGGACCAGCCTCCGCCACCCCGCCCTGCACATGTCACGGCCGGACACTTCACACGTACCGTAAAAGCACCACGGGGCGGGGCTTAGCGACCGGTGGCGGGAGGACCAGATGCCGCCACCCCGTCTTGCACATGTCACGTCTGGACACTACACATGTACCGTAAAAGCCCCACGGGGCGGGGCTTAGCGACCGGTGGCGGGAGAACCAGCCGCCGCCACCCCGTCCTGCACATGTCACGCCCGGACACTACACACGTACCGTAAAAGCACCACGGGGCGGGGCTTAGCGACCGGTGACGGGAGGACCAGCCGCCGCCACCGAGCCCTGCACATGTCACGCCAGGACGCTACACACGTACCGTAAAAGCACCACGGGGCGGGGCTTAGCGACCGGTGACGGGAGGACCAGCCGCCGCCACCCCGTCCTGCACATGTTACGCCCGGACACTACACACGTACCGTAAAAGCACCACGGGGCGAGGCTTAGCGACCGGTGGCGGGAGGACCAGCCTCCGCCACCCCGTCCTGCACATGTCACGCCCGGACACTACACACGTACCGTAAAAGCACCACGGGGCGGGGCTTAGCGACCGGTGGCGGGAGGACCAGCCGCCGCGACCCCGTCCTGCACAAGTCACGCCCGGACACTACACACGTACCGTAAAAGCACCACGGGGCGGGGCTTAGCGACCGGAGGCCGGAGGACCAGCCGCCGCCACCCCGTTCTGCACATGTCACGCCCGGACACTACACATGTACCGTAAAAGCATCACGGGGCGGGGCTTAGCGACCGGTGGCGGGAGGACCAGCCGCCGCCACCCCGTCCTGCACATGTCACGCCCGGACACTACACACGTACCGTAAAAGCACCACGGGGCGGGGCTTAGCGACCGGTGACGGGAGGACCAGTCCCCGCCACCCCGTCCTGCACATGTCACGCCCGGACACTACACACGTACCGTAAAAGCACCACGGGGCGGGGCTTAGCGACCGGTGACGGGAGGACCACCCGCCGCCACCCCGTCCTGCACATGTCACGCCCGGACACTACACACGTACCGTAAAAGCACCACGGGGCGGGGCTTAGCGACCGCTGGCGGGAGGACCAGCCTCCGCCACCCCGTCCTGCACATGTCACGCCCGGACACTACACACGTACCGTAAAAGCACCCCGGGGCGGGGCTTAGCGACCGGTGGCGGGAGGACCAGCCGCCGCGACCCCGTCCTGCACAAGTCACGCCCGGACACTACACACGTACCGTAAAAGCACCACGGGGCGGGGCTTAGCGACCGGAGGCCGGAGGACCAGCCGCCGCCACCCCGTTCTGCACATGTCACGCCCGGACACTACACATGTACCGTAAAAGCATCACGGGGCGGGGCTTAGCGACCGGTGGCGGGAGCACCAGTCCCCGCCACCCCGTCCTGCACATGTCACGCCCGGACACTACACACGTACCGTAAAAGCACCACCGGGCGGGGCTTAGCGACCGGTGACGGGAGGACCACCCGCCGCCACCCCGTCCTGCACATGTCACGCCCGGACACTACACACGTACCGTAAAAGCACCACGGGGCGGGGCTTAGCGACCGGTGGCGGGAGGACCAGCCTCCGCCACCCCGTCCTGCACATGTCACGCCCGGACACTACACACGTATCGTAAAAGCACCCCGGGGCGGGGCTTAGCGACCGGTGGCGGGAGGACCAGCCGCCGCGACCGCGTCCTGCACAAGTCACGCCCGGACACTACACACGTACCGTAAAAGCACCACGGGGCGGGGCTTAGCGACCGGTGGCGGGAGGACCAGCCTCCGCCACCCCGCCCTGCACATGTCACGGCCGGACACTACACACGTACCGTAAAAGCACCACGGGGCGGGGCTTAGCGACCGGTGGCGGGAGGACCAGCCGCCGCCACCCCGTTCTGCACATGTCACGCCCGGACACTACGCACGTACCGTAAAAGCACCCCGGGGCGGGGCTTAGCGACCGGTGGCGGGAGGACCAGCCTCCGCCACCCCGTCCTGCACATGTCACGCCAGGACACTACACACGTACCGTAAAAGCACCACGGGGCGGGGCTTAGCGACCGGTGGCGGGAGGACCAGCCGCCGCCACCCCGTCCTGCACATGTCACGCCCGGACACTACACACGTACCGTAAAAGCACCACAGGGCGGGGCTTAGCGACCGGTGACGGGAGGACCAGCCGCCGCCACCCCGTCCTGCACATGTCACGCCAGGACGCTACACACGTACCGTAAACGCACCACGGGGCGGGGCTTAGCGACCGGTGGCGGGAGGACCAGCCGCCGCCACCCCGCCCTGCACATGTCACGCCCGGACACTACACACGTACCGTAAAAGCACCACGGGGCGGGGTTTAGCGACCGGTGACGGGAGGACCAGCCGCCGCCACCCCGTCCTGCACATGTCACGCCAGGACGCTACACACGTACCATAAAAGCACCATGGGGCGGGGCTTAGCGACCGGTGGCGGGAGGACCAGCCATCGCCACCCCGTCCTGCACATGTCACGCCCGGACGCTACCCACGAACCGTAAAAGCACCACGGGGCGGGGCTTAGCGACCGGTGGCGGGAGGACTAGCCGTCGCCACCCCGTCCTGCACATGTCACGGCCGGACACTACACACGTACCGTAAAAGCACCACGGGACGGGGCTTAACGGCCGGTGGCGGGAGGACCAGCAGCCGCCACCCCGTCCTGCACATGTCACGTCCGGACTCTACGCATGTACCGTAAAAGCACCACGGGGCGGGGCTTAGCGACCGGTGACGGGAGGACCAGCCGCCGCCACCCCGTCCTGCACATGTCACGCCCGGACACTACACACGAACCGTAAAAGCACCACGGGGCGGGGCTTAGCGACCGGAGGCCGGAGGACCAGCCGCCGCCACCCCGTCCTGCACATGTCACGCCCGGACACTACACACGTACCGTAAAAGCACCCCGGGGCGGGGCTTAGCGACCGGTGGCGGGAGGACCAGCCTCCGCCACCCCGCCCTGCACATGTCACGGCCGGACACTACACACGTAACGTAAAAGCACCACGGGGCGGGGCTTAGCGACCGGTGGCGGGAGGACCAGCCGCCGCCACACCGTCCTGCACATGTCACGTCTGGACACTACACATGTACCGTAAAAGCCCCTCGGGGCGGGGCTTAGCGACCGGTTGCGGGAGAACCAGCCGCCGCCACCCCGTCCTGCACATGTCACGCCCGGACACTACACACGTACCGTAAAAGCACCACGGGGCGGGGCTTAGCGACCGGTGGCGGGAGGACCAGCCTCCGCCACCCCGCCCTGCACATGTCACGGCCGGACACTACACACGTACCGTAAAAGCACCACGGGGCGGGGCTTAGCGACCGGTGGCGGGAGGACCAGCAGCCGCCACCCCGTCCTGCACATGTCACGCCCGGACACTACGCATGTACCGTAAAAGCACCAC
Organism: Arenicola marina; assembly: GCA_964019135.1. Taxonomy (NCBI): domain Eukaryota; kingdom Metazoa; phylum Annelida; class Polychaeta; family Arenicolidae; genus Arenicola; species Arenicola marina. Next base: position 5,036,312 of record OZ025261.1, read on the forward strand.
GGGGCGGGGCTTAGCGACCGGTGACGGGAGGACCAGCCGCCGCCACCCCGTCCTGCACATGTCACGCCCGGACACTACACACGTACCGTAAAAGCACCACGGGGCGGGGCTTAGCGACCGGTTGCGGGAGGACCAGCCGTCGCCACCCCGTCCTACACATGTCACGCCCGCACACTACACACGTACCGTAAAAGCACCCCGGGGTGGGGCTTAGCGACCGGTGGCGGGAGGACCAGCCGCCGCCACCCCGTCCTGCACATGTCACGCCCGGACACTACACACGTACCGTAAAAGCACCGCCACCCCGCCCTGCACATGTCACGGCCGGACACTACACACGTACCGTAAAAGCACCACGGGGCGGGGCCTAGCGACCGGTGGCGGGAGGACCAGCCGCCGCCACCCCGTCCTGCACATGTCACGTCTGGACACTACACATGTACCGTAAATGCCCCACGGGGCGGGGCTTAGCGACCGGTGGCGGGAGAACCAGCCGCCGCCACCCCGTCCTGCACATGTCACGCCCGGACACTACACACGTACCGTAAAAGCACCACGGGGCGGGGCTTAGCGACCGGTGACGGGAGGACCAGCCGCCGCCACCGAGCCCTGCACATGTCACGGCCGGACACTACACACGTACCGTAAAAGCACCACGGGACGGGGCTTAACGACCGGTGGCGGGAGGACCAGCAGCCGCCACCCCGTCCTGCACATGTCACGCCCGGACACTACGCATGTACCGTAAAAGCACCACGGGGCGGGGCTTAGCGACCGGTGACGGGAGGACCAGCCGCCGCCACCCCGTCCTGCACATGTCACGCCCGGACACTACACACGTACCGTAAAAGCACCACGGGGCGGGGCTTAGCGACCGGTTGCGGGAGGACCAGCCGTCGCCACCCCGTCCTACACATGTCACGCCCGCACACTACACACGTACCGTAAAAGCACCCCGGGGCGGGGCTTAGCGACCGGTGGCGGGAGGACCAGCCGCCGCCACCCCGTCCTGCACAAGTCACGCCCGGACACTACACACGTACCGTAAAAGCACCACGGGGCGGGGCTTAGCGACCGGAGGCCGGAGGACCAGCCGCCGCCACCCCGCCCTGCACATGTCACGCCCGGACACTACACACGTACCTTAAAAGCACCACGGGGCGGGGCTTAGCGACCGGTGACGGGAGGACCAGCCGCCGCCACCCCGTCCTGCACATGTCACGCCAGGACGCTACACACGGACCATAAAAGCACCACGGGGCGGGGCTCAGCGACCGGTGGCGGGAGGACCAGCCGTCGCCACCCCGTCCTACACATGTCACGCCCGCACAATACACACGGACCGTAAAAGCACCACGGGGCGGGGCTTAGCGACCGGTGACGGGAGGACCAGCCGCCGCCACCCCGTCCTGCACATGTCACGCCCGGACACTACACACGTACCGTAAAAGCACCGAGGGGCGGGGCTTAGCGACCGGTTGCGGGAGGACCAGCCGTCGCCACCCCGTCCTACACATGTCACGCCCGCACACTACACACGTACCGTAAAAGCACCCCGGGGCGGGGCTTAGCGACCGGTGGCGGGAGGACCAGCCGCCGCCACCCCGTCCTGCACAAGTCACGCCCGGACACTACACACGTACCGTAAAAGCACCACGGGGCGGGGCTTAGCGACCGGAGGCTGGACGACCAGCCGCCGCCACCCCGTTCTGCACATGTCACGCCCGGACACAACACACGTACCGTAGAAGCACCCCGGGGCGGGGCTTAGCGACCGGTGGCTGGAGGACCAGCCTCCGCCACCCCGCCCTGCACATGTCACGGCCGGACACTACACACGTACCGTAAAAGCACCACGGGGCGGGGTTTAGCGACCGGTGACGTTAGGACCAGCCGCCGCCACCCCGCCCTGCACATGTCACGCCCGGACACTACACACGTACCGTAAAAGCACCACGGGGCGGGGCTTAGCCACCGGTTGCGGGAGGACCAGCCGTCGCCACCCCGTCCTACACATGTCACGCCCGCACACTACACACGTACCGTAAAAGCACCCCGGGGCGGGGCTTAGCGACCGGTGGCGGGAGGACCAGCCTCCGCCACCCCGCCCTGCACATGTCACGGCCGGACACTACACACGTACCGTAAAAGCACCACGGGGCGGGGCTTAGCGACCGGTGGCGGGAGGACCAGCCGCCGCCACCCCGTCCTGCACATGTCACGCCCGGACACTACACACGTACCGTAAAAGCACCACGGGGCGGGGCTTAGCGACCGGTGGCGGGAGGACCAGCCGCCGCCACCCCGTCCTGCACATGTCACGCCCGGACACTACACACGTACCGTAAAAGCACCACGGGGCGGGGCTTAGCGACCGGTGACGGGAGGACCAGCCGCCGCCACCCCGTCCTGCACATGTCACGCCAGGACGCTACACACGTACCGTAAAAGCACCACGGGGCGGGGCTCAGCGACCGGTGGCGGGAGGACCAGCCGTCGCCACCCCGTCCTACACATGTCACGCCCGCACAATACACACGGACCGTAAAAGCACCACGGGGCGGGGCTTAGCGACCGGTGACGGGAGGACCAGCCGCCGCCACCCCGTCCTGCACATGTCACGCCCGGACACTACACACGTACCGTAAAAGCACCACGGGGCGGGGCTTAGCGACCGGTTGCGGGAGGACCAGCCGTCGCCACCCCGTCCTACACATGTCACGCCCGCACACTACACACGTACCGTAAAAGCACCCCGGGGCGGGGCTTAGCGACCGGTGGCGGGAGGACCAGCCGCCGCCACCCCGTCCTGCACAAGTCACGCCCGGACACTACACACGTACCGTAAAAGCACCACGGGGCGGGGCTTAGCGACCGGAGGCTGGACGACCAGCCGCCGCCACCCCGTTCTGCACATGTCACGCCCGGACACAACACACGTACCGTAGAAGCACCCCGGGGCGGGGCTTAGCGACCGGTGGCTGGAGGACCAGCCTCCGCCACCCCGCCCTGCACATGTCACGGCCGGACACTACACACGTACCGTAAAAGCACCACGGGGCGGGGTTTAGCGACCGGTGACGTTAGGACCAGCCGCCGCCACCCCGCCCTGCACATGTCACGCCCGGACACTACACACGTACCGTAAAAGCACCACGGGGCGGGGCTTAGCCACCGGTTGCGGGAGGACCAGCCGTCGCCACCCCGTCCTACACATGTCACGCCCGCACACTACACACGTACCGTAAAAGCACCCCGGGGCGGGGCTTAGCGACCGGTGGCGGGAGGACCAGCCTCCGCCACCCCGCCCTGCACATGTCACGGCCGGACACTACACACGTACCGTAAAAGCACCACGGGGCGGGGCTTAGCGACCGGTGGCGGGAGGACCAGCCGCCGCCACCCCGTCCTGCACATGTCACGCCCGGACACTACACACGTACCGTAAAAGCACCACGGGGCGGGGCTTAGCGACCGGTGGCGGGAGGACCAGCCGCCGCCACCCCGTCCTGCACATGTCACGCCCGGACACTACACACGTACCGTAAAAGCACCACGGGGCGGGGCTTAGCGACCGGTGACGGGAGGACCAGCCGCCGCCACCCCGTCCTGCACATGTCACGCCAGGACGCTACACACGTACCGTAAAAGCACCACGGGGCGGGGCTTAGCGACCGGTGGCGGGAGGACCAGACGCCGCCACCCCGTCCTGCACATGTCACGCCCGGACACTACACACGGACCATAAAAGCACCACGGGGCGGGGCTTAGCGACCGGTGGCGGGAGGACCAGCCGTCGCCACCCCGTCCTGCACATGTCACGCCCGGACACTACACACGGACCATAAAAGCACCACGGGGCGGGGCTTAGCGACCGGTGGCGGGAGGACCAGCCGCCGCCACCCCGTCCTGCACATGTCACGCCCGGACACTACACACGTACCGTAAAAGCACCACGGGGCGGGGCTTAGCGACCGGTGGCGGGAGGACCAGCCGCCGCCACCCCGTCCTGCACATGTCACGCCCGGACACTACACACGTACCGTAAAAGCACCACGGGGCGGGGCTTAGCGACCGGTGACGGGAGGACCAGCCGCCGCCACCCCGTCCTGCACATGTCACGCCAGGACGCTACACACGTACCGTAAAAGCACCACGGGGCGGGGCTTAGCGACCGGTGGCGGGAGGACCAGACGCCGCCACCCCGTCCTGCACATGTCACGCCCGGACACTACACACGGACCATAAAAGCACCACGGGGCGGGGCTTAGCGACCGGTGGCGGGAGGACCAGCCGTCGCCACCCCGTCCTGCACATGTCACGCCCGGACACTACACACGGACCATAAAAGCACCACGGGGCGGGGCTTAGCGACCGGTGGCGGGAGGACCAGACGCCGCCACCCCGTCCTGCACATGTCACGCCCGGACACTACACACGGACCATAAAAGCACCACGGGGCGGGGCTTAGCGACCGGTGGCGGGAGGACCAGCCGTCGCCACCCCGTCCTACACATGTCACGCCCGCACACTACACACGGACCGTAAAAGCACCACGGGGCGGGGCTTAGCGACCGGTGACGGGAGGACCAGCCGCCGCCACCCCGTCCTGCACATGTCACGCCCGGACACTACACACGTACCGTAAAAGCACCACGGGGCGGGGCTTAGCGACCGGTTGCGGGAGGACCAGCCGTCGCCACCCCGTCCTACACATGTCACGCCCGCACACTACACACGTACCGTAAAAGCACCCCGGGGCGGGGCTTAGCGACCGGTGGCGGGAGGACCAGCCGCCGCCACCCCGTCCTGCACAAGTCACGCCCGGACACTACACACGTACCGTAAAAGCACCACGGGGCGGGGCTTAGCGACCGGAGGCCGGAGGACCAGCCGCCGCCACCCCGTTCTGCACATGTCACGCCCGGACACTACACACGTACCGTAGAAGCACCCCGGGGCGGGGCTTAGCGACCGGTGGCTGGAGGACCAGCCTCCGCCACCCCGCCCTGCACATGTCACGGCCGGACACTACACACGTACCGTAAAAGCACCACGGGGCGGGGCTTAGCGACCGGTGGCGGGAGGACCAGCCGCCGCCACCCCGTCCTGCACATGTCACGCCCGGACACTACACACGTACCGTAAAAGCATCACGGGGCGGGGCTTAGCGACCGGTGGCGGGAGGACCAGCCGCCGCCACCCCGCCCTGCACATGTCACGCCCGGACACTACACACGTACCGTAAAAGCACCACGGGGCGGGGCTTAGCGACCGGTGACGGGAGGACCACCCGCTGCCACCCCGTCCTGCACATGTCACGCCAGGACGCTACACACGTACCGTAAAAGCACCACGGGGCGGGGCTTAGCGACCGGTGGCGGGAGGACCAGACGCCGCCACCCCGTCCTGCACATGTCACGCCCGGACACTACACACGGACCATAAAAGCACCACGGGGCGGGGCTTACCGACCGGTGGCGGGAGGACCAGCCGTCGCCACCCAGTCCTACACATGTCACGCCCGCACACTACACACGGACCATAAAAGCACCACGGGGCGGGGCTTAGCGACCGGTGGCGGGAGGACCAGCCGCCGCCACCCCGTCCTGCACATGTCACGCCCGGACACTACACACGAACCGTAAAAGCACCACGGGGCGGGGCTTAGCGACCGGTGGCGGGAGGACCAGCCTCCACCACCGAGCCCTGCACATGTCACGGCCGGACACTACACACGTACCGTAAAAGCACCACGGGACGGGGCTTAACGGCCGGTGGCGGGAGGACCAGCAGCCGCCACCCCGTCCTGCACATGTCACGTCCGGACTCTACGCATGTGCCGTAAAAGCACCACGGGGCGGGGCTTAGCGACCGGTGACGGGAGGACCAGCCGCCGCCACCCCGTCCTGCACATGTCACGCCCGGACACTACACACGTACCGTAAAAGCACCACGGGGCGGGGCTTAGCGACCGGTTGCGGGAGGACCAGCCGTCGCCACCCCGTCCTACACATGTCACGCCCGCACACTACACACGTACCGTAAAAGCACCCCGGGGCGGGGCTTAGCGACCGGTGGCGGGAGGACCAGCCGCCGCCACCCCGTCCTGCACAAGTCACGCCCGAACACTACACACGTACCGTAAAAGCACCACGGGGCGGGACTTAGCGACCAGAGGCCGGAGGACCAGCCGCCGCCCCCCGTCCTGCACATGTCGCGCCCGGACACTACACACGTACCGAAAAAGCACCCCGGGGCGGGGCTTAGCGACCGGTTGCGGGAGAACCAGCCGCCGCCACCCCGTCCTGCACATGTCACGCCCGGACACTACACACGTACCGTAAAAGCACCACGGGGCGGGGCTTAGCGACCGGTGACGGGAGGACCAGCCGCCGCCACCGAGCCGGGCACATGTCACGCCCGGACACTACACACGTACCGTAAAAGCACCACGGGGCGGGGCTTAGCGACCGGTGACGGGAGGACCAGCCTCCGCCACCCCGCCCTGCACATGTCACGCCCGGACACTACACACGTACCGTAAAAGCACCACGGGGCGGGGCTTAGCGACCGGTGGCGGGAGGACCATCCTCCGCCACCCCGTCCTGCACATGTCACGCCCGGACACTACACACGTACCGTAAAAGCACCACGGGGCGGGGCTTAGCGACCGGTGACGGGAGGACCAGCCGCCGCCACCCCGTCCTGCACATGTCACGCCCGGACACTACACACGTACCGTAAAAGTACCACGGGGCGGGGCTTAGCGACCGGTGACGGGAGGACCAGTCCCCGCCACCCCGTCCTGCACATGTCACGCCCGGACACTACACACGTACCGTAAAAGCACCACGGGGCGGGGCTTAGCGACCGGTGACGGGAGGACCACCCGCCGCCACCCCGTCCTGCACATGTCACGCCCGGACACTACACACGTACCGTAAAAGCACCACGGGGCGGGGCTTAGCGACCGGTGGCGGGAGGACCAGCCTCCGCCACCCCGTCCTGCACATGTCACGCCCGGACACTACACACGTACCGTAAAAGCACCCCGGGGCGGGGCTTAGCGACCGGTGGCGGGAGGACCAGCCGCCGCGACCCCGTCCTGCACAAGTCACGCCCGGACACTACACACGTACCGTAAAAGCACCACGGGGAGGGGCTTAGCGACCGGAGGCCGGAGGACCAGCCGCCGCCACCCCGTTCTGCACATGTCACGCCCGGACACTACACATGTACCGTAAAAGCATCACGGGGCGGGGCTTAGCGACCGGTGGCGGGAGGACCAGCCGCCGCGACCCCGTCCTGCACAAGTCACGCCCGGACACTACACACGTACCGTAAAAGCACCACGGGGCGGGGCTTAGCGACCGGTGGCGGGAGGACCAGCCTCCGCCACCCCGTCCTGCACATGTCACGGCCGGACACTACACACGTACCGTAAAAGCACCACGGGGCGGGGCTTAGCGACCGGTGGCGGGAGGACCAGCCGCCGCCACCCCGTTCTGCACATGTCACGCCCGGACACTACGCACGTACCGTAAAAGCACCCCGGGGCGGGGCTTAGCGACCGGTGGCGGGAGGACCAGCCTCCGCCACCCCGTCCTGCACATGTCACGCCCGGACACTACACACGTACCGTAAAAGCACCACGGGGCGGGGCTTAGCGACCGGTGGCGGGAGGACCAGCCGCCGCCACCCCGTCCTGCACATGTCACGCCCGGACACTACACACGTACCGTAAAAGCACCACGGGGCGGGGCTTAGCGACCGGTGACGGGAGGACCAGCCGCCGCCACCCCGTCCTGCACATGTCACGCCAGGACGCTACACACGTACCGTAAACGCACCACGGGGCGGGGCTTAGCGACCGGTGGCGGGAGGACCAGCCGCCGCCACCCCGCCCTGCACATGTCACGCCCGGACACTACACACGTACCGTAAAAGCACCACGGGGCGGGGTTTAGCGACCGGTGACGGGAGGACCAGCCGCCGCCACCCCGTCCTGCACATGTCACGCCAGGACGCTACACACGTACGGTAAAAGCACCACGGGGCGCGGCTTAGCGACCGGTGGCGGGAGGACCAGACGCAGCCACCCCGTCCTGCACATGTCACGCCCGGACACTACACACGAACCGAAAAAGCACCACGGGGCGGGGCTTAGCGACCGGTGGCGGGAGGACCAGCCGTCGCCACCCCGTCCTGCACATGTCACGGCCGGACACTACACACGTACCGTAAAAGCACCACGGGACGGGGCTTAACGGCCGGTGGCGGGAGGACCAGCAGCCGCCACCCCGTCCTGCACATGTCACGTCCGGACTCTACGCATGTACCGTAAAAGCACCACGGGGCGGGGCTTAGCGACCGGAGGCCGGAGGACCAGCCGCCGCCACCCCGTCCTGCACATGTCGCGCCCGGACACTACACACGTACCGTAAAAGCACCCCGGGGCGGGGTTTAGCGACCGGTGGCGGGAGGACCAGCCTCCGCCACCCCGCCCTGCACATGTCACGGCCGGACACTACACATGTACCGTAAATGCCCCACGGGGCGGGGCTTAGCGACCGGTGGCGGGAGAACCAGCCTCCGCCACCCCGCCCTGCACATGTCACGTCTGGACACTACACATGTACCGTAAATGCCCCACGGGGCGGGGCTTAGCGACCGGTGGCGGGAGAACCAGCCTCCGCCACCCCGCCCTGCACATGTCACGGCCGGACACTACACACGTACCGTAAAAGCACCACAGGGCGGAGCTTAGCGACCGGAGGCCGGAGGACCAGCCTCCACCACCGAGCCCTGCACATGTCACGCCAGGACGCTACACACGAACCGTAAAAGCACCACGGGGCGGGGCTAAGCGACCGGTTGCGGGAGGACCAGCCTCCACCACCGAGCCCTGCACACGTCACGCCAGGACGCTACACACGTACCGTAAAAGCACCACGGGGCGGGGCTTAGCGACCGGTGGCTGGAGGACCAGCCGCCGCCACCCCGTCCTGCACATGTCACGCCCGGACACTACACACGTACCGTAAAAGCACCCCGGAGCGGGGCTTAGCGACCGGTGGCGGGAGGACCAGCCTCCGCCACCCCGCCCTGCACATGTCACGGCCGGACACTGCACACGTACCGTAAAAGCCCCACGGGGCGGGGTTAGCGACCGGTTGCGGGAGAACCAGCCGCCGCCACCCCGTCCTACACATGTCACGCCCGGACACTACACACGTACCGTAAAAGCACCACGGGGCGGGGCTTAGCGACCGGTGGCGGGAAGACCAGCAGCCGCCACCCCGCCCTGCACATGTCACGGCCGGACACTACACACGTACCGTAAAAGCACCACGGGACGGGGCTTAACGGCCGGTGGCGGGAGGACCAGCAGCCGCCACCCCGTCCTGCACATGTCACGTCCGGACACTACGCATGTACCGTAAAAGCACCACGGGGCGGGGCTTAGCGACCGGTTGCGGGAGGACCAGCCGTCGCCACCCCGTCCTACACATGTCACGCCCGCACACTACACACGTACCGTAAAAGCACCCCGGGGCGGGGCTTAGCGACCGGTGGCGGGAGGACCAGCCGCCGCCACCCCGTCCTGCACAAGTCACGCCCGGACACTACACACGTACCGTAAAAGCACCACGGGGCGGGGCTTAGCGACCGGAGGCCGGAGGACCAGCCGCCGCCACCCCGTTCTGCACATGTCACGCCCGGACAATACACACGTACCGTAGAAGCACCCCGGGGCGGGGCTTAGCGACCGGTGCCTGGAGGACCAGCCTCCGCCACCCCGCCCTGCACATGTCACGGCCGGACACTACACACGTACCGTAAAAGCACCACGGGGCGGGGCTTAGCGACCGGTGACGGGAGGACCAGCCGCCGCCACCCCGTCCTGCACATGTCACGCCCGGACACTACACACGTACCGTAAAAGCACCACGGGGCGGGGCTTAGCGACCGGTGGCGGGAGGACCAGCCGCCGCCACCCCGTCCTGCACATGTCACGCCCGGACACTACACACGTACCGTAAAAGCATCACGGGGCGGGGCTTAGCGACCGGTGACGGGAGGACCAGCCGCCGCCACCCCGTCCTGCACATGTCACGCCAGGACGCTACACACGTACCGTAAAAGCACCACGGGGCGGGGCTTAGCGACCGGTGGCGGGAGGACCAGACGCCGCCACCCCGTCCTGCACATGTCACGCCCGGACACTACACACGGACCATAAAAGCACCACGGGGCGGGGCTTAGCGACCGGTGGCGGGAGGACCAGCCGTCGCCACCCCGTCCTACACATGTCACGCCCGCACACTACACACGGACCGTAAAAGCACCACGGGGCGGGGCTTAGCGACCGGTGACGGGAGGACCAGCCGCCGCCACCCCGTCCTGCACATGTCACGCCCGCACACTACACACGGACCGTAAAAGCACCACGGGGCGGGGCTTAGCGACCGGTGGCGGGAGGACCAGCCGTCGCCACCCCGTCCTACACATGTCACGCCCGCACACTACACACGTACCGTAAAAGCACCCCGGGGCGGGGCTTAGCGACCGGTGGCGGGAGGACCAGCCGCCGCCACCCCGTCCTGCACAAGTCACGCCCGGACACTACACACGTACCGTAAAAGCACCACGGGGCGGGGCTTAGCGACCGGAGGCCGGAGGACCAGCCGCCGCCACCCCGTTCTGCACATGTCACGCCCGGACACTACACACGTACCGTAGAAGCACCACGGGGCGGGGCTTAGCGACCGGTGGCTGGAGGACCAGCCTCCGCCACCCCGTCCTGCACATGTCACGCCAGGACGCTACACACGTACCGTAAAAGCACCACGGGGCGGGGCTTAGCGACCGGTGGCGGGAGGACCAGACGCCGCCACCCCGTCCTGCACATGTCACGCCCGGACACTACACACGGACCATAAAAGCACCACGGGGCGGGGCTTAGCGACCGGTGGCGGGAGGACCAGCCGTCGCCACCCCGTCCTACACATGTCACGCCCGCACACTACACACGGACCGTAAAAGCACCACGGGGCGGGGCTTAGCGACCGGTGACGGGAGGACCAGCCGCCGCCACCCCGTTATGCACATGTCACGCCCGGACACTACACACGTACCGTAAAAGCACCACGGGGCGGGGCTTAGCGACCGGTTGCGGGAGGACCAGCCGTCGCCACCCCGTCCTACACATGTCACGCCCGCACACTACACACGTACCGTAAAAGCACCCCGGGGCGGGGCTTAGCGACCGGTGGCGGGAGGACCAGCCGCCGCCACCCCGTCCTGCACAAGTCACGCCCGGACACTACACACGTACCGTAAAAGCACCACGGGGCGGGGCTTAGCGACCGGAGGCCGGAGGACCAGCCGCCGCCACCCCGTTCTGCACATGTCACGCCCGGACACTACACACGTACCGTAGAAGCACCCCGGGGCGGGGCTTAGCGACCGGTATCTGGAGGACCAGCCTCCGCCACCCCGCCCTGCACATGTCACGGCCGGACACTACACACGTACCGTAAAAGCACCACGGGGCGGGGCCTAGCGACCGGTGGCGGGAGGACCAGCCGCCGCCACCCCGTCCTGCACATGTCACGCCCGGACACCACACACGTACCGTAAAAGCATCACGGGGCGGGGCTTAGCGACCGGTGGCGGGAGGACCAGCCGCCGCCACCCCGCCCTGCACATGTCACGCCCGGACACTACACACGTACCGTAAAAGCACCACGGGGCGGGGCTTAGCGACCGGTGACGGGAGGACCAGCCGCCGCCACCCCGTCCTGCACATGTCACGCCAGGACGCTACACACGTACCGTAAAAGCACCACGGGGCGGGGCTTAGCGACCGGTGGCGGGAGGACCAGACGCCGCCACCCCGTCCTGCACATGTCACGCCCGGACACTACACACGGACCATAAAAGCACCACGGGGCGGGGCTTAGCGACCGGTGGCGGGAGGACCAGCCGTCGCCACCCCGTCCTACACATGTCACGCCCGCACACTACACACGGACCGCAAAAGCACCACGGGGCGGGGCTTAGCGACCGGTGGCGGGAGGACCAGCCGTCGCCACCCCGTCCTACACATGTCACGCCCGCACACTACACACGGACCGTAAAAGCACCACGGGGCGGGGCTTAGCGACCGGTGGCGGGAGGACCAGCCTCCACCACCGAGCCCTGCACATGTCACGCAAGGACACTACACACGTACCGTAAAAGCACCCCGGGGCGGGGCTTAGCGACCGGTGGCGGGAGGACCAGCCTCCGCCACCCCGCCCTGCACATGTCACGGCCGGACACTACACACGTACCGTAAAAGCACCACGGGACGGGGCTTAACGGCCGGTGGCGGGAGGACCAGCAGCCGCCACCCCGTCCTGCACATGTCACGTCCGGACTCTACGCATGTACCGTAAAAGCACCACGGGGCGGGGCTTAGCGACCGGTGACGGGAGGACCAGCCGCCGCCACCCCGTCCTGCACATGTCACGCCCGGACACTACACACGTACCGTAAAAGCACCACGGGGCGGGGCTTAGCGACCGGTTGCGGGAGGACCAGCCGTCGCCACCCCGTCCTACACATGTCACGCCCGTACACTACACACGTACCGTAAAAGCACCCCGGGGCGGGGCTTAGCGACCGGTGGCGGGAGGACCAGCCGCCGCCACCATGTCCTGCACAAGTCACGCCCGAACACTACACACGTACCGTAAAAGCACCACGGGGCGGGGCTTAGCGACCAGAGGCCGGAGGACCAGCCGCCGCCCCCCGTCCTGCACATGTCGCGCCCGGACACTACACACGTACCGTAAAAGCACCACGGGGCGGGGCTTAGCGACCGGTGACGGGAGGACCAGCCGCCGGCACCGAGCCGTGCACATGTCACGCCAGGACGCTACACACATACCGTAAAAGCACCACGGGTCGGGGCTTAGCGACCGGTTGCGGGAGAACCAGCCGCCGCCACCCCGTCCTGCACATGTCACGCCCGGACACTACACACGTACCGTAAAAGCACCACGGGGCGGGGCTTAGCGACCGGTGACGGGAGGACCAGCCGCCGCCACCGCGTCCTGCACATGTCACGCCAGGACACTACACACGTACCGTAAAAGCACCACGGGGCGGGGCTTAGCGACCGGTGGCGGGAGGACCAGCCGCCGCCACCCCGTCCTGCACAAGTCACGCCCGGACACTACACACGTACCGTAAAAGCACCACGGGGCGGGGCTTAGCGACCGGAGGCCGGAGGACCAGCCGCCGCCACCCCGTTCTGCACATGTCACGCCCGGACACTACACACGTACCGTAGAAGCACCCCGGGGCGGGGCTTAGCGACCGGTGGCGGGAGGACCAGCCTCCGCCACCCCGCCCTGCACATGTCACGGCCGGACACTACACACGTACCGTAAAAGCACCACGGGGCGGGGATTAGCGACCGGTGGCGGGAGGACCAGCCGCCGGCACCCCGTCTTGCACATGTCACGCCCGGACACTACACACGTACCGTAAAAGCACCACGGGGCGGGGCTTAGCGACCGGTTGCGGGAGGACCAGCCGTCGCCACCCCGTCCTACACATGTCACGCCCGCACACTACACACGTACCGTAAAAGCACCCCGGGGCGGGGCTTAGCGACCGGTGGCGGGAGGACCAGCCGCCGCCACCCCGTCCTGCACAAGTCACGCCCGGACACTACACACGTACCGTAAAAGCACCACGGGGCGGGGCTTAGCGACCGGAGGCCGGAGGACCAGCCGCCGCCACCCCGTCCTGCACATGTCACGCCCGGACACTACACACGTACCGTAAAAGCACCACGGGGCGGGGCTTAGCGACCGGTTGCGGGAGGACCAGCCGTCGCCACCCCGTCCTACACATGTCACGCCCGTACACTACACACGTACCGTAAAAGCACCCCGGGGCGGGGCTTAGCGACCGGTGGCGGGAGGACCAGCCGCCGCCACCATGTCCTGCACAAGTCACGCCCGAACACTACACACGTACCGTAAAAGCACCACGGGGCGGGGCTTAGCGACCAGAGGCCGGAGGACCAGCCGCCGCCCCCCGTCCTGCACATGTCGCGCCCGGACACTACACACGTACCGAAAAAGCACCCCGGGGCGGGGCTTAGCGACCGGTTGCGGGAGAACCAGCCGCCGCCACCCCGTCCTGCACATGTCACGCCCGGACACTACACACGAACCGTAAAAGCACCACGGGGCGGGGCTTAGCGACCGGTGACGGGAGGACCAGCCGCCGGCACCGAGCCGTGCACATGTCACGCCAGGACGCTACACACATACCGTAAAAGCACCACGGGTCGGGGCTTAGCGACCGGTTGCGGGAGAACCAGCCGCCGCCACCCCGTCCTGCACATGTCACGCCCGGACACTACACACGTACCGTAAAAGCACCACGGGGCGGGGCTTAGCGACCGGTGACGGGAGGACCAGCCGCCGCCACCCCGTCCTGCACATGTCACGCCAGGACACTACACACGTACCGTAAAAGCACCACGGGGCGGGGCTTAGCGACCGGTGGCGGGAGGACCAGCCGTCGCCACCCCGTCCTGCACAAGTCACGCCCGGACACTACACACGTACCGTAAAAGCACCACGGGGCGGGGCTTAGCGACCGGAGGCCGGAGGACCAGCCGCCGCCACCCCGTTCTGCACATGTCACGCCCGGACACTACACACGTACCGTAGAAGCACCCCGGGGCGGGGCTTAGCGACCGGTGGCGGGAGGACCAGCCTCCGCCACCCCGCCCTGCACATGTCACGGCCGGACACTACACACGTACCGTAAAAGCACCACGGGGCGGGGCTTAGCGACCGGTGGCGGGAGGACCAGCCGCCGCCACCCCGTCCTGCACATGTCACGCCCGGACACTACACACGTACCGTAAAAGCACCACGGGGCGGGGCTTAGCGACCGGTTGCGGGAGGACCAGCCGTCGCCACCCCGTCCTACACATGTCACGCCCGCACACTACACACGTACCGTAAAAGCACCCCGGGGCGGGGCTTAGCGACCGGTGGCGGGAGGACCAGCCGCCGCCACCCCGTCCTGCACATGTCACGCCCGGACACTACACACGTACCGTAAAAGCATTACGGGGCGGGGCTTAGCGACCGGTGGCGGGAGGACCAGCCGCCGCCACCCCGTCCTGCACATGTCACGCCCGGACACTACACACGTACCGTAAAAGCACCACGGGGCGGGGCTTAGCGACCGATGACGGGAGGACCAGCCGCCGCCACCCCGTCCTGCACATGTCACGCCCGGACACTACACACGTACCGTAAAAGCACCAGGGGCGGGGCTTAGCGACCGGTGACGGGAGGACCAGCCGCCGCCACCCCGTCCTGCACATGTCACGCCCGGACACTACACACGTACCGTAAAAGCACCACGGGGCGGGGCTTAGCGACCGGTGGCGGGAGGTCCAGCCTCCGCCACCCCGTCCTGCACATGTCACGCCCGGACACTACACACGTACCGCAAAAGCACCACGGGGCGGGGCTTAGCGACCGGTGACGGGAGGACCAGCCGCCGCCACCCCGTCCTGCACATGTCACGCCAGGACACTACACACGTACCGTAAAAGCACCACGGGGCGGGGCTTAGCGACCGGTGACGGGAGGACCAGCCGCCGCCACCCCGTCCTGCACATGTCACGCCAGGGCGCTACACACGTACCGTAAAAGCACCACGGGGAAGGGCTTAGCGACCGGTGACGGGAGGACCAGCCGCCGCCACCCCGTCCTGCACATGTCACGCCAGGACGCTACACACGTACCGTAAAAGTACCACGGGGCGGGGCTTAGCGACCGGTGGCGGGAGGACCAGCCGCCGCCACCCCGCCCTGCACATGTCACGCCCGGATACTACACACGTACCGTAAAAGCACCACAGGGCGGGGCTTAGCGACCGGTGACGGGAGGACCAGCCGCCGCCACCCTGTCCTGCACATGTCACGCCAGGACGCTACACACGTACCGTAAAAGCACCACGGGGCGGGGTTTAGCGACCGGTGGCGGGAGGACCAGCCGCCGCCACCCCGTCCTGCACATGTCACGCCCGGACACTACACACGGACCATAAAAGCACCACGGGGCGGGGCTTAGCGACCGGTGGCGGGAGGACCAGCCGTCGCCACCCCGTCCTAACCATGTCACGCCCGCACACTACACACGGACCGTAAAAGCACCACGGGGCGGGGCTTAGCGACCGGTGGCGGGAGGACCAGCCTCCACCACCGGCCCTGCACATGTCACGGCCGGACACTACACACGTACCGTAAAAGCACCACGGGACGGGGCTTAATGGCCGGTGGCGGGAGGACCAGCAGCCGCCACCCCGTCCTGCACATGTCACGTCCGGACTCTACGCATGTACCGTAAAAACACCACGGGGCGGGGCTTAGCGACCGGTGATGGGAGGACCAGCCGCCGCCACCCCGTCCTGCACATGTCACGCCCGGACACTACACACGAACCGTAAAAGCACCACGGGGCGGGGCTTAGCGACCGGTGGCGGGAGGACCAGCCTCCACCACCGAGCCCTGCACATGTCACGGCCGGACACTACACACGTACCGTAAAAGCACCACGGGACGGGGCTTAACGGCCGGTGGCGGGAGGACCAGCAGCCGCCACCCCGTCCTGCACATGTCACGTCCGGACTCTACGCATGTACCGTAAATGCACCACGGGGCGGGGCTTAGCGACCGGTGACGGGAGGACCAGCCGCCGCCACCCCGTCCTGCACATGTCACGCCCGGACACTACACACGTACCGTAAAAGCACCACGGGGCGGGGCTTAGCGACCGGTTGCGGGAGGACCAGCCGTCGCCACCCCGTCCTACACATGTCACGCCCGCACACTACACACGTACCGTAAAAGCACCCCGGGGCGGGGCTTAGCGACCGGTGGCGGGAGGACCAGCCGCCGCCACCCCGTCCTGCACAAGTCACGCCCGGACACTACACACGTACCGTAAAAGCACCACGGGGCGGGGCTTAGCGACCGGAGGCCGGAGGACCAGCCGCCGCCACCCCGTTCTGCACATGTCACGCCCGGACACTACACACGTACCGTAAAAGCACCAGGGGCGGGGCTTAGCGACCGGTGACGGGAGGACCAGCCGCCGCCACCCCGTCCTGCACATGTCACGCCCGGACACTACACACGTACCGTAAAAGCACCACGGGGCGGGGCTTAGCGACCGGTGGCGGGAGGACCAGCCGCCGCCACCCCGTCCTGCACATGTCACGCCAGGACGCTACACACGTACCGTAAAAGCACCACGGGGCGGGGCTTAGCGACCGGTGGCGGGAGGACCAGCCGCCGCCACCCCGCCCTGCACATGTCACGCCCGGACACTACACACGTACCGTAAAAGCACCACAGGGCGGGGCTTAGCGACCGGTGACGGGAGGACCAGCCGCCGCCACCCCGTCCTGCACATGTCACGCCAGGACGCAACACACGTATCGTAAAAGCACCACGGGGCGGGGTTTAGCGACCGGTGGCGGGAGGACCAGCCGCCGCCACCCCGTCCTGCACATGTCACGCCCGGACACTACACACGGACCATAAAAGCACCACGGGGCGGGGCTTAGCGACCGGTGGCGGGAGGACCAGCCGTCGCCACCCCGTCCTAACCATGTCACGCCCGCACACTACACACGGACCGTAAAAGCACCACGGGGCGGGGCTTAGCGACCGGTGGCGGGAGGACCAGCCTCCACCACCGAGCCCTGCACATGTCACGGCCGGACACTACACACGTACCGTAAAAGCACCACGGGACGGGGCTTAATGGCCGGTGGCGGGAGGACCAGCAGCCGCCACCCCGTCCTGCACATGTCACGTCCGGACTCTACGCATGTACCGTAAAAGCACCACGGGGCGGGGCTTAGCGACCGGTGACGGGAGGACCAGCCGCCGCCACCCCGTCCTGCACATGTCACGCCCGGACACTACACACGAACCGTAAAAGCACCACGGGGCGGGGCTTAGCGACCGGTGGCGGGAGGACCAGCCTCCACCACCGAGCCCTGCACATGTCACGGCCGGACACTACACACGTACCGTAAAAGCACCACGGGACGGGGCTTAACGGCCGGTGGCGGGAGGACCAGCAGCCGCCACCCCGTCCTGCACATGTCACGTCCGGACTCTACGCATGTACCGTAAAAGCCCCACGGGGCGGGGCTTAGCGACCGGTGACGGGAGGACCAGCCGCCGCCACCCCGTCCTGCACATGTCACGCCCGGACACTACACACGTACCGTAAAAGCACCACGGGGCGGGGCTTAGCGACCGGTTGCGGGAGGACCAGCCGTCGCCACCCCGTCCTACACATGTCACGCCCGCACACTACACACGTACCGTAAAAGCACCCCGGGGCGGGGCTTAGCGACCGGTGGCGGGAGGACCAGCCGCCGCCACCCCGTCCTGCACAAGTCACGCCCGGACACTACACACGTACCGTAAAAGCACCACGGGGCGGGGCTTAGCGACCGGAGGCCGGAGGACCAGCCGCCGCCACCCCGTTCTGCACATGTCACGCCCGGACACTACACACGTACCGTAGAAGCACCCCGGGGCGGGGCTTAGCGACCGGTGGCGGGAGGACCAGCCTCCGCCACCCCGCCCTGCACATGTCACGGCCGGACACTACACACGTACCGTAAAAGCACCACGGGGCGGGGCTTAGCGACCGGTGGCGGGAGGACCAGCCGCCGCCACCCCGTCCTGCACATGTCACGCCCGGACACTACACACGTACCGTAAAAGCATTACGGGGCGGGGCTTAGCGACCGGTGGCGGGAGGACCAGCCGCCGCCACCCCGTCCTGCACATGTCACGCCCGGACACTACACACGTACCGTAAAAGCACCACGGGGCGGGGCTTAGCGACCGGTGACGGGAGGACCAGCCGCCGCCACCCCGTCCTGCACATGTCACGCCCGGACACTACACACGTACCGTAAAAGCACCAGGGGCGGGGCTTAGCGACCGGTGACGGGAGGACCAGCCGCCGAGACCCCGTCCTGCACATGTCACGCCCGGACACTACACACGTACCGTAAAAGCACCACGGGGCGGGGCTTAGCGACCGGTGGCGGGAGGACCAGCCTCCGCCACCCCGTCCTGCACATGTCACGCCCGGACACTACACACGTACCGCAAAAGCACCACGGGGCGGGGCTTAGCGACCGGTTGCGGGAGGACCAGCCGTCGCCACCCCGTCCTGCACAAGTCACGCCCGAACACTACACACGTACCGTAAAAGCACCACGGGGCGGGGCTTAGCGACCAGAGGCCGGAGGACCAGCCACCGCCATCCCGTCCTGCCCATGTCACGCCCGGACACTACACACGTACCGTAAAAGCACCCCGGGGTGGGGCTTAGCGACCGGTGGCGGGAGGACCAGCCTCCGCCACCCCGCCCTGCACATGTCACGGCCGGACACTACACACGTACCGTAAAAGCACCACGGGGCGGGGCCTGGCGACCGGTGGCGGGAGGACCAGCCGCCGCCACCCCGTCCTGCACATGTCACGTCTGGACACTACACATGTACCGTAAAAGCACCACGGGGCGGGGCTTAGAGACCGGTTGCGGGAGAACCAGCCGCCGCCACCCCGTCCTGCACATGTCACGCCCGGACACTACACACGTACCGTAAAAGCACCACGGGGCGGGGCTTAGCGACCGGTGACGGGAGGACCAGCCGCCGCCACCGAGCCGTGCACATGTCACGCCAGGACGCTACACACGTACCGTAAAAGCACCACGGGGCGGGGCTTAGCGACCGGTTGCGGGAGAACCAGCCGCCGCCACCCCGTCCTGCACATGTCACGCCCGGACACTACACACGTACCGTAAAAGCACCACGGGGCGGGGCTTAGCGACCGGAGGCCGGAGGACCACCCGCCGCCTACCCGTCCTGCACATGTCACGTCTGGACACGACACATGTACCGTAAAAGCCCCACGGGGCGGGGCTTAGCGACCGGTGGCGGGAAAACCAGCCGCCGCCACCCCGTCCTGCACATGTCACGCCCGGACACTACATACGTACCGTAAAAGCACCACGGGGCGGGGCTTAGCGACCGGTGGCGGGAGGACCAGACGCCGCCACCCCGTCCTGCACATGTCACGCCCGGACACTACACACGGACCATAAAAGCACCACGGGGCGGGGCTTAGCGACCGGTGGCGGGAGGACCAGCCGTCGCCACCCCGTCCTACACATGTCACGCGAGCACACTACACACGGACCGTAAAAGCACCACGGGGCGGGGCTTAGCGACCGGTGGCGGGGGGACCAGCAGCCGCCACCCCGTCCTGCACATGTCACGTCCGGACTCTACGCATGTACCGTAAAAGCACCACGGGGCGGGGCTTAGCGACCGGTGACGGGAAGACCAGCCGCCGCCACCCCGTCCTGCACAAGTCACGCCCGAACACTACACACGTACCGTAAAAGCACCACGGGGCGGGGCTTAGCGACCAGAGGCCGGAGGACCAGCCGCCGCCACCCCGTCCTGCACACGTCACGCCCGGACACTACACACGTACCGTAAAAGCACCCCGGGGCGGGGCTTAGCGACCGGTGGCGGGAGGACCAGCCTCCGCCACCCCGCCCTGCACATGTCACGGCCGGACACTACACACGTACCGTAAAAGCACCACGGGGCGGGGCCTAGCGACCGGTGGCGGGAGGACCAGCCGCCGCCACCCCGTCCTGCACATGTCACGTCTGGACACTACACATGCACCGTAAAAGCCCCACGGGGCGGGGCTTAGCGACCGGTGGCGGGAGAACCAGCCGCCGCCACCCCGTCGTGCACATGTCACGCCCGGACACTACACACGTACCGTAAAAGCACCACGGGGCGGGGCTTAGCGACCGGTGGCGGGAGGACCAGCCGCCGCCACCCCGTCCTGCACATGTCACGCCCGGACACTACACACGAACCGTAAAAGCACCACGGGGCGGGGCTTAGCGACCGGTGGCGGGAGGACCAGCCTCCACCACCGAGCCCTGCACATGTCACGGCCGGACACTACACACGTACCGTAAAAGCACCACGGGACGGGGCTTAACGGCCGGTGGCGGGAGGACCAGCAGCCGCCACCCCGTCCTGCACATGTCACGTCCGTACTCTACGCATGTACCGTAAAAGCACCACGGGGCGGGGCTTAGCGACCGGTGACGGGAGGACCAGCCGCCGCCACCCCGTCCTGCACATGTCACGCCCGGACACTACACACGAACCGTAAAAGCACCACGGGGCGGGGCTTAGCGACCGGTGGCGGGAGGACCAGCCTCCACCACCGAGCCCTGCACATGTCACGCCCGGACACTACACACGTACCGTAAAAGCACCACGGGACGGGGCTTAACGGCCGGTGGCGGGTGGACCAGCAGCCGCCACCCCGTCCTGCACATGTCACGCCCGGACACTACACACATACTGTAAAAGCACCACGGGGCGGGGCTTAGCGACCGGTGACGGGAGGACCAGCCGCCGCCACCCCGTCCTGCACATGTCACGCCCGGACACTACACACGTACCGTAAAAGCACCACGGGGCGGGGCTTAGCGACCGGTTGCGGGAGGACCAGCCGTCGCCACCCCGTCCTACACATGTCACGCCCGAACACTACACATGTACCGTAAAAGCCCCACGGGGCGGGGCTTAGCGACCGGTGGCGGGAGGACCAGCCGCCGCCACCCCGTCCTGCACATGTCACGCCCGGACACTACACACGAACCGTAAAAGCACCACGGGCCGGGGCTTAGCGACCGGTGGCGGGAGGACCAGCCTCCACCACCGAGCCCTGCACATGTCACGGCCGGACACTACACACGTACCGTAAAAGCACCACGGGACGGGGCTTAACGGCCGGTGGCGGGAGGACCAGCAGCCGCCACCCCGTCCTGCACATGTCACGTCCGGACTCTACGCATGTACCGTAAAAGCACCACGGGGCGGGGCTTAGCGACCGGTGGCGGGAGGACCAGCCGCCGCCACCCCGTCCTGCACATGTCACGCCCGGACACTACACACGTACCGTAAAAGCACCACGGGGCGGGGCTTAGCGACCGGTTGCGGGAGGACCAGCCGTCGCCACCCCGTCCTACACATGTCACGCCCGCACACTACACACGTACCGTAAAAGCCCCACGGGGCGGGGCTTAGCGACCGGTTGCGGGAGAACCAGCCGCCGCCACCCCGTCCTGCACATGTCACGCCCGGACACTACACACGAACCGTAAAAGCACCACGGGGCGGGGCTTAGCGACCGGTGGCGGGAGGACCAGCCGCCGCCACCCCGTCCTGCACAAGTCACGCCCGAACACTACACACGTACCGTAAAAGCACCACGGGGCGGGGCTTAGCGACCAGAGGCCGGAGGACCAGCCGCCGCCACCCCGTCCTGCCCATGTCACGCCCGGACACTACACACGTACCGTAAAAGCACCCCGGGGTGGGGCTTAGCGACCGGTGGCGGGAGGACCAGCCTCCGCCACCCCGCCCTGCACATGTCACGGCCGGACACTACACACGTACCGTAAAAGCCCCACGGGGCGGGGCCTAGCGACCGGTGGCGGGAGGACCAGCCGCCGCCACCCCGTCCTGCACATGTCACGTCTGGACACTACACATGTACCGTAAAAGCCCCACGGGGCGGGGCTTAGCGACCGGTGGCGGGAGAACCAGCCGCCGCCACCCCGTCCTGCACATGTCACGCCCGGACACTACACACGTACCGTAAAAGCACCACGGGGCGGGGCTTAGCGACCGGTGACGGGAGGACCAGCCGCCGCCACCGAGCCGTGCACATGTCACGCCAGGACGCTACACACGTACCGTAAAAGCACCACGGGGCGGGGCTTAGCGACCGGTTGCGGGAGACCCAGCCTCCGCCACCCCGCTCTGCACATGTCACGGGCGGACACTACACACGTTCCGTAAAAGCACCACGGGGCGGGGCCTAGCGACCGGTGGCGGGAGGACCAGCCGCCGCCACCCCGTCCTGCACATGTCACGTCTGGACACGACACATGTACCGTAAAAGCCCCACGGGGCGGGGCTTAGCGACCGGTGGCGGGAGAACCAGCCGCCGCCACCCCGTCCTGCACATGTCACGCCCGGACACTACACACGTACCGTAAAAGCACCACGGGGCGGGGCTTAGCGACCGGTGGCGGGAGGACCAGACGCCGCCACCCCGTCCTGCACATGTCACGCCCGGACACTACACACGGACCATAAAAGCACCACGGGGCGGGGCTTAGCGACCGGTGGCGGGAGGACCAGCCGTCGCCACCCCGTCCTACACATGTCACGCGAGCACACTACACACGGACCGTAAAAGCACCACGGGGCGGGGCTTAGCGACCGGTGACGGGAGGACCAGCCGCCGCCACCCCGTCCTGCACATGTCACGCCCGGACACTACACACGAACAGTAAAAGCACCACGGGGCGGGGCTTAGCGACCGGTGGCGGGAGGACCAGCCTCCACCACCGAGCCCTGCACATGTCACGGCCGGACACTACACACGTACCGTAAAAGCACCACGGAACGGGGCTTAACAGCCGGTGGCGGGAGGACCAGCAGCCGCCACCCCGTCCTGCACATGTCACGTCCGGACTCTACGCATGTACCGTAAAAGCACCACGGGGCGGGGCTTAGCGACCGTTGACGGGAGGACCAGCCGCCGCCACCCCGTCCTGCACATGTCACGCCCGGACACTACACACGTACCGTAAAAGCACCACGGGGCGGGGCTTAGCGACCGGTTGCGGGAGGACCAGCCGTCGCCACCCCGTCCTACACATGTCACGCCCGCACTCTACACACGTACCGTAAAAGCACCCCGGGGGGGGGGGGGCTTAGCGACCGGTGGCGGGAGGACCAGCCGCCGCCACCCCGTCCTGCACATGTCACGCCCGAACACTACACACGTACCGTAAAAGCACCACGGGGCGGGGCATAGCGACCAGAGGCCGGAGGACCAGCCGCCGCCACCCCGTCCTGCACATGTCACGCCCGGACACTACACACGTACCGTAAAAGCACCACGTGGCGGGGCTTAGCGACCGGTGGCGGGAGGACCAGCCGCCGCCACCCCGTCCTGCACATGTCACGCCCGGACACTACACACGAACCGTAAAAGCACCACGGGGCGGGGCTTAGCGACCGGTGGCGGGAGGACCAGCCGCCGCCACCCCGTCCTGCACATGTCACGCCCGGACACTACACACGTACCGTAAAAGCACCACGGGGCGGGGCTTAGCGACCGGTGGCGGGAGGACCAGCCTCCACCACCGAGCCCTGCACATGTCACGGCCGGACACTACACACGTACCGTAAAAGCACCACGGGACGGGGCTTAACGGCCGGTGGTGGGAGGACCAGCAGCCGCCACCCCGTCCTGCACATGTCACGTCCGGACACTACACACGAACCGTAAAAGCACCACGGGGCGGGGCTTAGCGACCGGTTGCGGGAGGACCAGCCTCCACCACCGAGCCCTGCACATGTCACGGCCGGACACTACACACGTACCGTAAAAGCACCACGGGACGGGGCTTAACGGCCGGTGGCGGGAGGACCAGCAGCCGCCACCCCGTCCTGCACATGTCACGCCCGGACACTACACACGTACCGTAAAAGCACCACGGGGCGGGGCTTAGCGACCGGTGGCGGGAGGACCAGCCGCCGCCACCCCGTCCTGCACATGTCACGCCCGGACACTACACACGTACCGTAAAAGCATTACGGGGCGGGGCTTAGCGACCGGTGGCGGGAGGACCAGCCGCCGCCACCCCGTCCTGCACATGTCACGCCCGGACACTACACACGTACCGTAAAAGCACCACGGGGCGGGGCTTAGCGACCGGTGACGGGAGGACCAGCCGCCGCCACCCCGTCCTGCACATGTCACGCCCGGACACTACACACGTACCGTAAAAGCACCAGGGGCGGGGCTTAGCGACCGGTGACGGGAGGACCAGCCGCCGCCACCCCGTCCTGCACATGTCACGCCCGGACACTACACACGTACCGTAAAAGCACCACGGGGCGGGGCTTAGCGACCGGTGGCGGGAGGACCAGCCTCCGCCACCCCGTCCTGCACATGTCACGCCCGGACACTACACACGTACCGCAAAAGCACCACGGGGCGGGGCTTAGCGACCGGTTGCGGGAGGACCAGCCGTCGCCACCCCGTCCTACGCATGTCACGCCCGCACACTACACACGTACCGTAAAAGCACCCCGGGGCGGGGCTTAGCGACCGGTGGCGGGAGGACCAGCCGCCGCCACCCCGTCCTGCACAAGTCACGCCCGAACACTACACACGTACCGTAAAAGCACCACGGGGCGGGGCTTAGCGACCAGAGGCCGGAGGACCAGCCACCGCCACCCCGTCCTGCCCATGTCACGCCCGGACACTACACACGTACCGTAAAAGCACCCCGGGGTGGGGCTTAGCGACCGGTGGCGGGAGGACCAGCCTCCGCCACCCCGCCCTGCACATGTCACGGCCGGACACTACACACGTACCGTAAAAGCACCACGGGGCGGGGCCTGGCGACCGGTGGCGGGAGGACCAGCCGCCGCCACCCCGTCCTGCACATGTCACGTCTGGACACTACACATGTACCGTAAAAGCCCCACGGGGCGGGGCTTAGCGACCGGTTGCGGGAGAACCAGCCGCCGCCACCCCGTCCTGCACATGTCACGCCCGGACACTACACACGTACCGTAAAAGCACCACGGGGCGGGGCTTAGCGACCGGTGACGGGAGGACCAGCCGCCGCCACCGAGCCGTGCACATGTCACGCCAGGACGCTACACACGTACCGTAAAAGCACCACGGGGCGGGGCTTAGCGACCGGTTGCGGGAGAACCAGCCGCCGCCACCCCGTCCTGCACATGTCACGCCCGGACACTACACACGTACCGTAAAAGCACCACGGGGCGGGGCTTAGCGACCGGAGGCCGGAGGACCACCCGCCGCCTACCCGTCCTGCACATGTCACGTCTGGACACGACACATGTACCGTAAAAGCACCCCGGGGCGGGGCTTAGCGACCGGTGGCGGGAGGACCAGCCTCCGCCACCCCGCCCTGCACATGTCACGGCCGGACACTACACACGTACCGTAAAAGCACCACGGGGCGGGGCCTAGCGACCGGTGGCGGGAGGACCAGCCGCCGCCACCCCGTCCTGCACATGTCACGTCTGGACACTACACATGCACCGTAAAAGCCCCACGGGGCGGGGCTTAGCGACCGGTGGCGGGAGAACCAGCCGCCGCCACCCCGTCGTGCACATGTCACGCCCGGACACTACACACGTACCGTAAAAGCACCACGGGGCGGGGCTTAGCGACCGGTGGCGGGAGGACCAGCCGCCGCCACCCCGTCCTGCACATGTCACGCCCGGACACTACACACGAACCGTAAAAGCACCACGGGGCGGGGCTTAGCGACCGGTGGCGGGAGGACCAGCCTCCACCACCGAGCCCTGCACATGTCACGGCCGGACACTACACACGTACCGTAAAAGCACCACGGGACGGGGCTTAACGGCCGGTGGCGGGAGGACCAGCAGCCGCCACCCCGTCCTCCACATGTCACGTCCGTACTCTACGCATGTACCGTAAAAGCACCACGGGGCGGGGCTTAGCGACCGGTGACGGGAGGACCAGCCGCCGCCACCCCGTCCTGCACATGTCACGCCCGGACACTACACACGAACCGTAAAAGCACCACGGGGCGGGGCTTAGCGACCGGTGGCGGGAGGACCAGCCTCCACCACCGAGCCCTGCACATGTCACGGCCGGACACTACACACGTACCGTAAAAGCACCACGGGACGGGGCTTAACGGCCGGTGGCGGGTGGACCAGCAGCCGCCACCCCGTCCTGCACATGTCACGCCCGGACACTACACACATACTGTAAAAGCACCACGGGGCGGGGCTTAGCGACCGGTGACGGGAGGACCAGCCGCCGCCACCCCGTCCTGCACATGTCACGCCCGGACACTACACACGTACCGTAAAAGCACCACGGGGCGGGGCTTAGCGACCGGTTGCGGGAGGACCAGCCGTCGCCACCCCGTCCTACACATGTCACGCCCGAACACTACACACGTACCGTAAAAGCACCACGGGGCGGGGCTTAGCGACCAGAGGCCGGAGGACCAGCCGCCGCCACCCCGTCCTGCACATGTCACGCCCGGACACTACACACGTACCGTAAAAGCACCCCGGGGCGGGGCCTAGAGACCGGTGGCGGGAGGACCAGCCGCCGCCACCCCGTCCTGCACATGTCACGTCTGGACACTACACATGTACCGTAAAAGCCCCACGGGGCGGGGCTTAGCGACCGGTTGCGGGAGAACCAGCCGCCGCGACCCCGTCCTGCACATGTCACGCCCGGACACTACACACGAACCGTAAAAGCACCACGGGGCGGGGCTTAGCGACCGGTGGCGGGAGGACCAGCCGCCGCCACCCCGTCCTGCACATGTCACGCCCGGACACTACACACGAACCGTAAAAGCACCACGGGCCGGGGCTTAGCGACCGGTGGCGGGAGGACCAGCCTCCACCACCGAGCCCTGCACATGTCACGGCCGGCACTACACACGTACCGTAAAAGCACCACGGGACGGGGCTTAACGGCCGGTGGCGGGAGGACCAGCAGCCGCCACCCCGTCCTGCACATGTCACGTCCGGACTCTACGCATGTACCGTAAAAGCACCACGGGGCGGGGCTTAGCGACCGGTGGCGGGAGGACCAGCCGCCGCCACCCCGTCCTGCACATGTCACGCCCGGACACTACACACGTACCGTAAAAGCACCACGGGGCGGGGCTTAGCGACCGGTTGCGGGAGGACCAGCCGTCGCCACCCCGTCCTACACATGTCACGCCCGCACACTACACACGTACCGTAAAAGCCCCACGGGGCGGGGCTTAGCGACCGGTTGCGGGAGAACCAGCCGCCGCCACCCCGTCCTGCACATGTCACGCCCGGACACTACACACGAACCGTAAAAGCACCACGGGGCGGGGCTTAGCGACCGGTGGCGGGAGGACCAGCCTCCACCACCGAGCCCTGCACATGTCACGGCCGGACACTACACACGTACCGTAAAAGCACCACGGGACGGGGCTTAACGGCCGGTGGCGGGAGGACCAGCAGCCGCCACCCCGTCCTGCACATGTCACGTCCGGACTCTACGCATGTACCGTAAAAGCACCACGGGGCGGGGCTTAGCGACCGGTGACGGGAGGACCAGCCGCCGCCACCCCGTCCTGCACATGTCACGCCCGGACACTACACACGTACCGTAAAAGCACCACGGGGCGGGGCTTAGCGACCGGTTGCGGGAGGACCAGCCGTCGCCACCCCGTCCTACACATGTCACGCCCGCACACTACACACGTACCGTAAAAGCACCCCGGGGCGGGGCTTAGCGACCGGTGGCGGGAGGACCAGCCGCCGCCACCCCGTCCTGCACAAGTCACGCCCGAACACTACACACGTACCGTAAAAGCACCACGGGGCGGGGCTTAGCGACCAGAGGCCGGAGGACCAGCCGCCGCCACCCCGTCCTGCCCATGTCACGCCCGGACACTACACACGTACCGTAAAAGCACCCCGGGGTGGGGCTTAGCGACCGGTGGCGGGAGGACCAGCCTCCGCCACCCCGCCCTGCACATGTCACGGCCGGACACTACACACGTACCGTAAAAGCACCACGGGGCGGGGCCTAGCGACCGGTGGCGGGAGGACCAGCCGCCGCCACCCCGTCCTGCACATGTCACGTCTGGACACTACACATGTACCGTAAAAGCCCCACGGGGCGGGGCTTAGCGACCGGTGGCGGGAGAACCAGCCGCCGCCACCCCGTCCTGCACATGTCACGCCCGGACACTACACACGTACCGTAAAAGCACCACGGGACGGGGCTTAACGGCCGGTGGCGGGAGGACCAGCAGCCGCCACCCCGTCCTGCACATGTCACGTCCGGACTCTACGCATGTACCGTAAAAGCACCACGGGGCGGGGCTTAGCGACCGGTGGCGGGAGGACCAGCCGCCGCCACCCCGTCCTGCACATGTCACGCCCGGACACTACACACGTACCGTAAAAGCACCACGGGGCGGGGCTTAGCGACCGGTTGCGGGAGGACCAGCCGTCGCCACCCCGTCCTACACATGTCACGCCCGCACACTACACACGTACCGTAAAAGCCCCACGGGGCGGGGCTTAGCGACCGGTTGCGGGAGAACCAGCCGCCGCCACCCCGTCCTGCACATGTCACGCCCGGACACTACACACGAACCGTAAAAGCACCACGGGGCGGGGCTTAGCGACCGGTGGCGGGAGGACCAGCCTCCACCACCGAGCCCTGCACATGTCACGGCCGGACACTACACACGTACCGTAAAAGCACCACGGGACGGGGCTTAACGGCCGGTGGCGGGAGGACCAGCAGCCGCCACCCCGTCCTGCACATGTCACGTCCGGACTCTACGCATGTACCGTAAAAGCACCACGGGGCGGGGCTTAGCGACCGGTGACGGGAGGACCAGCCGCCGCCACCCCGTCCTGCACATGTCACGCCCGGACACTACACACGTACCGTAAAAGCACCACGGGGCGGGGCTTAGCGACCGGTTGCGGGAGGACCAGCCGTCGCCACCCCGTCCTACACATGTCACGCCCGCACACTACACACGTACCGTAAAAGCACCCCGGGGCGGGGCTTAGCGACCGGTGGCGGGAGGACCAGCCGCCGCCACCCCGTCCTGCACAAGTCACGCCCGAACACTACACACGTACCGTAAAAGCACCACGGGGCGGGGCTTAGCGACCAGAGGCCGGAGGACCAGCCGCCGCCACCCCGTCCTGCCCATGTCACGCCCGGACACTACACACGTACCGTAAAAGCACCCCGGGGTGGGGCTTAGCGACCGGTGGCGGGAGGACCAGCCTCCGCCACCCCGCCCTGCACATGTCACGGCCGGACACTACACACGTACCGTAAAAGCACCACGGGGCGGGGCCTAGCGACCGGTGGCGGGAGGACCAGCCGCCGCCACCCCGTCCTGCACATGTCACGTCTGGACACTACACATGTACCGTAAAAGCCCCACGGGGCGGGGCTTAGCGACCGGTGGCGGGAGAACCAGCCGCCGCCACCCCGTCCTGCACATGTCACGCCCGGACACTACACACGTACCGTAAAAGCACCACGGGGCGGGGCTTAGCGACCGGTGACGGGAGGACCAGCCGCCGCCACCGAGCCGTGCACATGTCACGCCAGGACGCTACACACGTACCGTAAAAGCACCACGGGGCGGGGCTTAGCGACCGGTTGCGGGAGAACCAGCCGCCGCCACCCCGTCCTGCACATGTCACGCCCGGACACTACACACGTACCGTAAAAGCACCACGGGGCGGGGCTTAGCGACCGGAGGCCGGAGGACCAGCCGCCGCCAACCCGTCCTGCACATGTCACGCCCGGAAACTACACACGTACCGTAAAAGCACCCCGGGGCGGGGCTTAGCGACCGGTGGCGGGAGGACCAGCCTCCGCCACCCCGCCCTGCACATGTCACGGCCGGACACTACACACGTACCGTAAAAGCACCACGGGACGGGGCTTAACGGCCGGTGGCGGGAGGACCAGCAGCCGCCACCCCGTCCTGCACATGTCACGTCCGGACTCTACGCATGTACCGTAAAAGCACCACGGGGCGGGGCTTAGCGACCGGTGACGGGAGGACCAGCCGCCGCCACCCCGTCCTGCACATGTCACGCCCGGACACTACACACGTACCGTAAAAGCACCACGGGGCGGGGCTTAGCGACCGGAGGCCGGAGGACCAGCCGCCGCCAACCCGTCCTGCACATGTCACGCCCGGAAACTACACACGTACCGTAAAAGCACCCCGGGGCGGGGCTTAGCGACCGGTGGCGGGAGGACCAGCCTCCGCCACCCCGCCCTGCACATGTCACGGGCGGACACTACACACGTTCCGTAAAAGCACCACGGGGCGGGGCCTAGCGACCGGTGGCGGGAGGACCAGCCTCCACCACCGAGCCCTGCACATGTCACGGCCGGACACTACACACGTACCGTAAAAGCACCACGGGACGGGGCTTAACGGCCGGTGGCGGGAGGACCAGCAGCCGCCACCCCGTCCTGCACATGTCACGTCCGGACTCTACGCATGTACCGTAAAAGCACCACGGGGCGGGGCTTAGCGACCGGTGACGGGAGGACCAGCCGCCGCCACCCCGTCCTGCACATGTCACGCCCGGACACTACACACGTACCGTAAAAGCACCACGGGGCGGGGCTTAGCGACCGGTTGCGGGAGGACCAGCCGTCGCCACCCCGTCCTACACATGTCACGCCCGCACACTACACACGTACCGTAAAAGCACCCCGGGGCGGGGCTTAGCGACCGGTGGCGGGAGGACCAGCCGCCGCCACCCCGTCCTGCACAAGTCACGCCCGAACACTACACACGTACCGTAAAAGCACCACGGGGCGGGGCTTAGCGACCAGAGGCCGGAGGACCAGCCGCCGCCACCCCGTCCTGCCCATGTCACGCCCGGACACTACACACGTACCGTAAAAGCACCCCGGGGTGGGGCTTAGCGACCGGTGGCGGGAGGACCAGCCTCCGCCACCCCGCCCTGCACATGTCACGGCCGGACACTACACACCTACCGTAAAAGCACCACGGGGCGGGGCCTAGCGACCGGTGGCGGGAGGACCAGCCGCCGCCACCCCGTCCTGCACATGTCACGTCTGGACACTACACATGTACCGTAAAAGCCCCACGGGGCGGGGCTTAGCGACCGGTGGCGGGAGAACCAGCCGCCGCCACCCCGTCCTGCACATGTCACGCCCGGACACTACACACGTACCGTAAAAGCACCACGGGGCGGGGCTTAGCGACCGGTGACGGGAGGACCAGCCGCCGCCACCGAGCCGTGCACATGTCACGCCAGGACGCTACACACGTACCGTAAAAGCACCACGGGGCGGGGCTTAGCGACCGGTTGCGGGAGAACCAGCCGCCGCCACCCCGTCCTGCACATGTCACGCCCGGACACTACACACGTACCGTAAAAGCACCACGGGGCGGGGCTTAGCGACCGGAGGCCGGAGGACCAGCCGCCGCCAACCCGTCCTGCACATGTCACGCCCGGAAACTACACACGTACCGTAAAAGCACCCCGGGGCGGGGCTTAGCGACCGGTGGCGGGAGGACCAGCCTCCGCCACCCCGCCCTGCACATGTCACGGGCGGACACTACACACGTTCCGTAAAAGCACCACGGGGCGGGGCCTAGCGACCGGTGGCGGGAGGACCAGCCGCCGCCACCCCGTCCTGCACATGTCACGTCTGGACACGACACATGTACCGTAAAAGCCCCACGGGGCGGGGCTTAGCGACCGGTGGCGGGAGAACCAGCCGCCGCCACCCCGTCCTGCACATGTCACGCCCGGACACTACACACGTACCGTAAAAGCACCACGGGGCGGGGCTTAGCGACCGGTGGCGGGAGGACCAGACGCCGCCACCCCGTCCTGCACATGTCACGCCCGGACACTACACACGGACCATAAAAGCACCACGGGGCGGGGCTTAGCGACCGGTGGCGGGAGGACCAGCCGTCGCCACCCCGTCCTACACATGTCACGCGAGCACACTACACACGGACCGTAAAAGCACCACGGGGCGGGGCTTAGCGACCGGTGACAAGAGGACCAGCCGCCGCCACCCCGTCCTGCACATGTCACGCCCGGACACTACACACGAACAGTAAAAGCACCACGGGGCGGGGCTTAGCGACCGGTGGCGGGAGGACCAGCCTCCACCACCGAGCCCTGCACATGTCACGGCCGGACACTACACACGTACCGTAAAAGCACCACGGGACGGGGCTTAACAGCCGGTGGCGGGAGGACCAGCCGTCGCCACCCCGTCCTACACATGTCACGCCCGCACTCTACACACGTACCGTAAAAGCACCCCGGGGGGGGGGCCTTAGCGACCGGTGGCGGGAGGACCAGCCGCCGCCACCCCGTCCTGCACAAGTCACGCCCGAACACTACACACGTACCGTAAAAGCACCACGGGGCGGGGCATAGCGACCAGAGGCCGGAGGACCAGCCGCCGCCACCCCGTCCTGCACATGTCACGCCCGGACACTACACACGTACCGTAAAAGCACCACGGGGCGGGGCTTAGCGACCGGTGGCGGGAGGACCAGCCGCCGCCACCCCGTCCTGCACATGTCACGCCCGGACACTACACACGAACCGTAAAAGCACCACGGGGCGGGGCTTAGCGACCGGTGGCGGGAGGACCAGCCGCCGCCACCCCGTCCTGCACATGTCACGCCCGGACACTACACACGTACCGTAAAAGCACCACGGGGCGGGGCTTAGCGACCGGTGGCGGGAGGACCAGCCTCCACCACCGAGCCCTGCACATGTCACGGCCGGACACTACACACGTACCGTAAAAGCACCACGGGACGGGGCTTAACGGCCGGTGGCGGGAGGACCAGCAGCCGCCACCCCGTCCTGCACATGTCACGTCCGGACACTACACACGAACCGTAAAAGCACCACGGGGCGGGGCTTAGCGACCGGTGGCGGGAGGACCAGCCTCCACCACCGAGCCCTGCACATGTCACGGCCGGACACTACACACGTACCGTAAAAGCACCACGGGACGGGGCTTAACGGCCGGTGGCGGGAGGACCAGCAGCCGCCACCCCGTCCTGCACATGTCACGCCCGGACACTACACACGTACCGTAAAAGCACCACGGGGCGGGGCTTAGCGACCGGTGACGGGAGGACCAGCCGCCGCCACCCCGTCCTGCACATGTCACGCCCGGACACTACACACGTACCGTAAAAGCACCACGGGGCGGGACTTAGCGACCGGTTGCGGGAGGACCAGCCGTCGCCACCCCGTCCTACACATGTCACGCCCGCACACTACACACGTACCGTAAAAGCACCCCGGGGCGGGGCTTAGCGACCGGTGGCGGGAGGACCAGCCGCCGCCACCCCGTCCTGCACAAGTCACGCCCGAACACTACACACGTACCGTAAAAGCACCACGGGGCGGGGCTTAGCGACCAGAGGCCGGAGGACCAGCCGCCGCCATCCCGTCCTGCACATGTCACGTCTGGACACTACACATGTACCGTAAAAGCCCCACGGGGCGGGGCTTAGCGACCGGTTGCGGGAGAACCAGCCGCCGCCACCCCGTCCTGCACATGTCACGCCCGGACACTACACACGTACCGTAAAAGCACCACGGGGCGGGGCTTAGCGACAGGTGACGGGAGGACCAGCCGCCGCCACCGAGCCGTGCACATGTCACGCCAGGACGCTACACACGTACCGTAAAAGCACCACGGGGCGGGGCTTAGCGACCGGTTGCGGGAGAACCAGCCGCCGCCACCCCGTCCTGCACATGTCACGCCCGGACACTACACACGTACCGTAAAAGCACCACGGGGCGGGGCTTAGCGACCGGAGGCCGGAGGATCAGCCGCCGCCACCCCGTCCTGCACATGTCACGCCCGGACACTACACACGTACCGTAAAAGCACCCAGGGGCGGGGCTTAGCGACCGGTGGCGGGACAACCAGCCTCCGCCACCCCGCCCTGCACATGTCACGGCCGGACACTACACACGTACCGTAAAAGCACCACGGGGCGGGGCCTAGCGACCGGTGGCGGGAGGACCAGCCGCCGCCACCCCGTCCTGCACATGTCACGTCTGGACACGACACATGTACCGTAAAAGCCCCACGGGGCGGGGCTTAGCGACCGGTGGCGGGAGAACCAGCCGCCGCCACCCCGTCCTGCACATGTCACGCCCGGACACTACACACGTACCGTAAAAGCACCACGGGACGGGGCTTAGCGACCGGTGGCCGGAGGACCAGCCGCCGCCACCCCGTTCTGCACATGTCACGCCCGGACACTACACACGTACCGTAAAAGAACTCCGGGGCGGGGCTTAGCGACCGGTGGCGGGAGGACCAGCCTCCGCCACCCCGCCCTGCACATGTCACGGCCGGACACTACACACGTACCGTAAAAGCCCCACGGGGCGGGGCTTAGCGACCGGTTGCGGGAGAACCAGCCGCCGCCAGCCCGCCCTGCACATGTCACGGCCGGACACTACACACGTACCGTAAAAGCACCACGGGACGGGGCTTAACGGCCGGTGGCGGGAGGACCAGCAGCCGCCACCCCGTCCTGCACATGTCACGTCCGGACACTACGCATGTACCGTAAAAGCACCACGGGGCGGGGCTTAGCGACCGGTGAGGGGAGGACCAGCCGCCGCCACCCCGTCCTGCAGATGTCACGCCCGGACACTACACACGTACCGTAAAAGCACCACGGGACGGGGCTTAGCGACCGGTTGCGGGAGAACCAGCCGCCGCCACCCCGCCCTGCACATGTCACGGCCGGACACTACACACGTACCGTAAAAGCACCAACGGGCGGGGCCTAGCGACCGGTGGCGGGAGGACCAGCCGCCGCCACCCCGTCCTGCACATGTCACGTCTGGACACGACACATGTACCGTAAAAGCCCCACGGGGCGGGGCTTAGCGACCGGTGGCGGGAGAACCAGCCGCCGCCACCCCGTCCTGCACATGTCACGCCCGGACACTACACACGTACCGTAAAAGCACCACGGGGCGGGGCTTAGCGACCGGTGACGGGAGGACCAGCCGCCGCCACCGAGCCCTGCACATGTCACGCCAGGACGCTACACACGAACCGTAAAAGCACCACGGGGCGGGGCTAAGCGACCGGTGGCGGGAGGACCAGCCTCCACCACCGAGCCCTGCACGCGTCACCCCAGGACGCTATACACCTACCGTAAAAGCACCACGGGGCGGGGCTTAGCGACCGGTGGCTGGAGGACCAGCCGCCGCCACCCCGTCGTGCACATGTCACGCCCGGACACTACACACGTACCGTAAAAGAACCCCGGGGCGGGGCTTAGCGACCGGTGGCGGGAGGACCAGCCTCCGCCACCCCGCCCTGCACATGTCACGGCCGGACACTACACACGTACCGTAAAAGCCCCACGGGGCGGGGCTTAGCGACCGGTTGCGGGAGAACCAGCCGCCGCCACCCCGCCCTGCACATGTCACGGCCGGACACTACACACGTACCGTAAAAGCACCACGGGACGGGGCTTAACGGCCGGTGGCGGGAGGACCAGCAGCCGCCACCCCGTCCTGCACATGTCACGTCCGGACACTACGCATGTACCGTAAAAGCACCACGGGGCGGCGCTTAGCGATCAGTTGCGGGAGGACCAGCCGTCACCACCCCGTCCTACAGATGTCACGCCCGCACACTACACACGTACCGTAAAAGCACCCCGGGGCGGGGCTTAGCAACCGGTGGCGGGAGGACCAGCCGCCGCCACCCCGTCCTGCACAAGTCACGCCCGGACACTACACACGTACCGTAAAAGCACCACGGGGCGGGGCTTAGCGACCGGAGGCCGGAGGACCAGCCGCCGCCACCCCGTCCTGCACATGTCACGCCCGGACACTACACACGTACCGTAAAAGCACCCCGGGGCGAGGCTTAGCGACCGGTGGCGGGAGGACCAGCCTTCGCCGCCCCGCCCTGCACATGTCACGGCCGGACACTACACACGTAACGTAAAAGCACCACGAGGCGGGGCTTAGCGACCGGTGGCGAGAGGACCAACCGCCGCCACACCGTCCTGCACATGTCACGTCTGGACACTACACATGTACCGTAAAAGCCCCACGGGGCTTGGCTTAGCGACCGGTTGCGGGAGAACCAGCCGCCGCCACCCCGTCCTGCACATGTCACGCCCGGACACTACACACGTACCGTAAAAGCACCACGGGGCGGGGCTTAGCGACCGGTGACGGGAGGACCAGCCGCCGCCACCGAGCCCTGCACATGTCACGCCAGGACGCTACACACGTACCGTAAAAGCACCACGGGGTGGGGCTTAGCGACCGGTTGCTGGAGAACCAGCCGCCGCCACCCCGTCCTGCACATGTCACGTCCGGACACTACGCATGTACCGTAAAAGCACCAGGGGCGGGGCTTAGCGACCGGTGAGGGGTGGACCAGCCGCCGCCACCCCGTCCTGCAGATGTCACGCCCGGACACTACACACGTACCGTAAAAGCACCACGGGACGGGGCTTAGCGACCGGTTGCGGGAGAACCAGCCGCCGCCACCCCGCCCTGCACATGTCACGGCCGGACACTACACACGTACCGTAAAAGCACCACGGGGCGGGGCCTAGCGACCGGTGGCGGGAGGACCAGCCGCCGCCACCCCGTCCTGCACATGTCACGTCTGGACACGACACATGTACCGTAAAAGCCCCACGGGGCGGGGCTTAGCGACCGGTGGCGGGAGAACCAGCCGCCGCCACCCCGTCCTGCACATGTCACGCCCGGACACTACACACGTACCGTAAAAGCACCACGGGGCGGGGCTTAGCGACCGGTGACGGGAGGACCAGCCGCCGCCACCGAGCCCTGCACATGTCACGCCAGGACGCTACACACGAACCGTAAAAGCACCACGGGGCGGGGCTAAGCGACCGGTGGCGGGAGGACCAGCCTCCACCACCGAGCCCTGCACGCGTCACCCCAGGACGCTATACACCTACCGTAAAAGCACCACGGGGCGGGGCTTAGCGACCGGTGGCTGGAGGACCAGCCGCCGCCACCCCGTCGTGCACATGTCACGCCCGGACACTACACACGTACCGTAAAAGAACCCCGGGGCGGGGCTTAGCGACCGGTGGCGGGAGGACCAGCCTCCGCCACCCCGCCCTGCACATGTCACGGCCGGACACTACACACGTACCGTAAAAGCCCCACGGGGCGGGGCTTAGCGACCGGTTGCGGGAGAACCAGCCGCCGCCACCCCGCCCTGCACATGTCACGGCCGGACACTACACACGTACCGTAAAAGCACCACGGGACGGGGCTTAACGGCCGGTGGCGGGAGGACCAGCAGCCGCCACCCCGTCCTGCACATGTCACGTCCGGACACTACGCATGTACCGTAAAAGCACCACGGGGCGGGGCTTAGCGATCAGTTGCGGGAGGACCAGCCGTCACCACCCCGTCCTACAGATGTCACGCCCGCACACTACACACGTACCGTAAAAGCACCCCGGGGCGGGGCTTAGCAACCGGTGGCGGGAGGACCAGCCGCCGCCACCCCGTCCTGCACAAGTCACGCCCGGACACTACACACGTACCGTAAAAGCACCACGGGGCGGGGCTTAGCGACCGGAGGCCGGAGGACCAGCCGCCGCCACCCCGTCCTGCACATGTCACGCCCGGACACTACACACGTACCGTAAAAGCACCCCGGGGCGAGGCTTAGCGACCGGTGGCGGAAGGACCAGCCTCCGCCGCCCCGCCCTGCACATGTCACGGCCGGACACTACACACGTAACGTAAAAGCACCACGAGGCGGGGCTTAGCGACCGGTGGCGAGAGGACCAACCGCCGCCACACCGTCCTGCACATGTCACGTCTGGACACTACACATGTACCGTAAAAGCCCCACGGGGCTTGGCTTAGCGACCGGTTGCGGGAGAACCAGCCGCCGCCACCCCGTCCTGCACATGTCACGCCCGGACACTACACACGTACCGTAAAAGCACCACGGGGCGGGGCTTAGCGACCGGTGACGGGAGGACCAGCCGCCGCCACCGAGCCCTGCACATGTCACGCCAGGACGCTACACACGTACCGTA
Source organism: Arenicola marina (assembly GCA_964019135.1). Classification (NCBI taxonomy): domain Eukaryota; kingdom Metazoa; phylum Annelida; class Polychaeta; family Arenicolidae; genus Arenicola; species Arenicola marina. The sequence goes on from OZ025261.1 coordinate 5,075,254, forward strand.
AAAGCACCACGGGGCGGGGTTTAGCGACCGGTGGCGGGAGGACCAGCCTCCGCCACACCGCCCTGCACATGTCACGGCCGGACACTACACACGTACCCTAAAAGCACCACGGGACGGGGCTTAACGGCCGGTGGCGGGAGGACCAGCAGCCGCCACCCCGTCCTGCACATGTCACGTCGGGACACTACGCATGTACCGTAAAAGCACCACGGGGCGGGGCTTAGCCACCGGTTGCGGGAGGACCAGCCGTCGCCACCCCGTCCTACACATGTCACGCCCGCACACTACACACGTACCGTAAAAGCACCCCGGGGCGGGGCTTAGCGACCGGTGGCGGGAGGACCAGCCGCCGCCACCCCGTCCTGCACAAGTCACGCCCGGACACTACACACGTACCGTAAAAGCACCACGGGGCGGGGCTTAGCGACCGGAGGCCGGAGGACCAGCCGCCGCCACCCCGTTCTGCACATGTCACGCCCGGACACTACACACGTACCGTAGAAGCACCCCGGGGCGGGGCTTAGCGACCGGTGGCGGGAGGACCAGCCTCCGACACACCGCCCTGCACATGTCACGGCCGGACACTACACACGTACCGTAAAAGCACCCCGGGGCGGGGCTTAGCGACCGGTGGCGGGAGGACCAGCCTCCGCCACCCCGCCCTGCACATGTCACGGCCGGACACTACACACGTACCGTAAAAGCCCCACGGGGCGGGGCTTAGCGACCGGTTGCGGGAGAACCAGCCGCCGCCACCCCGCCCTGCACATGTCACGGCCGGACACTACACACGTACCGTAAAAGCACCACGGGACGGGGCTTAACGGCCGGTGGCGGGAGGACCAGCAGCCGCCACCCCGTCCTGCACATGTCACGTCTGGACACTACGCATGTACCGTAAAAGCACCACGGGGCGGGGCTTAGCGACCGGTGACGGGACGACCAGCCGCCGCCACCCCGTCCTGCACATGTCACGCCCGGACACTACACACGTACCGTAAAAGCACCACGGGACAGGGCTTAGCGACCGGTTGCGGGAGAACCAGCCGCCGCCACCCCGCCCTGCACATGTCACGGCCGGACACTACACACGTACCGTAAAAGCACCACGGGACGGGGCTTAACGGCCGGTGGCGGGAGGACCAGCAGCCGCCACCCCGTCCTGCACATGTCACGTCCGGACACTACGCATGTACCGTAAAAGCACCACGGAGCGGGGCTTAGCGACCGGTGACGGGAGGACCAGCCGCCGCCACCCCGTCCTGCACATGTCACGCCCGGACACTACACACGTACCGTAAAAGCACCACGGGGCGGGGCTTAGCGACCGGTTGCGGGAGGACCAGCCGCCGCCACCCCGTCCTGCACAAGTCACGCCCGCACACTACACACGTACCGTAAAAGCACCCCGGGGCGGGGCTTAGCGACCGGTGGCGGGAGGACCAGCCGCCGCCACCCCGTCCTGCACAAGTCACGCCCGGACACTACACACGTACCGTAAAAGCACCACGGGGCGGGGCTTAGCGACCGGAGGCCGGAGGACCAGCCGCCGCCACCCCGTTCTGCACATGTCACGCCCGGACACTACACACGTACCGTAGAAGCACCCCGGGGCGGGGCTTAGCGACCGGTGGCGGGAGGACCAGCCTCCGAGACCCCGCCCTGCACATGTCACGGCCGGACACTACACACGTACCGTAAAAGCACCCCGGGGCGGGGCTTAGCGACCGGTGGCGGGAGGACCAGCCTCCGCCACCCCGCCCTGCACATGTCACGGCCGGACACTACACACGTACCGTAAAAGCCCCACGGGGCGGGGCTTAGCGACCGGTTGCGGGAGAACCAGCCGCCCCCACCCCGCCCTGCACATGTCACGGCCGGACACTACACACGTACCGTAAAAGCACCACGGGACGGGGCTTAACGGCCGGTGGCGGGAGGACCAGCAGCCGCCACCCCGTCCTGCACATGTCACGTCTGGACACTACGCATGTACCGTAAAAGCACCACGGGGCGGGGCTTAGCGACCGGTGACGGGAGGACCAGCCGCCGCCACCCCGTCCTGCACATGTCACGCCCGGACACTACACACGTACCGTAAAAGCACCACGGGACGGGGCTTAGCGACCGGTTGCGGGAGAACCAGCCGCCGCCACCCCGCCCTGCACATGTCACGGCCGGACACTACACACGTACCGTAAAAGCACCACGGGACGGGGCTTAACGGCCGGTGGCGGGAGGACCAGCAGCCGCCACCCCGTCCTGCACATGTCACGTCCGGACACTACGCATGTACCGTAAAAGCACCATCTGGCGGGGCTGAGCGATCGGTTGCGGGAGGACCAGCCGTCACCACCCCGTCCTACACATGTCACGCCCGCACACTACACACGTACCGTAAAAGCACCCCGGGGCGGGGCTTAGCGACCGGTGGCGGGAGGACCAGCCGCCGCCACCCCGTCCTGCACAAGTCACGCCCGGACACTACACACGTACCGTAAAAGCACAACGGGGCGGGGCTTAGCGACCGGAGGCCGGAGGACCAACCGCCGCCACCCCGTCCTGCACATGTCACGCCTGGACACTACACACGTACCGTAAAAGCACCCCGGGGCGAGGCTTAGCGACCGGTGGCGGGAGGACCAGCCTCCGCCGCCCCGCCCTGCATATGTCACGGCCGGACACTACACACGTAACGTAAAAGCACCACGGGGCGGGGCTTAGCGACCGGTGGCGGGAGGACCAGCCGCCGCCACACCGTCCTGCACATGTCACGTCTGGACACTACACATGTACCGTAAAAGCCCCACGGGGCTTGGCTTAGCGACCGGTTGCGGGAGAACCAGCCGCCGCCACCCCGTCCTGCACATGTCACGCCCGGACACTACACACGAACCGTAAAAGCACCACGGGGCGGGGCTTAGCGACCGGTGACGGGAGGACCAGCCGCCGCCACCGAGCCCTGCACATGTCACGCCAGGACGCTACACACGTACCGTAAAAGCACCACGGGGCGGGGCTTAGCGACCGGTGACGGGAGGACCAGCCGCCGCCACCCCGTCCTGCACATGTCACGCCCGGACACTACACACGTACCGTAAAAGCACCACGGGGCGGGGCTTAGCGACCGGTTGCGGGAGGACCAGCCGTCGCCACCCCGTCCTACACATGTCACGCCCGCACACTACACACGTACCGTAAAAGCACCCCGGGGCGGGGCTTAGCGACCGGTGGCGGGAGGACCAGCCGCCGCCACCCCGTCCTGCACAAGTCACGCCCGAACACTACACACGTACCGTAAAAGCACCACGGGGCGGGGCTTAGCGACCAGAGGCCGGAGGACCAGCCGCCGCCACCCCGTCCTGCCCATGTCACGCCCGGACACTACACACGTACCGTAAAAGCACCCCGGGGTGGGGCTTAGCGACCGGTGGCGGGAGGACCAGCCTCCGCCACCCCGCCCTGCACATGTCACGGCCGGACACTACACACCTACCGTAAAAGCACCACGGGGCGGGGCCTAGCGACCGGTGGCGGGAGGACCAGCCGCCGCCACCCCGTCCTGCACATGTTACGTCTAGACACTACACATGTACCGTAAAAGCCCCACGGGGCGGGGCTTAGCGACCGGCGGCGGGAGAACCAGCCGCCGCCACCCCGTCCTGCACATGTCACGCCCGGACACTACACACGTACCGTAAAAGCACCACGGGGCGGGGCTTAGCGACCGGAGGCCGGAGGACCAGCCGCCGCCAACCCGTCCTGCACATGTCACGCCCGGAAACTACACACGTACCGTAAAAGCACCCCGGGGCGGGGCTTAGCGACCGGTGGCGGGAGGACCAGCCTCCGCCACCCCGCCCTGCACATGTCACGGGCGGACACTACACACGTTCCGTAAAAGCACCACGGGGCGGGGCCTAGCGACCGGTGGCGGGAGGACCAGCCGCCGCCATCCCGTCCTGCACATGTCACGTCTGGACACGACACATGTACCGTAAAAGCCCCACGGGGCGGGGCTTAGCGACCGGTGGCGGGAGAACCAGCCGCCGCCACCCCGTCCTGCACATGTCACGCCCGGACACTACACACGTACCGTAAAAGCACCACGGGGCGGGGCTTAGCGACCGGTGGCGGGAGGACCAGCCTCCGCCACCCCGTCCTGCACATGTCACGCCCGGACACTACACACGTACCGCAAAAGCACCACGGGGCGGGGCTTAGCGACCGGTGACGGGAGGACCAGCCGCCGCCACCCCGTCCTGCACATGTCACGCCAGGACACTACACACGTACCGTAAAAGCACCACGGGGCGGGGCTTAGCGACCGGTGACGGGAGGACCAGCCGCCGCCACCCCGTCCTGCACATGTCACGCCCGGACACTACACACGAACAGTAAAAGCACCACGGGGCGGGGCTTAGCGACCGGTGGCGGGAGGACCAGCCTCCACCACCGAGCCCTGCACATGTCACGGCCGGACACTACACACGTACCGTAAAAGCACCACGGGACGGGGCTTAACAGCCGGTGGCGGGAGGACCAGCAGCCGCCACCCCGTCCTGCACATGTCACGTCCGGACTCTACGCATGTACCGTAAAAGCGCCACGGGGCGGGGCTTAGCGACCGTTGACGGGAGGACCAGCCGCCGCCACTCCGTCCTGCACATGTCACGCTCGGACACTACACACGTACCGTAAAAGCACCACGGGGCGGGGCTTAGCGACCGGTTGTGGGAGGACCAGCCGTCGCCACCCCGTCCTACACATGTCACGCCCGCACTCTACACACGTACCGTAAAAGCACCCCGGGGGGGGGGGCTTAGCGACCGGTGGCGGGAGGACCAGCCGCCGCCACCCCGTCCTGCACAAGTCACGCCCGATCACTACACACGTACCGTAAAAGCACCACGGGGCGGGGCTTAGCGACCAGAGGCCGGAGGACCAGCCGCCGCCACCTTGTCCTGCACATGTCACGCCCGGAAACTACACACGTACCGTAAAAGCACCCCGGGGCGGGGCTTAGCGACCGGTGGCGGGAGGACCAGCCTCCGCCACCCCGCCCTGCACATGTCACGGCCGGACACTACACACGTACCGTAAAAGCACCACGGGGCGGGGCCTAGCGACCGGTGGCGGGAGGACCAGCCGCCGCCACCCCGTCCTGCACATGTCACGTCTGGACACTACACATGTACCGTAAAAGCCCCACGGGGCGGGGCTTAGCGACCGGTGGCGGGAGAACCAGCCGCCGCCACACCGTCCTGCACATGTCACGCCCGGACACTACACACGTACCGTAAAAGCACCACGGGGCGGGGCTTAGCGACCGGTGGCGGGAGGACCAGCCGCCGCCACCCCGTCCTGCACATGTCACGCCCGGACACTACACACGAACCGTAAAAGCACCACGGGGCGGGGCTTAGCGACCGGTGGCGGGAGGACCAGCCGCCGCCACCCCGTCCTGCACATGTCACGCCCGGACACTACACACGTACCGTAAAAGCACCACGGGGCGGGGCTTAGCGACCGGTGGCGGGAGGACCAGCCTCCACCACCGAGCCCTGCACATGTCACGGCCGGACACTACACACGTACCGTAAAAGCACCACGGGACGGGGCTTAACGGCCGGTGGCGGGAGGACCAGCAGCCGCCACCCCGTCCTGCACATGTCACGTCCGGACACTACACACGAACCGTAAAAGCACCACGGGGCGGGGCTTAGCGACCGGTGGCGGGAGGACCAGCCTCCACCACCGAGCCCTGCACATGTCACGACCGGACACTACACACGTACCGTAAAAGCACCACGGGACGGGGCTTAACGGCCGGTGGCGGGAGGACCAGCAGCCGCCACCCCGTCCTGCACATGTCACGCCCGGACACTACACACGTACCGTAAAAGCACCACGGGGCGGGGCTTAGCGACCGGTGACGGGAGGACCAGCCGCCGCCACCCCGTCCTGCACATGTCACGCCCGGACACTACACACGTACCGTAAAAGCACCACGGGGCGGGACTTAGCGACCGGTTGCGGGAGGACCAGCCGTCGCCACCCCGTCCTACACATGTCACGCCCGCACACTACACACGTACCGTAAAAGCACCCCGGGGCGGGGCTTAGCGACCGGTGGCGGGAGGACCAGCCGCCGCCACCCCGTCCTGCACAAGTCACGCCCGAACACTACACACGTACCGTAAAAGCACCACGGGGCGGGGCTTAGCGACCAGAGGCCGGAGGACCAGCCGCCGCCACCCCGTCCTGCACATGTCACGCCCGGACACTACACACGTACCGTAAAAGCACCACGGGGCGGGGCCTAGCGACCGGTGGCGGGAGGACCAGCCGCCGCCACCCCGTCCTGCACATGTCACGTCTGGACACTACACATGTACCGTAAAAGCCCCACGGGGCGGGGCTTAGCGACCGGTGGCGGGAGAACCAGCCGCCGCCACCCCGTCCTGCACATGTCACGCCCGGACACTACACACGTACCGTAAAAGCACCACGGGGCGGGGCTTAGCGACCGGTGACGGGAGGACCAGCCGCCGCCACCGAGCCGTGCACATGTCACGCCAGGACGCTACACACGTACCGTAAAAGCACCACGGGGCGGGGCTTAGCGACCGGTTGCGGGAGAACCAGCCGCCGCCACCCCGTCCTGCACATGTCACGCCCGGACACTACACACGTACCGTAAAAGCACCACGGGGCGGGGCTTAGCGACCGGAGGCCGGAGGATCAGCCGCCGCCACCCCGTCCTGCACATGTCACGCCCGGACACTACACACGTACCGTAAAAGCACCACGGGGCGGGGTTTAACGACCGGTGGCGGGAGGACCAGCCTCCGCCACACCGCCCTGCACATGTCACGGCCGGACACTACACACGTACCCTAAAAGCACCACGGGACGGGGCTTAACGACCGGTGGCGGGAGGACCAGCAGCCGCCACCCCGTCCTGCACATGTCACGTCGGGACACTACGCATGTACCGTAAAAGCACCACGGGGCGGGGCTTAGCGACCGGTGACGGGAGGACCAGCCGCCGCCACCCCGTCCTGCACATGTCACGCCCGGACACTACACACGTACCGTAAAAGCACCACGGGGCGGGGCTTAGCGACCGGTTGCGGGAGGACCAGCCGTCGCCACCCCGTCCTACACATGTCACGCCCGCACACTACACACGTACCGTAAAAGCACCCCGGGGCGGGGCTTAGCGACCGGTGGCGGGAGGACCAGCCGCCGCCACCCCGTCCTGCACAAGTCACGCCCGGACACTACACACGTACCGTAAAAGCACCCCGGGGCGAGGCTTAGCGACCGGTGGCGGGAGGACCAGCCTCCGCCGCCCCGTTCTGCACATGTCACGCCCGGACACTACACACGTACCGTAGAAGCACCCCGGGGCGGGGCTTAGCGACCGGTGGCGGGAGGACCAGCCTCCGACACCCCGCCCTGCACATGTCACGGCCGAACACTACACACGTACCGTAAAAGCACCACGGGGCGGGGCTTAGCGACCGGTGGCGGGAGGACCAGCCGCCGCCACCCCGCCCTGCACATGTCACGGCCGGACACTACACACGTACCGTAAAAGCCCCACGGGGCGGGGCTTAGCGACCGGTTGCGGGAGAACCAGCCGCCGCCACTCCGCCCTGCACATGTCACGGCCGGACACTACACACGTACCGTAAAAGCACCACGGGACGGGGCTTAACGGCCGGTGGCGGGAGGACCAGCAGCCGCCACCCCGTCCTGCACATGTCACGTCTGGACACTACGCATGTACCGTAAAAGCACCACGGGGCGGGGCTTAGCGACCGGTGACGGGAGGACCAGCCGCCGCCACCCCGTCCTGCACATGTCACGCCCGGACACTACACACGTACCGTAAAAGCACCACGGGACGGGGCTTAGCGACCGGTTGCGGGAGAACCAGCCGCCGCCACCCCGCCCTGCACATGTCACGGCCGGACACTACACACGTACCGTAAAAGCACCACGGGACGGGGCTTAACGGCCGGTGGCGGGAGGACCAGCAGCCGCCACCCCGTCCTGCACATGTCACGTCCGGACACTACGCATGTACCGTAAAAGCACCACGGGGCGGGGCTTAGCGACCGGTGACGGGAGGACCAGCCGCCGCCACCCCGTCCTGCACATGTCACGCCCGGACACTACACACGTACCGTAAAAGCACCACGGGGCGGGGCTTAGCGACCGGTGGCGGGAGGACCAGCCGCCGCCACCCCGTCCTGCACAAGTCACGCCCGCACACTACACACGTACCGTAAAAGCACCCCGGGGCGGGGCTTAGCGACCGGTGGCGGGAGGACCAGCCGCCGCCACCCCGTCCTGCACAAGTCACGCCCGGACACTACACACGTACCGTAAAAGCACCACGGGGCGGGGCTTAGCGACCGGAGGCCGGAGGACCAGCCGCCGCCACCCCGTTCTGCACATGTCACGCCCGGACACTACACACCTACCGTAGAAGCACCCCGGGGCGGGGCTTAGCGACCGGTGGCGGGAGGACCAGCCTCCGACACCCCGCCCTGCACATGTCACGGCCGGACACTACACACGTACCGTAAAAGCACCCCGGGGCGGGGCTTAGCGACCGGTGGCGGGAGGACCAGCCTCCGCCACCCCGCCCTGCACATGTCACGGCCGGACACTACACACGTACCGTAAAAGCCCCACGGGGCGGGGCTTAGCGACCGGTTGCGGGAGAACCAGCCGCCGCCACCCCGCCCTGCACATGTCACGGCCGGACACTACACACGTACCGTAAAAGCACCACGGGACGGGGCTTAACGGCCGGTGGCGGGAGGACCAGCCGCCGCCACCCCGTCCTGCACATGTCACGTCTGGACACTACGCATGTACCGTAAAAGCACCACGGGGCGGGGCTTAGCGACCGGTGACGGGAGGACCAGCCGCCGCCACAACGTCCTGCACATGTCACGCCCGGACACTACACACGTACCGTAAAAGCCCCACGGGACGGGGCTTAGCGACCGGTTGCGGGAGAACCAGCCGCCGCCACCCCGCCCTGCACATGTCACGGCCGGACACTACACACGTACCGTAAAAGCACCACGGGACGGGGCTTAACGGCCGGTGGCGGGAGGACCAGCAGCCGCCACCCCGTCCTGCACATGTCACGTCCGGACACTACGCATGTACCGTAAAAGCACCACGGGGCGGGGCTTAGCGATCGGTTGCGGGAGGACCAGCCGTCACCACCCCGTCCTACACATGTCACGCCCGCACACTACACACGTACCGTAAAAGCACCCCGGGGCGGGGCTTAGCGACCGGTGGCGGGAGGACCAGCCGCCGCCACCCCGTCCTGCACAAGTCACGCCCGGACACTACACACGTACCGTAAAAGCACCACGGGGCGGGGCTTAGCGACCGGAGGCCGGAGGACCAGCCGCCGCCACCCCGTCCTGCACATGTCACGCCCGGACACTACACACGTACCGTAAAAGCACCCCGGGGCGAGGCTTAGCGACCGGTGGCGGGAGGACCAGCCTCCGCCGCCCCGCCCTGCACATGTCACGGCCGGACACTACACACGTAACCTAAAAGCACCACGGGACGGGGCTTAACGACCGGTGGCGGGAGGACCAGCAGCCGCCACCCCGTCCTGCACATGTCACGTCGGGACACTACGCATGTACCGTAAAAGCACCACGGGGCGGGGCTTAGCGACCGGTGACGGGAGGACCAGCCGCCGCCACCCCGTCCTGCACATGTCACGCCCGCACACTACACACGTCACGTAAAAGCACCACGGGGCGGGGCTTAGCGACCGGTTGCGGGAGGACCAGCCGTCGCCACCCCGTCCTACACATGTCACGCCCGCACACTACACACGTACCGTAAAAGCACCCCGGGGCGGGGCTTAGCGACCGGTGGCGGGAGGACCAGCCTCCACCACCGAGCCCTGCACATGTCACGGCCGGACACTACACACGTACCGTAAAAGCACCACGGGACGGGGCTTAACGGCCGGTGGCGGGAGGACCAGCAGCCGCCACCCCGTCCTGCACATGTCACGTCCGGACACTACACACGAACCGTAAAAGCACCACGGGGCGGGGCTTAGCGACCGGTGGCGGGAGGACCAGCCTCCACCACCGAGCCCTGCACATGTCACGACCGGACAATACACACGTACCGTAAAAGCACCACGGGACGGGGCTTAACGGCCGGTGGCGGGAGGACCAGCAGCCGCCACCCCGTCCTGCACATGTCACGCCCGGACACTACACACGTACCGTAAAAGCACCACGGGGCGGGGCTTAGCGACCGGTGACGGGAGGACCAGCCGCCGCCACCCCGTCCTGCACATGTCACGCCCGGACACTACACACGTACCGTAAAAGCACCACGGGGCGGAACTTAGCGACCGGTTGCGGGAGGACCAGCCGTCGCCACCCCGTCCTACACATGTCACGCCCGCACACTACACACGTACCGTAAAAGCACCACGGGGCGGGGCTTAGCGACCGGTGGCGGGAGGACCAGCCGCCGCCACCCCGTCCTGCACAAGTCACGCCCGAACACTACACACGTACCGTAAAAGCACCACGGGGCGGGGCTTAGCGACCAGAGGCCGGAGGACCAGCCGCCGCCACCCCGTCCTGCACATGTCACGCCCGGACACTACACACGTACCGTAAAAGCACCACGGGGCGGGGCCTAGCGACCGGTGGCGGGAGGACCAGCCGCCGCCACCCCGTCCTGCACATGTCACGTCTGGACACTACACATGTACCGTAAAAGCCCCACGGGGCGGGGCTTAGCGACCGGTGGCGGGAGAACCAGCCGCCGCCACCCCGTCCTGCACATGTCACGCCCGGACACTACACACGTACCGTAAAAGCACCACGGGGCGGGGCTTAGGGACCGGTGACGGGAGGACCAGCCGCCGCCACCGAGCCGTGCACATGTCACGCCAGGACGCTACACACGTACCGTAAAAGCACCACGGGGCGGGGCTTAGCGACCGGTTGCGGGAGAACCAGCCGCCGCCACCCCGTCCTGCACATGTCACGCCCGGACACTACACACGTACCGTAAAAGCACCACGGGGCGGGGCTTAGCGACCGGAGGCCGGAGGATCAGCCGCCGCCACCCCGTCCTGCACATGTCACGCCCGGACACTACACACGTACCGTAAAAGCACCCCGGGGCGGGGCTTAGCGACCGGTGGCGGGACAACCAGCCTCCGCCACCCCGCCCTGCACATGTCACGGCCGGACACTACACACGTACCGTAAAAGCACCACGGGGCGGGGCCTAGCGACCGGTGGCGGGAGGACAAGCCGCCGCCACCCCGTCCTGCACATGTCACGTCTGGACACGACACATGTACCGTAAAAGCCCCACGGTTCGGGGCTTAGCGACCGGTGGCGGGAGAACCAGCCGCCGCCACCCCGTCCTGCACATGTCACGCCCGGACACTACACACGTACCGTAAAAGCACCACGGGGCGGGGCTTAGCGACCGGTGACGGGAGGACCAGCCGCCGCCACCGAGCCCTGCACATGTCACGCCAGGACGCTACACACGAACCGTAAAAGCACCACGGGGCGGGGCTAGGCGACCGGTGGCGGGAGGACCAGACTCCACCACCGAGCCCTGCACGCGTCACCCCAGGACGCTATACACCTACCGTAAAAGTACCACGGGGCGGGGCTTAGCGACCGGTGGCTTGAGGACCAGCCGCCGCCACCCCGTCGTGCACATGTCACGCCCGGACACTACACACGTACCGTAAAAGCACCACGGGACGGGGCTTAGCGACCGGTGGCCGGAGGACCAGCCGCCGCCACCCCGTTCTGCACATGTCACGCCCGGACACTACACGCGTACCGTAAAAGAACCCCGGGGCGGGGCTTAGCGACCGGTGGCGGGAGGACCAGCCTCCGCCACCCCGCCCTGCACATGTCACGGCCGGACACTACACACGTACCGTAAAAGCCCCACGGGGCGGGGCTTAGCGACCGGTTGCGGGAGAACCAGCCGCCGCCACCCCGCCCTGCACATGTCACGGCCGGACACTACACACGTACCGTAAAAGCACCACGGGACGGGGCTTAACGGCCGGTGGCGGGAGGACCAGCAGCCGCCACCCCGTCCTGCACATGTCACGTCCGGACACTACGCATGTACCGTAAAAGCACCACGGGGCGGGGCTTAGCGACCGGTGACGGGAGGACCAGCCGCCGCCACCCCGTCCTGCACATGTCACGCCCGGACACTACACACGTACCGTAAAAGCACCACGGGACGGGGCTTAGCGACCGGTTGCGGGAGAATCAGCCGCCGCCACCCCGCCCTGCACATGTCACGGCCGGACACTACACACGTACCGTAAAAGCACCACGGGACGGGGCTTAACGGCCGGTGGCGGGAGGACCAGCAGCCGCCACCCCGTCCTGCACATGTCACGTCCGGACACTACGCATGTACCGTAAAAGCACCACGGGGCGGGGCTTAGCGATCGGTTGCGGGAGGACCAGCCGTCACCACCCCGTCCTACACATGTCACGCCCGCACACTACACACGTACCGTAAAAGCACCCCGGGGCGGGGCTTAGCGACCGGTGGCGGGAGGACCAGCCTCCGCCGCCCCGCCCTGCACATGTCACGGCCGGACACTACACACGTAACGTAAAAGCACCACGGGGCGGGGCTTAGCGACCGGTGGCGGGAGGACCAGCCGCCGCCACACCGTCCTGCACATGTCACGTCTGGACACTACACATGTACCGTAAAAGCCCCACGGGGCTTGGCTTAGCGACCGGTTGCGGGAGAACCAGCCGCCGCCACCCCGTCCTGCACATGTCACGCCCGGACACTACACACGTACCGTAAAAGCACCACGGGGCGGGGCTTAGCGACCGGTGGCGGGAGGACCAGCCGCCGCCACCCCGCCCTGCACATGTCACGCCAGGACGCTACACACGTACCGGAAAAGCACCACGGGGCGGGGCTTAGCGACCGGTTGCTGGAGAACCAGCCGCCGCCACCCCGTCCTGCACATGTCACGCCCGGACACTACACACGTACCGTAAAAGCACCACGGGGCGGGGTTTAGCGACCGGTGGCGGGAGGACCAGCCTCCGCCACACCGCCCTGCACATGTCACGGCCGGACACTACACACGTACCCTAAAAGCACCACGGGACGGGGCTTAACGACCGGTGGCGGGAGGACCAGCAGCCGCCACCCCGTCCTGCACATGTCACGTCGGGACACTACGCATGTACCGTAAAAGCACCACGGGGCGGGGCTTAGCGACCGGTGACGGGAGGACCAGCCGCCGCCACCCCGTCCTGCACATGTCACGCCCGGACACTACACACGTACCGTAAAAGCACCACGGGGCGGGGCTTAGCGACCGGTTGCGGGAGGACCAGCCGTCGCCACCCCGTCCTACACATGTCACGCCCGCACACTACACACGTACCGTAAAAGCACCCCGGGGCGGGGCTTAGCGACCGGTGGCGGGAGGACCAGCCGCCGCCACCCCGTCCTGCACAAGTCACGCCCGGACACTACACACGTACCGTAAAAGCACCCCGGGGCGAGGCTTAGCGACCGGTGGCGGGAGGACCAGCCTCCGCCGCCCCGTTCTGCACATGTCACGCCCGGACACTACACACGTACCGTAGAAGCACCCCGGGGCGGGGCTTAGCGACCGGTGGCGGGAGGACCAGCCTCCGACACCCCGCCCTGCACATGTCACGGCCGGACACTACACACGTACCGTAAAAGCACCACGGGGCGGGGCTTAGCGACCGGTGGCGGGAGGACCAGCCTCCGCCACCCCGCCCTGCACATGTCACGGCCGGACACTACACACGTACCGTAAAAGCCCCACGGGGCGGGGCTTAGCGACCGGTTGCGGGAGAACCAGCCGCCGCCACCCCGTCCTGCACATGTCACGCCCGGACACTACACACGTACCGTAAAAGCACCACGGGGCGGGGCTTAGCGACCGGTGGCGGGAGGACCAGCCGCCGCCACCCCGCCCTGCACATGTCACGCCAGGACGCTACACACGTACCGTAAAAGCACCACGGGGCGGGGCTTAGCGACCGGTTGCTGGAGAACCAGCCGCCGCCACCCCGTCCTGCACATGTCACGCCCGGACACTACACACGTACCGTAAAAGCACCACGGGGCGGGGTTTAGCGACCGGTTGCGGGAGGACCAGCCTCCGCCACACCGCCCTGCACATGTCACGGCCGGACACTACACACGTACCCTAAAAGCACCACGGGACGGGGCTTAACGACCGGTGGCGGGAGGACCAGCAGCCGCCACCCCGTCCTGCACATGTCACGTCGGGACACTACGCATGTACCGTAAAAGCACCACGGGGCGGGGCTTAGCGACCGGTGACGGGAGGACCAGCCGCCGCCACCCCGTCCTGCACATGTCACGCCCGGACACTACACACGTACCGTAAAAGCACCACGGGGCGGGGCTTAGCGACCGGTTGCGGGAGGACCAGCCGTCGCCACCCCGTCCTACACATGTCACGGCCGCAAACTACACACGTACCGTAAAAGCACCCCGGGGCGGGGCTTAGCGACCGGTGGCGGGAGGACCAGCCGCCGCCACCCCGTCCTGCACAAGTCACGCCCGGACACTACACACGTACCGTAAAAGCACCCCGGGGCGAGGCTTAGCGACCGGTGGCGGGAGGACCAGCCTCCGCCGCCCCGTTCTGCACATGTCACGCCCGGACACTACACACGTACCGTAGAAGCACCCCGGGGCGGGGCTTAGCGACCGGTGGCGGGAGGACCAGCCTCCGACACCCCGCCCTGCACATGTCACGGCCGGACACTACACACCTACCGTAAAAGCACCACAGGGCGGGGCTTAGCGACCGGTGGCGGGAGGACCAGCCTCCGCCACCCCGCCCTGCACATGTCACGGCCGGACACTACACACGTACCGTAAAAGCCCCACGGGGCGGGGCTTAGCGACCGGTTGCGGGAGAACCAGCCGCCGCCACCCCGCCCTGCACATGTCACGGCCGGACACTACACACGTACCGTAAAAGCACCACGGGACGGGGCTTAACGGCCGGTGGCGGGAGGACCAGCAGCCGCCACCCCGTCCTGCACATGTCACGTCTGGACACTACGCATGTACCGTAAAAGCACCACGGGGCGGGGCTTAGCGACCGGTGACGGGAGGACCAGCCGCCGCCACCCCGTCCTGCACATGTCACGCCCGGACACTACACACGTACCGTAAAAGCACCACGGGACGGGGCTTAGCGACCGGTTGCGGGAGAACCAGCCGCCGCCACCCCGCCCTGCACATGTCACGGCCGGACACTACACACGTACCGTAAAAGCACCACGGGACGGGGCTTAACGGCCGGTGGCGGGAGGACCAGCAGCCGCCACCCCGTCCTGCACATGTCACGTCCGGACACTACGCATGTACCGTAAAAGCACCACGGGGCGGGGCTTAGCGACCGGTGACGGGAGGACCAGCCGCCGCCACCCCGTCCTGCACATGTCACGCCCGGACACTACACACGTACCGTAAAAGCACCACGGGGCGGGGCTTAGCGACCGGTTGCGGGAGGACCAGCCGCCGCCACCCCGTCCTGCACAAGTCACGCCCGCACACTACACACGTACCGTAAAAGCACCCCGGGGCGGGGCTTAGCGACCGGTGGCGGGAGGACCAGCCGCCGCCACCCCGTCCTGCACAAGTCACGCCCGGACACTACACACGTACCGTAAAAGCACCACGGGGCGGGGCTTAGCGACCGGAGGCCGGAGGACCAGCCGCCGCCACCCCGTTCTGCACATGTCACGCCCGGACACTACACACGTACCGTAGAAGCACCCCGGGGCGGGGCTTAGCGACCGGTGGCGGGAGGACCAGCCTCCGACACCCCGCCCTGCACATGTCACGGCCGGACACTACACACGTACCGTAAAAGCACCCCGGGGCGGGGCTTAGCGACCGGTGGCGGGAGGACCAGCCTCCGCCACCCCGCCCTGCACATGTCACGGCCGGACACTACACACGTACCGTAAAAGCCCCACGGGGCGGGGCTTAGCGACCGGTTGCGGGAGAACCAGCCGCCGCCACCCCGCCCTGCACATGTCACGGCCGGACACTACACACGTACCGTAAAAGCACCACGGGACGGGGCTTAACGGCCGGTGGCGGGAGGACCAGCAGCCGCCACCCCGTCCTGCACATGTCACGTCTGGACACTACGCATGTACCGTAAAAGCACCACGGGGCGGGGCTTAGCGACCGGTGACGGGAGGACCAGCCGCCGCCACCCCGTCCTGCACATGTCACGCCCGGACACTACACACGTACCGTAAAAGCACCACGGGACGGGGCTTAGCGACCGGTTGCGGGAGAACCAGCCGCCGCCACCCCGCCCTGCACATGTCACGGCCGGACACTACACACGTACCGTAAAAGCACCACGGGACGGGGCTTAACGGCCGGTGGCGGGAGGACCAGCAGCCGCCACCCCGTCCTGCACATGTCACGTCCGGACACTACGCATGTACCGTAAAAGCACCACGGGGCGGGGCTTAGCGACCGGTGGCGGGAGGACCAGCCGCCGCCACACCGTCCTGCACATGTCACGTCTGGACACTACACATGTACCGTAAAAGCCCCACGGGGCTTGGCTTAGCGACCGGTTGCGGGAGAACCAGCCGCCGCCACCCCGTCCTGCACATGTCACGCCCGGACACTACACACGTACCGTAAAAGCACCACGGGGCGGGGCTTAGCGACCGGTGACGGGAGGACCAGCCGCCGCCACCGAGCCCTGCACATGTCACGCCAGGACGCTACACACGTACCGTAAAAGCACCACGGGGCGGGGCTTAGCGACCGGTTGCTGGAGAACCAGCCGCCGCCACCCCGTCCTGCACATGTCACGCCCGGACACTACACACGTACCGTAAAAGCACCACGGGGCGGGGTTTAGCGACCGGTGGCGGGAGGACCAGCCTCCGCCACACCGCCCTGCACATGTCACGGCCGGACACTACACACGTACCCTAAAAGCACCACGGGACGGGGCTTAACGACCGGTGGCGGGAGGACCAGCAGCCGCCACCCCGTCCTGCACATGTCACGTCGGGACACTACGCATGTACCGTAAAAGCACCACGGGGCGGGGCTTAGCGACCGGTGACGGGAGGACCAGCCGCCGCCACCCCGTCCTGCACATGTCACGCCCGGACACTACACACGTCACGTAAAAGCACCACGGGGCGGGGCTTAGCGACCGGTTGCGGGAGGACCAGCCGCCGCCACCCCGTCCTGCACAAGTCACGCCCGCACACTACACACGTACCGTAAAAGCACCCCGGGGCGGGGCTTAGCGACCGGTGGCGGGAGGACCAGCCGCCGCCACCCCGTCCTGCACAAGTCACGCCCGGACACTACACACGTACCGTAAAAGCACCACGGGGCGGGGCTTAGCGACCGGAGGCCGGAGGACCAGCCGCCGCCACCCCGTTCTGCACATGTCACGCCCGGACACTACACACGTACCGTAGAAGCACCCCGGGGCGGGGCTTAGCGACCGGTGGCGGGAGGACCAGCAGCCGCCACCCCGTCCTGCACATGTCACGTCGGGACACTACGCATGTACCGTAAAAGCACCACGGGGCGGGGCTTAGCGACCGGTGACGGGAGGACCAGCCGCCGCCACCCCGTCCTGCACATGTCACGCCCGGACACTACACACGTCACGTAAAAGCACCACGGGACGGGGCTTAGCCACCGGTTGCGGGAGGACCAGCCGTCGCCACCCCGTCCTACACATGTCACGCCCGCACACTACACACGTACCGTAAAAGCACCCCGGGGCGGGGCTTAGCGACCGGTGGCGGGAGGACCAGCCGCCGCCACCCCGTCCTGCACAAGTCACGCCCGGACACTACACACGTACCGTAAAAGCACCACGGGGCGGGGCTTAGCGACCGGAGGCCGGAGGACCAGCCGCCGCCACCCCGTTCTGCACATGTCACGCCCGGACACTACACACGTACCGTAGAAGCACCCCGGGGCGGGGCTTAGCGACCGGTGGCGGGAGGACCAGCCTCCGACACCCCGCCCTGCACATGTCACGGCCGGACACTACACACGTACCGTAAAAGCACCACGGGGCGGGGCTTAGCGATCGGTGGCGGGAGGACCAGCCGCCGCCACCCCGTCCTGCACATGTCACGTCTGGACACTACACATGTACCGTAAAAGCCCCACGGGGCGGGGCTTAGCGACCGGTTGCGGGAGAACCAGCCGCCGCCACCACGTCCTGCACATGTCACGCCCGGACACTACACACGTACCGTAAAAGCACCACGGGGCGGGGCTTAGCGACCGGTGGCGGGAGGACCAGCCTCCGCCACCCCGCCCTGCACATGTCACGCCCGGACACTACACACGTACCGTAAAAGCACCACTAGGCGGGGCTTAGCGACCGGTGGCGGGAGGACCAGCCGCGGCCACCCCGTCCTGCACATGTCACGCCCGGACACTACACACGTGCCGTAAAAGCACCACGGGACGGGGCTTAGCGACCGGTTGCGGGAGAACCAGCCGCCGCCACCCCGCCCTGCACATGTCACGGCCGGACACTACACACGTACCGTAAAAGCACCACGGGTCGGGGTTAACGGCCGGTGGCGGGAGGACCAGCAGCCGCCACCCCGTCCTGCACATGTCACGTCGGGACACTACGCATGTACCGTAAAAGCACCACGGGGCGGGGCTTAGCGACCGGTGACGGGAGGACCAGCCGCCGCCATCCCGTCCTGCACATGTCACGCCCGGACACTACACATGTACCGTAAAAGCACCACGGGGCGGGGCTTAGCGACCGGTTGCGGGAGGACCAGCCGCCGCCACCCCGTCCTGCACAAGTCACGCCCGCACACTACACACGTACCGTAAAAGCACCCCGGGGCGGGGCTTAGCGACCGGTGGCGGGAGGACCAGCCGCCGCCACCCCGTCCTGCACAAGTCACGCCCGGACACTACACACGTACCGTAAAAGCACCACGGGGCGGGGCTTAGCGACCGGAGGCCGGAGGACCAGCCGCCGCCACCCCGTTCTGCACATGTCACGCCCGGACACTACACACGTACCGTAGAAGCACCCCGGGGCGGGGCTTAGCGACCGGTGGCGGGAGGACCAGCCTCCGACACCCCGCCCTGCACATGTCACGGCCGGACACTACACACGTACCGTAAAAGCACCCCGGGGCGGGGCTTAGCGACCGGTGGCGGGAGGACCAGCCTCCGCCACCCCGCCCTGCACATGTCACGGCCGGACACTACACACGTACCGTAAAAGCCCCACGGGGCGGGGCTTAGCGACCGGTTGCGGGAGAACCAGCCGCCGCCACCCCGCCCTGCACATGTCACGGCCGGACACTACACACGTACCGTAAAAGCACCACGGGACGGGGCTTAACGGCCGGTGGCGGGAGGACCAGCAGCCGCCACCCCGTCCTGCACATGTCACGTCTGGACACTACGCATGTACCGTAAAAGCACCACGTGGCGGGGCTTAGCGACCGGTGACGGGAGGACCAGCCGCCGCCACCCCGTCCTGCACATGTCACGCCCGGACACTACACACGTACCGTAAAAGCACCACGGGACGGGGCTTAGCGACCGGTTGCGGGAGAACCAGCCGCCGCCACCCCGCCCTGCACATGTCACGGCCGGACACTACACACGTACCGTAAAAGCACCACGGGACGGGGCTTAACGGCCGGTGGCGGGAGGACCAGCAGCCGCCACCCCGTCCTGCACATGTCACGTCCGGACACTACGCATGTACCGTAAAAGCACCACGGGGCGGGGCTTAGCGATCGGTTGCGGGAGGACCAGCCGTCACCACCCCGTCCTACACATGTCACGCCCGCACACTACACACGTACCGTAAAAGCACCCCGGGGCGGGGCTTAGCGACCGGTGGCGGGAGGACCAGCCGCCGCCACCCCGTCCTGCACAAGTCACGCCCGGACACTACACACGTACCGTAAAAGCACCACGGGGCGGGGCTTAGCGACCGGAGGCCGGAGGACCAGCCGCCGCCACCCCGTCCTGCACATGTCACGCCCGGACACTACACACGTACCGTAAAAGCACCCCGGGGCGAGGCTTAGCGACCGGTGGCGGGAGGACCAGCCTCCGCCGCCCCGCCCTGCACATGTCACGGCCGGACACTACACACGTAACGTAAAAGCACCACGGGGCGGGCCTTAGCGACCGGTGGCGGGAGGACCAGCCGCCGCCACACCGTCCTGCACATGTCAGGTCTGGACACTACACATGTACCGTAAAAGCCCCACGGGGCTTGGCTTAGCGACCGGTTGCGGGAGAACCAGCCGCCGCCACCCCGTCCTGCACATGTCACGCCCGGACACTACACACGTACCGTAAAAGCACCACGGGGCGGGGCTTAGCGACCGGTGACGGGAGGACCAGCCGCCGCCACCCCGCCCTGCACATGTCACGGCCGGACACTACACACGTACCGTAAAAGCACCCCGGGGCGGGGCTTAGCGACCGGTGGCGGGAGGACCAGCCTCCGCCACCCCGCCCTGCACATGTCACGGCCGGACACTACACACGTACCGTAAAAGCCCCACGGGGCGGGGCTTAGCGACCGGTTGCGGGAGAACCAGCCGCCGCCACCCCGCCCTGCACATGTCACGGCCGGACACTACACACGTACCGTAAAAGCACCACGGGACGGGGCTTAACGGCCGGTGGCGGGAGGACCAGCAGCCGCCACCCCGTCCTGCACATGTCACGTCTGGACACTACGCATGTACCGTAAAAGCACCACGGGGCGGGGCTTAGCGACCGGTGACGGGAGGACCAGCCGCCGCCACCCCGTCCTGCACATGTCACGCCCGGACACTACACACGTACCGTAAAAGCACCACGGGACGGGGCTTAGCGACCGGTTGCGGGAGAACCAGCCGCCGCCACCCCGCCCTGCACATGTCACGGCCGGACACTACACACGTACCGTAAAAGCACCACGGGACGGGGCTTAACGGCCGGTGGCGGGAGGACCAGCAGCCGCCACCCCGTCCTGCACATGTCACGTCCGGACACTACGCATGTACCGTAAAAGCACCACGGGGCGGGGCTTAGCGATCGGTTGCGGGAGGACCAGCCGTCACCACCCCGTCCTACACATGTCACGCCCGCACACTACACACGTACCGTAAAAGCACCCCGGGGCGGGGCTTAGCGACCGGTGACGGGAGGACCAGCCGCCGCCACCCCGTCCTGCACAAGTCACGCCCGGACACTACACACGTACCGTAAAAGCACCACGGGGCGGGGCTTAGCGACCGGAGGCCGGAGGACCAGCCGCCGCCACCCCGTCCTGCACATGTCACGCCCGGACACTACACACGTACCGTAAAAGCACCCCGGGGCGAGGCTTAGCGACCGGTGGCGGGAGGACCAGCCTCCGCCGCCCCGCCCTGCACATGTCACGGCCGGACACTACACACGTAACGTAAAAGCACCACGGGGCGGGCCTTAGCGACCGGTGGCGGGAGGACCAGCCGCCGCCACACCGTCCTGCACATGTCACGTCTGGACACTACACATGTACCGTAAAAGCCCCACGGGGCTTGGCTTAGCGACCGGTTGCGGGAGAACCAGCCGCCGCCACCCCGTCCTGCACATGTCACGCCCGGACACTACACACGTACCGTAAAAGCACCACGGGGCGGGGCTTAGCGACCGGTGACGGGAGGACCAGCCGCCGCCACCGAGCCCTGCACGTGTCACGCCAGGACGCTACACACGTACCGTAAAAGCACCACGGGGCGGGGCTTAGCGACCGGTTGCTGGAGAACCAGCCGCCGCCTCCCCGTCCTGCACATGTCACGCCCGGACACTACACAAGTACCGTAAAAGCACCACGGGGCGGGGTTTAGCGACCGGTGGCGGGAGGACCAGCCTCCGCCACACCGCCCTGCACATGTCACGGCCGGACACTACACACGTACCCTAAAAGCACCACGGGACGGGGCTTAACGACCGGTGGCGGGAGGACCAGCAGCCGCCACCCCGTCCTGCACATGTCACGTCGGGACACTACGCATGTACCGTAAAAGCACCACGGAGCGGGGCTTAGCGACCGGTGACGGGAGGACCAGCCGCCGCCACCCCGTCCTGCACATGTCACGCCCGGACACTACACACCTACCGTAAAAGCACCACGGGGCGGGGCTTAGCGACCGGTTGCGGGAGGACCAGCCGTCGCCACTCCGTCCTACACATGTCACGCCCGCACACTACACACGTACCGTAAAAGCACCCCGGGGCGGGGCTTAGCGACCGGTGGCGGGAGGACCAGCCGCCGCCACCCCGTCCTGCACATGTCACGCCCGGACACTACACACGTACCGTAAAAGCACCACGGGGCGGGGCTTAGCGACCGGTGACGGGAGGACCAGCCGCCGCCACCGAGCCCTGCACATGTCACGCCAGGACGCTACACACGTACCGTAAAAGCACCACGGGGCGGGGCTTAGCGACCGGTTGCTGGAGAACCAGCCGCCGCCACCCCGTCCTGCACATGTCACGCCCGGACACTACACACGTACCGTAAAAGCACCACGGGGCGGGGTTTAGCGACCGGTGGCGGGAGGACCAGCCTCCGCCACACCGCCCTGCACATGTCACGGCCGGACACTACACACGTACCCTAAAAGCACCACGGGACGGGGCTTAACGACCGGTGGCGGGAGGACCAGCAGCCGCCACCCCGTCCTGCACATGTCACGTCGGGACACTACGCATGTACCGTAAAAGCACCACGGGGCGGGGCTTAGCGACCGGTGACGGGAGGACCAGCCGCCGCCACCCCGTCCTGCACATGTCACGCCCGGACACTACACACGTACCGTAAAAGCACCACGGGGCGGGGCTTAGCGACCGGTTGCGGGAGGACCAGCCGTCGCCACCATGTCCTACACATGTCACGCCCGCACACTACACACGTACCGTAAAAGCACCCCGGGGCGGGGCTTAGCGACCGGTGGCGGGAGGACCAGCCGCCGCCACCCCGTTCTGCACATGTCACGCCCGGACACTACACACGTACCGTAGAAGCACCCCGGGGCGGGGATTAGCGACCGGTGGCGGGAGGACCAGCCTCCGCCACCCCGCCCTGCACATGTCACGCCCGGACACTACACACGTACCGTAAAAGCACCACTAGGCGGGGCTTAGCGACCGTTGGCGGGAGGACCAGCCGCCGCCACCCCGTCCTGCACATGTCACGCCCGGACACTACACACGTACCGTAAAAGCACCACGGGGCGGGGCTTAGCGACCGGTGGCGGGAGGACCAGCCGCCGCCACCCCGTCCTGCACATGTCACGTCTGGACACTACACATGTACCGTAAAAGCCCCACGGGGCGGGGCTTAGCGACCGGTTGCGGGAGAACCAGCCGCCGCCACCACGTCCTGCACATGTCACGCCCGGACACTACACACGTACCGTAAAAGCACCACGGGGCGAGGCTTAGCGACCGGTGGCGGGAGGACCAGCCTCCGCCACCCGGCCCTGCACATGTCACGCCAGGAGGCTACACACGTACCGTAAAAGCACCACGGAGCGGGGCTTAGCGACCCGTGGCGGGAGGACCAGCCGCCGCCACCCCGCCCTGCACATGTCACGGCCGGACACTACACACGTACCGTAAAAGCACCACGGGGCGGGGCTTAGCGACCGGTGGCGGGAGGACCAGCCGCCGCCACCCCGTCCTGCACATGTCACGTCTGGACACTACACATGTACCGTAAAAGCCCCACGGGGCGGGGCTTAGCGACCGGTTGCGGGAGAACTAGCCGCCGCCACCACGTCCTGCACATGTCACGCCCGGACACTACACACGTACCGTAAAAGCACCACGGGGCGAGGCTTAGCGACCGGTGGCGGGAGGACCAGCCTCCGCCACCCCGCCCTGCACATGTCACGGCCGGACACTACACACGTACCGTAAAAGCACCACGGGGCGGGGCTTAGCGACCGGTGGCGGGAGGACCAGCCTCCGCCACCCCGCCCTGCACATGTCACGGCCGGACACTACACACGTACCGTAAAAGCACCACGGGACGGGGCTTAACGGCCGGTGGCGGGAGGACCAGCAGCCGCCACCCCGTCCTGCACATGTCACGTCCGGACTCTACGCATGTACCGTAAAAGCACCACGGGGCGGGGCTTAGCGACCGGTGACGGGAGGACCAGCCGCCGCCACCCCGTCCTGCACATGTCACGCCCGGACACTACACACGTACGGTAAAAGCACCACGGGGCGGGCCTTAGCGACCGGTTGCGGGAGGACCAGCCGTCGCCACCCCGTCCTACACATGTCACGCCCGCACACTACACACGTACCGTAAAAGCACCCCGGGGCGGGGCTTAGCGACCGGTGGCGGGAGGACCAGCCGCCGCCACCCCGTCCTGCACAAGTCACGCCCGGACACTACACACGTACCGTAAAAGCACCACGGGGCGGGGCTTAGCGACCGGAGGCCGGAGGACCAGCCGCCGCCATCCCGTCCTGCACATGTCACGCCCGGACACTACACACGCACCGTAAAAGCACCCCGGGGCGGGGCTTAGCGACCGGTGGCGGGAGGACCAGCCTCCGCCACCCCGCCCTGCACATGTCACGGCCGGACACTACACACGTTCCGTAAATTACCACGGGGCGGGGCTTAGCGACCGGTGGCGAGAGGACCAGCCGCCGCCACCCCGTCTTGCACATGTCACGTCTGGACACTACACATGTACCGTAAAAGCCCCACGGGGCGGGGCTTAGCGACCGGTGGCGGGAGAACCAGCCGCCGCCACCCCGTCCTGCACATTTCACGCCCGGACACTACACACGTATCGTAAAAGCACCGCGGGGCGGGGCTTAGCGACCGGTGACGGGAGGACCAGCCGTCGCCACCGAGCCCTGCACATGTCACGCCAGGACGCTACACACGTACCGCAAAAGCACCACGGGGCGGGGCTTAGCGACCGGTGACGGGAGGACCAGCCGCCGCTACCCCGTCCTGCACATGTCACGCCCGGACACTACACACGTACCGTAAAAGCACCACGGGGCGGGGCTTAGCGACCGGTGGCGGGAGGACCAGCCTCCGCCACCCCGCCCTGCACATGTCACGGCCGGACACTACACACGTACCGTAAAAGCACCACGGGGCGGGGCTTAGCGACCGGCGGCGGGAGGACCAGCCTCCGCCACCCCGCCCTGCACATGTCACGGCCGGACACTACACACGTACCGTAAAAGCACCCCGGGGCGGGGCTTAGCGACCGGTGGCGGGAGGACCAGCCGCCGCCACCCCGTCCTGCACAAGTCACGCCCGGACACTACACACGTACCGTAAAAGCACAACGGGGCGGGGCTTAGCGACCGGAGGCCGGAGGACCAGCCGCCGCCACCCCGTCCTGCACATGTCACGCCCGGACACTACACACGTACCGTAAAAGCACCACGGGGCGGGGCTTAGCGACCGGAGGCCGGAAGACCAGCCGCCGCCACCCCGTTCTGCACATGTCACGCCCGGACACTACACACGTACCGTAAAAGCACCCCGGGGCGGGGCTTAGCGACCGGTGGCGGGAGGACCAGCTGCCGCGACCCCGTCCTGCACAAGTCACGCCCGGACACTACACACGCACCGTAAAAGCACCACGGGGCGGGGGTTAGCGACCGGAGGCCGGAGGACCAGCCGCCGCCACCCCGTTCTGCACATGTCACGCCCGGACACTACACACGTACCGTAAAAGCACCCCGGGGCGGGGCTTAGCGACCGGTGGCGGGAGGACCAGCCTCCGCCACCCCGCCCTGCACATGTTACGGCCGGACACTACACACGTACCGTAAAAGCACCCTGGGGCGGGGCTTAGCGACCGGTGGCGGGAGGACCAGCTGCCGCGACCCCGTCCTGCACAAGTCACGCCCGGACACTACACACGCACCGTAAAAGCACCACGGGGCGGGGCTTAGCGACCGGAGGCCGGAGGACCAGCCGCCGCCACCCCGTTCTGCACATGTCACGCCCGGACACTACACACGTACCGTAAAAGCACCCCGGGGCGGGGCTTAGCGACCGGTGGCGGGAGGACCAGCCTCCGCCACCCCGCCCTGCACATGTTACGGCCGGACACTACACACGTACCGTAAAAGCACCACGGGGCGGGGCTTAGCGACCGGTGGCGGGAGGACCAGCCGCCGCCACCCCGTCCTGCACATGTCACGCCCGGACACTACACACGTACCGTAAAAGCATCACGGGGCGGGGCTTAGCGACCGGTGGCGGGAGGACCAGCCGCCGCCACCCCGTCCTGCGCATGTCACGCCCGGACACTACACACGTACCGTAAAAGCACCACCGGGCGGGGCTTAGCGACCGGTGACGGGAGGACCAGCCGCCGCCACCCCGTCCTGCACATGTCACGCCCGAACACTACACACGTACCGTAAAAGCACCACGGGGCGGGGCTTAGCGACCGGTGAGGGGAGGACCAGCCGCCGCCACCCCGTCCTGCACATGTCACGCCCAGACACTACACACGTACCGTAAAAGCACCACGGGGCGGGGCTTAGCGACCGGTGGCGGGAGGACCAGCCTCCGCCACCCCGTCCTGCACATGTCACGCCCGGACACTACACACGTACCGTAAAAGCACCACGGGGCGGGGCTTAGCGACCGGTGGCGGGAGGACCAGCCTCCGCCACCCCGCCCTGCACATGTCACGGCCGGACACTACACACGTACCGTAAAAGCACCACGGGGCGGGGCTTAGCGACCGGTGGCGGGAGGACCAGCCGCCGCCACCCCGTCCTGCACATGTCACGTCCGGACACTACACACGAACCGCAAAAGCACCACGGGGCGGGGCTTAGCGACCGGTTGCTGGAGGACCAGCCGTCGCCACCCCGTCCTACACATGTCACGCCCGCACACTACACACGTACCGTAAAAGCACTCCGGGGCGGGGCTTAGCGACCGGTGGCGGGAGGACCAGCCGCCGCCACCCCGTCCTGCACAAGTCACGCCCGGACACTACACACGTACCGTAAAAGCACCACGGGGCGGGGCTTAGCGACCGGAGGCCGGAGGACCAGCCGCCGCCACCCCGTCCTGCACAAGTCACGCCCGGACACTACACACGTACCGTAAAAGCACCACGGGGCGGGGCTTAGCGACCGGTGACGGGAGGACAAGCCGCCGCCACCCCGTCCTACACATGTCACGCCCGGACACTACACACGTACCGTAAAAGCACTCCGGGGCGGGGCTTAGCGACCGGTGGCGGGAGGACCAGCCGCCGCCACCCCGTCCTGCACAAGTCACGCCCGGACACTACACACGTACCGTAAAAGCACTCCGGGGCGGGGCTTAGCGACCGGTGGCGGGAGGACCAGCCGCCGCCACCCCGTCCTGCACAAGTCACGCCCGGACACTACACACGTACCGTAAAAGCACCACGGGGCGGGGCTTAGCGACCGGAGGCCGGAGGACCAGCCGCCGCCACCCGTCCTGCACATGTCACGCCCGGACACTACACACGTACCGTAAAAGCACCACGGGGCGGGGCTTAGCGACCGGTGACGGGAGGACCAGTCCCCGCCACCCCGTCCTGCACATGTCACGCCCGGACACTACACACGTACCGTAAAAGCACCACGGGGCGGGGCTTAGCGACCGGTGACGGGAGGACCAGCCGCCGCCACCCCGTCCGGCACATGTCACACCCGGACACTACACACGTACCGTAAAAGCACCACGGGGCGGGGCTTAGCGACCGGTGGCGGGAGGACCAGCCTCCGCCACCCCGTCCTGCACATGTCACGCCCGGACACTACACACGTACCGTAAAAGCACCCCGGGGCGGGGCTTAGCGACCGGTGGCGGGAGGACCAGCTGCCGCGACCCCGTCCTGCACAAGTCACGCCCGGACACTACACACGTACCGTAAAAGCACCACGGGGCGGGGCTTAGCGACCGGAGGCCGGAGGACCAGCCGCCGCCACCCCGTTCTGCACATGTCACGACCGGACACTACACACGTACCGTAAAAGCACCCGGGGGCGGGGCTTAGCGACCGGTGGCGGGAGGACCAGCCTCCGCCACCCCGCCCTGCACATGTTACGGCCGGACACTACACACGTACCGTAAAAGCACCACGGGGCGGGGCTTAGCGACCGGTGGCGGGAGGACCAGCCGCCGCCACCCCGTCCTGCACATGTCACGCCCGGACACTACACACGTACCGTAAAAGCATCACGGGGCGGGGCTTAGCGACCGGTGGCGGGAGGACCAGCCGCCGCCACCCCGTCCTGCGCATGTCACGCCCGGACACTACACACGTACCGTAAAAGCACCACGGGGCGGGGCTTAGCGACCGGTGACGGGAGGACCAGCCGCCGCCACCCCGTCCTGCACATGTCACGCCCGGACACTACACACGTACCGTAAAAGCACAACGGGGCGGGACTTAGCGACCGGTGACGGGAGGACCAGCCGCCGCCACCCCGTCCTGCACATGTCACGCCCAGACACTACACACGTACCGTAAAAGCACCACGGGGCGAGGCTTAGCGTCCGGTGGCGGAAGGACCAGCCTCCGCCACCCCGTCCTGCACATGTCACGCCCGGACACTACACACGTACCGTAAAAGCACCACGGGGCGGGGCTTAGCGACCGGTGACGGGAGGACCAGCCGCCGCCACCCCGTCCTGCACATGTCACGCCAGGACACTACACACGTACCGTAAAAGCACCACGGGGCGGGGCTTAGCGACCGGTGACGGGAGGACCAGCCGCCGCCACCCCGTCCTGCACATGTCACGCCAGGACGCTACATACGTACCGTAAAAGCACCACGGGGCGGGTCTTAGCGACCGGTGACGGGAGGACCAGCCGCCGCCACCCCGTCCTGCACATGTCACGCCAGGACGCCACACACGTACCGTAAAAGCACCACGGGGCGGGGCTTAGCGACCGGTGGCGGAAGGACCAGCCGCCGCCATCCCGCCCTGCACATGTCACGCCCGGACACTACACACGTACCGTAAAAGCACCACGGGGCGGGGCTTAGCGACCGGTGACGGGAGGCCCAGCCGCCGCCACCCCGTCCTGCACATGTCACGCCAGGACACAACACACGTACCGTAAAAGCACCACGGGGCGGGGCTTAGCGACCGGTGACGGGAGGACCAGCCACCGCCACCCCGTCCTGCACATGTCACGCCCGGACACTACACACTTACCGTAAAAGCACCACGGGGCGGGGCTTAGCGACCGGTGACGGGAGGACCAGCCGCCGCCACCCCGTCATGCACATGTCACGCCCGGAAACTACACACGTACCGTAAAAGCACCACGGGGCGGGGCTTAGCGACCGGTGGCGGGAGGACCAGCCTCCGCCACCCCGTCCTGCACATGTCACGCCCGGACACTACACACGTACCGTAAAAGCACCACGGGGCGGGGCTTAGCGACCGGTGACGGGAGGACCAGCCCCCGCCACCCCGCCCTGCACATGTTACGCCCGGACACTACACACGTACCGTAAAAGCACCACGGGGCGGGGCTTAGCGACCGGTGACGGGAGGACCAGCCGCCGCCACCCCGTCCTGCACATGTCACGCCAGGACACTACACACGTACCGTAAAAGCACCACGGGGCGGGGCTTAGCGACCGGTGACGGGAGGACCAGCCGCCGCCACCCCGTCCTGCACATTTCACGCCAGGACGCTACACACGTACCGTAAAAGCACCACGGGGCGGGGCTTAGCGACCGGTGGCGGGAGGACCAGCCGCCGCCACCCCGCCCTGCACATGTCACGCCCGGACACTACACACGTACCGTAAAAGCACCACGGGGCGGGGCTTAGCGACCGGTGACGGGAGGACCAGCCGCCGCCACCCCGTCCTGCACATGTCACGCCAGGACGCTACCCATGTACCGTAAAAGCACCACGGGGCGGGGCTTAGCGACCGGTGGCGGGAGGACCAGCCGCCGCCACCCCGTCCTGCACACGTCACGCCCGGACACTACACACGTACCGAAAAAGCACCACGGGGCGGGGCTTAGCGACCGGTGGCGGGAGGACCAGCCTCCACCACCGAGCCCTGCACATGTCACGCCCGGACACTACACACGTACCGTAAAAGCACCACGGGGCGGGGCTTAGCGACCGGTTGCGGGAGGACCAGCCGTCGCCACCCCGTCCTACACATGTCACGCCCGCACACTACACACGTACCGTAAAAGCACCACGGGGCGGGGCTTTGCGACCGGTGGCGGGAGGACCAGCCGCCGCCACCCCGTCCTGCACAAGTCACGCCCGGACACTAACCACGTACCGTAAAAGCACCACGGGGCGGGGCTTAGCGACCGGAGGCCGGAGGACCAGCCGCCGCCACCCCGTCCTGCACATGTCACGCCCGGACACTACACACGTACCGTAAAAGCACCCCGGGGCGGGGCTTAGCGACCGGTGGCGGGAGGACCAGCCTCCGCCACCCCGCCCTGCACATGTCACGGCCGGACACTACACACGTACCGTAAAAGCACCACGGGGCGGGGCTTAGCGACCGGTGACGGGAGGACCAGCCGCCGCCACCCCGTCCCGCACATGTCACGCCAGGACGCTACACACGTACCGTAAAAGCGCCACGGGGCGGGGCTTAGCGACCGGTGGCGGGAGGACCAGCCGCCGCCACCCCGTCCTGCACATGTCACGCCCGGACACTACACACGAACCGTAAAAGCGCCACGGGGCGGCGCTTAGCGACCGGTGGCGGGAGGACCAGCCGCCGCCACCCCGTCCAGCACATGTCACGCCCGGACACTACACACGAACCGTAAAAGCACCACGGGGCGGGGCTTAGCGACCGGTGACGGGAGGACCAGCCGCCGCCACCCCGTCCTGCACATGTCACGCCCGGACACTACACACGAACCGTAAAAGCACCACGGGGCGGGGCTTAGCGACCCATGGCGGGAGGACCAGCCTCCACCACCGAGCCCTGCACATGTCACGGCCGGACACTACACACGTACCGTAAAAGCACCACGGGACGGGGCTTAACGGCCGGTGGCGGGAGGACCAGCAGCCGCCACCCCGTCCTGCACATGTCACTTCCGGACTCTACGCATGTACCGTAAAAGCACCACGGGGCGGGGCTTAGCGACCGGTGACGGGAGGACCAGCCGCCGCCACCCCGTCCTGCACATGTCACGCCCGGACACTACACACGTACCGTAAAAGCACCACGGGGCGGGGCCTAGCGACCGGTTGCGGGAGGACCAGCCGTCGATACCCCGTCCTACACATGTCACGCCCGCACACTGCACACGTACCGTAAAAGCGCCCCGGGGCGGGGCTTAGCGACCGGTGGCGGGAGGACCAGCCTCCGCCACCCCGCCCTGCACATGTCACGGCCGGACACTACACACGTAATGTAAAAGCACCACGGGGCGGGGCTTAGCGACCGGTGGCGGGAGGACCAGCAGCCGCCACCCCGTCCTGCACATGTCACGCCCGCACACTACACACGTACCGTAAAAGCACCACGGGGCGGGGCTTAGCGACCGGTTGCGGGAGGACCAGCCGTCGCCACCCCGTCCTACACATGTCACGCCCGCACACTACACACGTACCGTAAAAGCACCACGGGGCGGGGCTTTGCGACCGGTGGCGGGAGGACCAGCCGCCGCCACCCCGTCTTGCACAAGTCACGCCCGGACACTAACCACGTACCGTAAAAGCACCACGGGGCGGGGCTTAGCGACCGGAGGCCGGAGGACCAGCCGCCGCCACCCCGTCCTGCACATGTCACGCCCGGACACTACACACGTACCGTAAAAGCATCCCGGGGCGGGGCTTAGCGACCGGTGGCGGGAGGACCAGCCTCCGCCACCCCGCCCTGCACATGTCACGGCCGGACACTACACACGTACCGTAAAAGCACCACGGGGCGGGGCTTAGCGACCGGTGACGGGAGGACCAGCCGCCGCCACCCCGTCCCGCACATGTCACGCGAGGACGCTACACACGTACCGTAAAAGCGCCACGGGGCGGGGCTTAGCGACCGGTGGCGGGAGGACCAGCCGCCGCCACCCCGTCCTGCACATGTCACGCCCGGACACTACACACGAACCGTAAAAGCACCACGGGGCGGGGCTTAGCGACCGGTGACGGGAGGACCAGCCGCCGCCACCCCGTCCCGCACATGTCACGCCAGGACGCTACACACGTACCGTAAAAGCGCCACGGGGCGGCGCTTAGCGACCGGTGGCGGGAGGACCAGCCGCCGCCACCCCGTCCAGCACATGTCACGCCCGGACACTACACACGAACCGTAAAAGCACCACGGGGCGGGGCTTAGCGACCGGTGACGGGAGGACCAGCCGCCGCCACCCCGTCCTGCACATGTCACGCCCGGACACTACACACGAACCGTAAAAGCACCACGGGGCGGGGCTTAGCGACCGGTGGCGGGAGGACCAGCCTCCACCACCGAGCCCTGCACATGTCACGGCCGGACACTACACACGTACCGTAAAAGCACCACGGGACGGGGCTTAACGGCCGGTGGCGGGAGGACCAGCAGCCGCCACCCCGTCCTGCACATGTCACTTCCGGACTCTACGCATGTACCGTAAAAGCACCACGGGGCGGGGCTTAGCGACCGGTGACGGGAGGACCAGCCGCCGCCACCCCGTCCTGCACATGTCACGCCCGGACACTACACACGTACCGTAAAAGCACCACGGGGCGGGGCCTAGCGACCGGATGCGGGAGGACCAGCCGTCGATACCCCGTCCTACACATGTCACGCCCGCACACTACACACGTACCGTAAAAGCACCACGGGGCGGGGCTTAGCGACCGGTGGCGGGAGGACCAGCCTCCGCCACCCCGCCCTGCACATGTCACGGTCGGACACTACACACGTAATGTAAAAGCACCACGGGGCGGGGCTTGGCGACCGGTGGCGGGAGGACCAGCCGCCGCCACCCCGTCTTGCACATGTCACGTCTGGACTCTACACATGTACCGTAAAAGCCCCACGGGGCGGGGCTTAGCGACCGGTGGGGGGGGAACCAGCCGCCGCCACCCCGTCCTGCACATGTCACGCCCGGACACTACACACGTACCGTAAAAGCACCACGGGGCGGGGCTTAGCGACCGGTGACGGGAGGACCAGCCGCCGCCACCGAGCCCTGCACATGTCACGCCAGGACGCTACACACGTACCGTAAAAGCACCACGGGGCGGGGCTTAGCGACCGGTGACGGGAGGACCAGCCGCCGCGACCCCGTCCTGCACAAGTCACGCCCGGACACTACACACGTACCGTAAAAGCACCACGGGGCGGGGCTTAGCGACCGGTGACGGGAGGACCAGCCGCCGCCACCCCGTCCTGCACAAGTCACGCCCGGACACTACACACGTACCGTAAAAGCACCCCGGGGCGGGGCTTAGCGACCGGTGGCGGGAGGACCAGCCGCCGCGACCCCGTCCTGCACAAGTCACGCCCGGACACTACACACGTACCGTAAAAGCACCACGGGGCGGGGCTTAGCGACCGGTGGCGGGAGGACCAGCCGCCGCCACCCCGTTCTGCACATGTCACGCCCGGACACTACACACGTACCGTAAAAGCACCCGGGGGCGGGGCTTAGCGACCGGTGGCGGGAGGACCAGCCTCCGCCACCCCGCCCTGCACATGTTACGGCCGGACACTACACACGTACCGTAAAAGCACCACGGGGCGGGGCTTAGCGACCGGTGGCGGGAGGACCAGCCGCCGCCACCCCGTCCTGCACATGTCACGCCCGGACACTACACACGTACCGTAAAAGCATCACGGGGCGGGGCTTAGCGACCGGTGGCGGGAGGACCAGCCGCCGCCACCCCGTCCTGCGCATGTCACGCCCGGACACTACACACGTACCGTAAAAGCACCACGGGGCGGGGCTTAGCGACCGGTGACGGGAGGACCAGCCGCCGCCACCCCGTCCTGCACATGTCACGCCCGGACACTACACACGTACCGTAAAAGCACCACGGGGCGGGGCTTAGCGACCGGTGACGGGAGGACCAGCCGCCGCCACCCCGTCCTGCACATGTCACGCCCAGACACTACACACGTACCGTAAAAGCACCACGGGGCGAGGCTTAGCGTCCGGTGGCGGAAGGACCAGCCTCCGCCACCCCGTCCTGCACATGTCACGCCCGGACACTACACACGTACCGTAAAAGCACCACGGGGCGGGGCTTAGCGACCGGTGACGGGAGGACCAGCCGCCGCCACCCCGTCCTGCACATGTCACGCCAGGACACTACACACGTACCGTAAAAGCACCACGGGGCGGGGCTTAGCGACCGGTGACGGGAGGACCAGCCGCCGCCACCCCGTCCTGCACATGTCACGCCAGGACGCTACACACGTACCGTAAAAGCACCACGGGGCGGGTCTTAGCGACCGGTGACGGGAGGACCAGCCGCCGCCACCCCGTCCTGCACATGTCACGCCAGGACGCCACACACGTACCGTAAAAGCACCACGGGGCGGGGCTTAGCGACCGGTGGCGGAAGGACCAGCCGCCGCCATC
The DNA here is from genome assembly GCA_964019135.1 of Arenicola marina. Taxonomy (NCBI): domain Eukaryota; kingdom Metazoa; phylum Annelida; class Polychaeta; family Arenicolidae; genus Arenicola; species Arenicola marina. Next base: position 5,110,010 of record OZ025261.1, read on the forward strand.
CCGCCCTGCACATGTCACGCCCGGACACTACACACGTACCGTAAAAGCACCACGGGGCGGGGCTTAGCGACCGGTGACGGGAGGCCCAGCCGCCGCCACCCCGTCCTGCACATGTCACGCCCGGAAACTACACACGTACCGTAAAAGCACCACGGGGCGGGGCTTTGCGACCGGTGGCGGGAGGACCAGCCGCCGCCACCCCGCCCTGCACATGTCACGCCCGGACACTACACACGTACCGTAAAAGCACCACGGGGCGGGGCTTAGCGACCGGTGACGGGAGGACCAGCCGCCGCCACCCCGTCCTGCACATGTCACGCCAGGACGCTACCCATGTACCGTAAAAGCACCACGGGGCGGGGCTTAGCGACCGGTGGCGGGAGGACCAGCCGCCGCCACCCCGTCCTGCACACGTCACGCCCGGACACTACACACGTACCGAAAAAGCACCACGGGGCGGGGCTTAGCGACCGGTGGCGGGAGGACCAGCCTCCACCACCGAGCTCTGCACATGTCACGCCCGGACACTACACACGTACCGTAAAAGCACCACGGGGCGGGGCTTAGCGACCGGTTGCGGGAGGACCAGCCGTCGCCACCCCGTCCTACACATGTCACGCCCGCACACTACACACGTACCGTAAAAGCACCACGGGGCGGGGCTTTGCGACCGGTGGCGGGAGGACCAGCCGCCGCCACCCCGTCCTGCACAAGTCACGCCCGGACACTAACCACGTACCGTAAAAGCACCACGGGGCGGGGCTTAGCGACCGGAGGCCGGAGGACCAGCCGCCGCCACCCCGTCCTGCACATGTCACGCCCGGACACTACACACGTACCGTAAAAGCACCCCGGGGCGGGGCTTAGCGACCGGTGGCGGGAGGACCAGCCTCCGCCACCCCGCCCTGCACATGTCACGGCCGGACACTACACACGTACCGTAAAAGCACCACGGGGCGGGGCTTAGCGACCGGTGACGGGAGGACCAGCCGCCGCCACCCCGTCCCGCACATGTCACGCCAGGACGCTACACACGTACCGTAAAAGCGCCACGGGGCGGGGCTTAGCGACCGGTGGCGGGAGGACCAGCCGCCGCCACCCCGTCCTGCACATGTCACGCCCGGACACTACACACGAACCGTAAAAGCACCACGGGGCGGGGCTTAGCGACCGGTGACGGGAGGACCAGCCGCCGCCACCCCGTCCCGCACATGTCACGCCAGGACGCTACACACGTACCGTAAAAGCGCCACGGGGCGGCGCTTAGCGACCGGTGGCGGGAGGACCAGCCGCCGCCACCCCGTCCAGCACATGTCACGCCCGGACACTACACACGAACCGTAAAAGCACCACGGGGCGGGGCTTAGCGACCGGTGACGGGAGGACCAGCCGCCGCCACCCCGTCCTGCACATGTCACGCCCGGACACTACACACGAACCGTAAAAGCACCACGGGGCGGGGCTTAGCGACCCATGGCGGGAGGACCAGCCTCCACCACCGAGCCCTGCACATGTCACGGCCGGACACTACACACGTACCGTAAAAGCACCACGGGACGGGGCTTAACGGCCGGTGGCGGGAGGACCAGCAGCCGCCACCCCGTCCTGCACATGTCACTTCCGGACTCTACGCATGTACCGTAAAAGCACCACGGGGCGGGGCTTAGCGACCGGTGACGGGAGGACCAGCCGCCGCCACCCCGTCCTGCACATGTCACGCCCGGACACTACACACGTACCGTAAAAGCACCACGGGGCGGGGCCTAGCGACCGGTTGCGGGAGGACCAGCCGTCGATACCCCGTCCTACACATGTCACGCCCGCACACTGCACACGTACCGTAAAAGCGCCCCGGGGCGGGGCTTAGCGACCGGTGGCGGGAGGACCAGCCTCCGCCACCCCGCCCTGCACATGTCACGGCCGGACACTACACACGTAATGTAAAAGCACCACGGGGCGGGGCTTAGCGACCGGTGGCGGGAGGACCAGCAGCCGCCACCCCGTCCTGCACATGTCACGCCCGCACACTACACACGTACCGTAAAAGCACCACGGGGCGGGGCTTAGCGACCGGTTGCGGGAGGACCAGCCGTCGCCACCCCGTCCTACACATGTCACGCCCGCACACTACACACGTACCGTAAAAGCACCACGGGGCGGGGCTTTGCGACCGGTGGCGGGAGGACCAGCCGCCGCCACCCCGTCCTGCACAAGTCACGCCCGGACACTAACCACGTACCGTAAAAGCACCACGGGGCGGGGCTTAGCGACCGGAGGCCGGAGGACCAGCCGCCGCCACCCCGTCCTGCACATGTCACGCCCGGACACTACACACGTACCGTAAAAGCACCCCGGGGCGGGGCTTAGCGACCGGTGGCGGGAGGACCAGCCTCCGCCACCCCGCCCTGCACATGTCACGGCCGGACACTACACACGTACCGTAAAAGCACCACGGGGCGGGGCTTAGCGACCGGTGACGGGAGGACCAGCCGCCGCCACCCCGTCCCGCACATGTCACGCCAGGACGCTACACACGTACCGTAAAAGCGCCACGGGGCGGGGCTTAGCGACCGGTGGCGGGAGGACCAGCCGCCGCCACCCCGTCCTGCACATGTCACGCCCGGACACTACACACGAACCGTAAAAGCACCACGGGGCGGGGCTTAGCGACCGGTGACGGGAGGACCAGCCGCCGCCACCCCGTCCCGCACATGTCACGCCAGGACGCTACACACGTACCGTAAAAGCGCCACGGGGCGGCGCTTAGCGACCGGTGGCGGGAGGACCAGCCGCCGCCACCCCGTCCAGCACATGTCACGCCCGGACACTACACACGAACCGTAAAAGCACCACGGGGCGGGGCTTAGCGACCGGTGACGGGAGGACCAGCCGCCGCCACCCCGTCCTGCACATGTCACGCCCGGACACTACACACGAACCGTAAAAGCACCACGGGGCGGGGCTTAGCGACCGGTGGCGGGAGGACCAGCCTCCACCACCGAGCCCTGCACATGTCACGGCCGGACACTACACACGTACCGTAAAAGCACCACGGGACGGGGCTTAACGGCCGGTGGCGGGAGGACCAGCAGCCGCCACCCCGTCCTGCACATGTCACTTCCGGACTCTACGCATGTACCGTAAAAGCACCACGGGGCGGGGCTTAGCGACCGGTGACGGGAGGACCAGCCGCCGCCACCCCGTCCTGCACATGTCACGCCCGGACACTACACACGTACCGTAAAAGCACCACGGGGCGGGGCCTAGCGACCGGTTGCGGGAGGACCAGCCGTCGATACCCCGTCCTACACATGTCACGCCCGCACACTACACACGTACCGTAAAAGCGCCCCGGGGCGGGGCTTAGCGACCGGTGGCGGGAGGACCAGCCTCCGCCACCCCGCCCTGCACATGTCACGGTCGGACACTACACACGTAATGTAAAAGCACCACGGGGCGGGGCTTGGCGACCGGTGGCGGGAGGACCAGCCGCCGCCACCCCGTCTTGCACATGTCACGTCTGGACACTACACATGTACCGTAAAAGCCCCACGGGGCGGGGCTTAGCGACCGGTGGCGGGAGAACCAGCCGCCGCCACCCCGTCCTGCACATGTCACGCCCGGACACTACACACGTACCGTAAAAGCACCACGGGGCGGGGCTTAGCGACCGGTGACGGGAGGACCAGCCGCCGCCACCGAGCCCTGCACATGTCACGCCAGGACGCTACACACGTACCGTAAAAGCACCACGGGGCGGGGCTTAGCGACCGGTGACGGGAGGACCAGCCGCCGCGACCCCGTCCTGCACAAGTCACGCCCGGACACTACACACGTACCGTAAAAGCACCACGGGGCGGGGCTTAGCGACCGGTGACGGGAGGACCAGCCGCCGCCACCCCGTCCTGCACAAGTCACGCCCGGACACTACACACGTACCGTAAAAGCACCCCGGGGCGGGGCTTAGCGACCGGTGGCGGGAGGACCAGCCGCCGCGACCCCGTCCTGCACAAGTCACGCCCGGACACTACACACGTACCGTAAAAGCACCACGGGGCGGGGCTTAGCGACCGGTGGCGGGAGGACCAGCCGCCGTCACCCCGTCCTGCACATGTCAGACCCGGACACTACACACGTACCGTAAAAGCACCACGGGGCGGGGCTTAGCGACCGGTGGCGGGAGGACCAGCCGCCGCCACCACGTCCTGCACATGTCACGCCCGGACACTACACACGTACCGTAAAAGCACCACGGGGCGGGGCTTAGCGACCGGTGGCGGGAGGACCAGCCGCCGCCACCCCGTCCCGCACATGTCACGCCCGGACACTACACACGTACCGTAAAAGCACCACGGGGCGGGGCTTAGCGACCGGTGGCGGGAGGACCAGCCGCTACCATCCAGTCCTGCACATGTCACGCCCGGACACTACACACGTACCGTAAAAGCACGACGGGGCGGGGCTTAGCGACCGGTGACGGGAGGACCAGCCGCCGTCACCCCGTCCTGCACATGTCAGACCCGGACACTACACACGTACCGTAAAAGCACGACGGGGCGGGGCTTAGCGACCGGTGACGGGAGGACCAGCCGCCGTCACCCCGTCCTGCACATGTCAGACCCGGACACCACACACGTACCGTAAAAGCACCACGGGGCGGGGCTTAGCGACCGGTGGCGGGAGGACCAGCCGCTACCATCCAGTCCTGCACATGTCACGCCCGGACACTACACACGTACCGTAAAAGCACGACGGGGCGGGGCTTAGCGACCGGTGACGGGAGGACCAGCCTCCGCCACCCCGTCCTGCACATGTCACGCCCGGACACTACACACGTACCGTAAAAGCACCACGGGGCGGGGCTTAGCGACCGGTGACGGGAGGACCAGCCGCCGCGACCCCGTCCTGCACATGTCACGCCCGGACACTACACACGTACCGTAAAAGCACCACGGGGCGGGGCTTAGCGACCGGTGGCGGGAGGACCAGCCGCCGCCACCCCGCCCTGCACATGTCACGCCCGGACACTACACACGTACCGTAAAAGCACCACGGTGCGGGGCTTAGCGACCGGTGACGGGAGCACCAGCCGCCGTCACCCCGTCCTGCACATGTCACGCCCGGACACTACACACGTACCGTAAAAGCACCACGGGGCGGGGCTTAGCGACCGGTGGCGGGAGGACCAGCCTCCGCCACCCCGTCCTGCACATGTCACGCCCGGACACTACACACGTACCGTAAAAGCACCCCGGGGCGGGGCTTAGCGACCGGTGGCGGGAGGACCAGCCGCCGCGACCCCGTCCTGCACAAGTCACGCCCGGACACTACACACGTACCGTAAAAGCACCACGGGGCGGGGCTTAGCGACCGGAGGCCGGAGGACCAGCCGCCGCCACCCCGTTCTGCACATGTCACGCCCGGACACTACACATGTACCGTAAAAGCATCACGGGGCGGGGCTTAGCGACCGGTGGCGGGAGGACCAGCCGCCGCGACCCCGTCCTGCACAAGTCACGCCCGGACACTACACACGTACCGTAAAAGCACCACGGGGCGGGGCTTAGCGACCGGAGGCCGGAGGACCAGCCGCCGCCACCCCGTTCTACACATGTCACGCCCGGACACTACACATGTACCGTAAAAGCACCACGGGGCGGGGCTTAGCGACCGGTGGCGGGAGGACCAGCCTCCGCCACCCCGTCCTGCACATGTCACGCCCGGACACTACGCACGTACCGTAAAAGCACCCCGGGGCGGGGCTTAGCGACCGGTGGCGGGAGGACCAGCCGCCGCGACCCCGTCCTGCACAAGTCACGCCCGGACACTACACACGTACCGTAAAAGCACCACGGGGCGGGGCTTAGCGACCGGAGGCCGGAGGACCAGCCGCCGCCACCCCGTTCTGCACATGTCACGCCCGGACACTACACATGTACCGTAAAAGCATCACGGGGCGGGGCTTAGCGACCGGTGGCGGGAGGACCAGCCGCCGCGACCCCGTCCTGCACAAGTCACGCCCGGACACTACACACGTACCGTAAAAGCACCACGGGGCGGGGCTTAGCGACCGGAGGCCGGAGGACCAGCCGCCGCCACCCCGTTCTACACATGTCACGCCCGGACACTACACATGTACCGTAAAAGCATCACGGGGCGGGGCTTAGCGAACGGTGGCGGGAGGACCAGCCGCCGCCACCCCGTCCTGCACATGTCACGCCCGGACACTACACACGTACCGTAAAAGCACCACGGGGCGGGGCTTAGCGACCGGTGGCGGGAGGACCAGCCTCCGCCACCCCGTCCTGCACCTGTCACGCCCGGACACTACACACCTACCGTAAAAGCACCCCGGGGCGGGGCTTAGCGACCGGTGGCTGGAGGACCAGCCGCCGCGACCGCGTCCTGCACAAGTCACGCCCGGACACTACACACGTACCGTAAAAGCACCACGGGGCGGGGCTTAGCGACCGGAGGCCGGAGGACCAGCCGCCGCCACCCCGTTCTGCACATGTCACGCCCGGACACTACACACGTACCGTAAAAGCACCCCGGGGCGGGGCTTAGCGACCGGTGGCGGGAGGACCAGCCTCCGCCACCCCGCCCTGCACATGTCACGGCCGGACACTACACACGTACCGTAAAAGCACCACGGGGCGGGGCTTAGCGACCGGTGACGGGAGGACCAGCCGCCGCCACCCCGTCCTGCACATGTCACGCCCGGACACTACACACGTACCGTAAAAGCACCACGGGGCGGGGCTTAGCGACCGGTGGCGGGAGGACCAGCCTCCGCCACGCTGTCCTGCACATGTCACGCCCGGACACTACACACGTACCGTAAAAGCACCACGGGGCGGGGCTTAGCGACCGGTGACGGGAGGACCAGCCGCCGCCACCCCGTCCTGCACATGTCACGCCAGGACACTACACACGTACCGTAAAAGCACCACGGGGCGGGGCTTAGCGACCGGTGACGGGAGGACCAGCCGCCGCCACCCCGTCCTGCACATGTCACGCCAGGACGCTACACACGTACCGTAAAAGCACCACGGGACGGGGCTTAACGGCCGGTGGCGGGAGGACCAGCAGCCGCCACCCCGTCCTGCACATGTCACGTCCGGACACTACGCATGTACCGTAAAAGCACCACGGGGCGGGGCTTAGCGACCGGTGACGGGAGGACCAGCCGCCGCCACCCCGTCCTGCACATGTCACGCCCGGACACTACACACGTACCGTAAAAGCACCACGGGGCGGGGCTTAGCGACCGGTTGGGGGGGGGCCAGCCGCCGCCACCCCGTCCTGCACAAGTCACGCCCGCACACTACACACGTACCGTAAAAGCACCCCGGAGCGGGGCTTAGCGACCGGTGGCGGGAGGACCAGCCGCCGCCACCCCGTCCTGCACATGTCACGCCCGGACACTACACACGTACCGTAAAAGCACCACGGGACGGGGCTTAGCGACCGGTTGCGGGAGAACCAGCCGCCGCCACCCCGCCCTGCACATGTCACGGCCGGACACTACACACGTACCGTAAAAGCACCACGGGACGGGGCTTAACGGCCGGTGGCGGGAGGACCAGCAGCCGCCACCCCGTCCTGCACATGTCACGTCCGGACACTACGCATGTACCGTAAAAGCACCACGGGGCGGGGCTTAGCGATCGGTTGCGGGAGGACCAGCCGTCACCACCCCGTCCTACACATGTCACGCCCGCACACTACACACGTACCGTAAAAGCACCCCGGGGCGGGGCTTAGCGACCGGTGGCGGGAGGACCAGCCGCCGCCACCCCGTCCTGCACAAGTCACGCCCGGACACTACACACGTACCGTAAAAGCACCACGGGGCGGGGCTTAGCGACCGGAGGCCGGAGGACCAGCCGCCGCCACCCCGTCCTGCACATGTCACGCCCGGACACTACACACGTACCGTAAAAGCACCCCGGGGCGAGGCTTAGCGACCGGTGGCGGGAGGACCAGCCTCCGCCGCCCCGCCCTGCACATGTCACGGCCGGACACTACACACGTAACGTAAAAGCACCACGGGGCGGGGCTTAGCGACCGGTGGCGGGAGGACCAGCCGCCGCCACACCGTCCTGCACATGTCACGTCTGGACACTACACATGTACCGTAAAAGCCCCACGGGGCTTGGCTTAGCGACCGGTTGCGGGAGAACCAGCCGCCGCCACCCCGTCCTGCACATGTCACGCCCGGACACTACACACGTACCGTAAAAGCACCACGGGGCGGGGCTTAGCGACCGGTGACGGGAGGACCAGCCGCCGCCACCGAGCCCTGCACATGTCACGCCAGGACGCTACACACGTACCGTAAAAGCACCACGGGGCGGGGCTTAGCGACCGGTTGCTGGAGAACCAGCCGCCGCCACCCCGTCCTGCACATGTCACGCCCGGACACTACACACGTACCGTAAAAGCACCACGGGGCGGGGTTTAGCGACCGGTGGCGGGAGGACCAGCCTCCGCCACACCGCCCTGCACATGTCACGGCCGGACACTACACACGTACCCTAAAAGCACCACGGGACGGGGCTTAACGACCGGTGGCGGGAGGACCAGCAGCCCCCACCCCGTCCTGCACATGTCACGTCGGGACACTACGCATGTACCGTAAAAGCACCACGGGGCGGGGCTTAGCGACCGGTGACGGGAGGACCAGCCGCCGCCACCCCGTCCTGCACATGTCACGCCCGGACACTACACACGTCACGTAAAAGCACCACGGGGCGGGGCTTAGCGACCGGTTGCGGGAGGACCAGCCGTCGCCACCCCGTCCTACACATGTCACGCCAGCACACTACACACGTACCGTAAAAGCACCCCGGGGCGGGGCTTAGCGACCGGTGGCGGGAGGACCAGCCGCCGCCACCCCGTCCTGCACAAGTCACGCCCGGATACTACACACGTACCGTAAAAGCACCACGGGGCGGGGCTTAGCGACCGGAGGCCGGAGGACCAGCCGCCGCCACCCCGTTCTGCACATGTCACGCCCGGACACTACACACGTACCGTAGAAGCACCCCGGGGCGGGGCTTAGCGACCGGTGGCGGGAGGACCAGCCTCCGACACCCCGCCCTGCACATGTCACGGCCGGACACTACACACGTACCGTAAAAGCACCACGGGGCGGGGCTTAGCGATCGGTGGCGGGAGGACCAGCCGCCGCCACCCCGTCCTGCACATGTCACGTCTGGACACTACACATGTACCGTAAAAGCCCCACGGGGCGGGGCTTAGCGACCGGTTGCGGGAGAACCAGCCGCCGCCACCACGTCCTGCACATGTCACGCCCGGACACTACACACGTACCGTAAAAGCACCACGGGGCGGGGCTTAGCGACCGGTGGCGGGAGGACCAGCCTCCGCCACCCCGCCCTGCACATGTCACGCCCGGACACTACACACGTACCGTAAAAGCACCACTAGGCGGGGCTTAGCGACCGGTGGCGGGAGGACCAGCCGCGGCCACCCCGTCCTGCACATGTCACGCCCGGACACTACACACGTACCGTAAAAGCACCACGGGACGGGGCTTAGCGACCGGTTGCGGGAGAACCAGCCGCCGCCACCCCGCCCTGCACATGTCACGGCCGGACACTACACACGTACCGTAAAAGCACCACGGGACGGGGTTAACGGCCGGTGGCGGGAGGACCAGCAGCCGCCACCCCGTCCTGCACATGTCACGTCCGGACACTACGCATGTACCGTAAAAGCACCACGGGGCGGGGCTTAGCGACCGGTGACGGGAGGACCAGCCGCCGCCATCCCGTCCTGCACATGTCACGCCCGGACACTACACATGTACCGTAAAAGCACCACGGGGCGGGGCTTAGCGACCGGTTGCGGGAGGACCAGCCGCCGCCACCCCGTCCTGCACAAGTCACGCCCGCACACTACACACGTACCGTAAAAGCACCCCGGGGCGGGGCTTAGCGACCGGTGGCGGGAGGACCAGCCGCCGCCACCCCGTCCTGCACAAGGCACGCCCGGACACTACACACGTACCGTAAAAGCACCACGGGGCGGGGCTTAGCGACCGGAGGCCGGAGGACCAGCCGCCGCCACCCCGTTCTGCACATGTCACGCCCGGACACTACACACGTACCGTAGAAGCACCCCGGGGCGGGGCTTAGCGACCGGTGGCGGGAGGACCAGCCTCCGACACCCCGCCCTGCACATGTCACGGCCGGACACTACACACGTACCGTAAAAGCACCCCGGGGCGGGGCTTAGCGACCGGTGGCGGGAGGACCAGCCTCCGCCACCCCGCCCTGCACATGTCACGGCCGGACACTACACACGTACCGTAAAAGCCCCACGGGGCGGGGCTTAGCGACCGGTTGCGGGAGAACCAGCCGCCGCCACCCCGCCCTGCACATGTCACGGCCGGACACTACACACGTACCGTAAAAGCACCACGGGACGGGGCTTAACGGCCGGTGGCGGGAGGACCAGCAGCCGCTACCCCGTCCTGCACATGTCACGTCTGGACACTACGCATGTACCGTAAAAGCACCACGGGGCGGGGCTTAGCGACCGGTGACGGGAGGACCAGCCGCCGCCACCCCGTCCTGCACATGTCACGCCCGGACACTACACACGTACCGTAAAAGCACCACGGGACGGGGCTTAGCGACCGGTTGCGGGAGAACCAGCCGCCGCCACCCCGCCCTGCACATGTCACGGCCGGACACTACACACGTACCGTAAAAGCACCACGGGACGGGGCTTAACGGCCGGTGGCGGGAGGACCAGCAGCCGCCACCCCGTCCTGCACATGTCACGTCCGGACACTACGCATGTACCGTAAAAGCACCACGGGGCGGGGCTTAGCGATCGGTTGCGGGAGGACCAGCCGTCACCACCCCCTCCTACACATGTCACGCCCGCACACTACACACGTACCGTAAAAGCACCCCGGGGCGGGGCTTAGCGACCGGTGGCGGGAGGACCAGCCGCCGCCACCCCGTCCTGCACAAGTCACGCCCGGACACTACACACGTACCGTAAAAGCACCACGGGGCGGGGCTTAGCGACCGGAGGCCGGAGGACCAGCCGCCGCCACCCCGTCCTGCACATGTCACGCCCGGACACTACACACGTACCGTAAAAGCACCCCGGGGCGAGGCTTAGCGACCGGTGGCGGGAGGACCAGCCTCCGCCGCCCCGCCCTGCACATGTCACGGCCGGACACTACACACGTAACGTAAAAGCACCACGGGGCGGGGCTTAGCGACCGGTGGCGGGAGGACCAGCCGCCGCCACACCGTCCTGCACATGTCACGTCTGGACACTACACATGTACCGTAAAAGCCCCATGGGGCTTGGCTTAGCGACCGGTTGCGGGAGAACCAGCCGCCGCCACCCCGTCCTGCACATGTCACGCCCGGACACTACACACGTACCGTAAAAGCACCACGGGGCGGGGCTTAGCGACCGGTGACGGGAGGACCAGCCGCCGCCACCGAGCCCTGCACATGTCACGCCAGGACGCTACACACGTACCGTAAAAGCACCACGGGGCGGGGCTTAGCGACCGGTTGCTGGAGAACCAGCCGCCGCCACCCCGTCCTGCACATGTCACGCCCGGACACTACACACGTACCGCAAAAGCACCACGGGGCGGGGTTTAGCGACCGGTGGCGGGAGGACCAGCCTCCGCCACACCGCCCTGCACATGTCACGGCCGGACACTACACACGTACCCTAAAAGCACCACGGGACGGGGCTTAACGACCGGTGGCGGGAGGACCAGCAGCCGCCACCCCGTCCTGCACATGTCACGTCGGGACACTACGCATGTACCGTAAAAGCACCACGGGGCGGGGCTTAGCGACCGGTGACGGGAGGACCAGCCGCCGCCACCCCGTCCTGCACATGTCACGCCCGGACACTACACACGTACCGTAAAAGCACCACGGGGCGGGGCTTAGCGACCGGTTGCGGGAGGACCAGCCGTCGCCACCCCGTCCTACACATGTCACGCCCGCACACTACACACGTACCGTAAAAGCACCCCGGGGCGGGGCTTAGCGACCGGTGGCGGGAGGACCAGCCGCCGCCACCCCGTCCTGCACATGTCACGCCCGGACACTACACACGTACCGTAAAAGCACCACGGGGCGGGGCTTAGCGACCGGTGACGGGAGGACCAGCCGCCGCCACCGAGCCCTGCACATGTCACGCCAGGACGCTACACACGTACCGTAAAAGCACCACGGGGCGGGGCTTAGCGACCGGTTGCTGGAGAACCAGCCGCCGCCACCCCGTCCTGCACATGTCACGCCCGGACACTACACACGTACCGTAAAAGCACCACGGGGCGGGGTTTAGCGACCGGTGGCGGGAGGACCAGCCTCCGCCACACCGCCCTGCACATGTCACGGCCGGACACTACACACGTACCCTAAAAGCACCACGGGACGGGGCTTAACGACCGGTGGCGGGAGGACCAGCAGCCGCCACCCCGTCCTGCACATGTCACGTCGGGACACTACGCATGTACCGTAAAAGCACCACGGGGCGGGGCTCAGCGACCGGTGACGGGAGGACCAGCCGCCGCCACCCCGTCCTGCACATGTCACGCCCGGACACTACACACGTACCGTAAAAGCACCACGGGGCGGGGCTTAGCGACCGGTTGCGGGAGGACCAGCCGTCGCCACCCCGTCCTACACATGTCACGCCCGCACACTACACACGTACCGTAAAAGCACCCCGGGGCGGGGATTAGCGACCGGTGGCGGGAGGACCAGCCTCCGCCACCCCGCCCTGCACATGTCACGCCCGGACACTACACACGTACCGTAAAAGCACCACTAGGCGGGGCTTAGCGACCGTTGGCGGGAGGACCAGCCGCCGCCACCCCGTCCTGCACATGTCACGCCCGGACACTACACACGTACCGTAAAAGCACCACGGGGTGGGGCTTAGCGACCGGTGGCGGGAGGACCAGCCGCCGCCACCCCGTCCTGCACATGTCACGTCTGGACACTACACATGTACCGTAAAAGCCACACGGGGCGGGGCTTAGCGACCGGTTGCGGGAGAACGGCCGCCGCCACCACGTCCTGCACATGTCACGCCCGGACACTACACACGTACCGTAAAAGCACCACGGGGCGAGGCTTAGCGACCGGTGGCGGGAGGACCAGCCTCCGCCACCCGGCCCTGCACATGTCACGCCAGGAGGCTACACAAGTACCGTAAAAGCACCACGGGGCGGGGCTTAGCGACCGTTGGCGGGAGGACCAGCCGCCGCCACCCCGTCCTGCACATGTTACGGCCGGACACTACACACGTACCGTAAAAGCACCACGGGGCGGGGCTTAGCGACCGGTGGCGGGAGGACCAGCCGCCGCCATCCCGTCCTGCACATGTCACGTCTGGACACTACACATGTACCGTAAAAGCCCCACGGGGCGGGGCTTAGCGACCGGTTGCGGGAGAACTAGCCGCCGCCACCACGTCCTGCACATGTCACGCCCGGACACTACACACGTACCGTAAAAGCACCACGGGGCGAGGCTTAGCGACCGGTGGCGGGAGGACCAGCCTCCGCCACCCCGCCCTGCACATGTCACGGCCGGACACTACACACGTACCGTAAAAGCACCACGGGGCGGGGCTTAGCGACCGGTGGCGGGAGGACCAGCCTCCGCCACCCCGCCCTGCACATGTCACGGCCGGACACTACACACGTACCGTAAAAGCACCACGGGACGGGGCTTAACGGCCGGTGGCGGAAGGACCAGCAGCCGCCACCCCGTCCTGCACATGTCACGTCCGGACTCTACGCATGTACCGTAAAAGCACCACGGGGCGGGGCTTAGCGACCGGTGACGGGAGGACCAGCCGCCGCCACCCCGTCCTGCACATGTCACGCCCGGACACTACACACGTACCGTAAAAGCACCACGGGGCGGGCCTTAGCGACCGGTTGCGGGAGGACCAGCCGTCGCCACCCCGTCCTACACATGTCACGCCCGCACACTACACACGTACCGTAAAAGCACCCCGGGGCGGGGCTTAGCGACCGGTGGCGGGAGGACCAGCCGCCGCCACCCCGTCCTGCACAAGTCACGCCCGGACACTACACACGTACCGTAAAAGCACCACGGGGCGGGGCTTAGCGACCGGAGGCCGGAGGACCAGCCGCCGCCATCCCGTCCTGCACATGTCACGCCCGGACACTACACACGTACCGTAAAAGCACCCCGGGGCGGGGCTTACCGACCGGTGGCGGGAGGACCAGCCTCCGCCACCCCGCCCTGCACATGTCACGGCCGGACACTACACACGTTCCGTAAATTACCACGGGGCGGGGCTTAGCGACCGGTGGCGAGAGGACCAGCCGCCGCCACCCCGTCTTGCACATGTCACGTCTGGACACTACACATGTACCGTAAAAGCCCCACGGGGCGGGGCTTAGCGACCGGTGGCGGGAGAACCAGCCGCCGCCACCCCGTCCTGCACATGTCACGCCCGGACACTACACACGTATCGTAAAAGCACCGCGGGGCGGGGCTTAGCGACCGGTGACGGGAGGACCAGCCGTCGCCACCGAGCCCTGCACATGTCACGCCAGGACGCTACACACGTACCGCAAAAGCACCACGGGGCGGGGCTTAGCGACCGGTGACGGGAGGACCAGCCGCCGCTACCCCGTCCTGCACATGTCACGCCCGGACACTACACACGTACCGTAAAAGCACCACGGGGCGGGGCTTAGCGACCGGTGGCGGGAGGACCAGCCTCCGCCACCCCGCCCTGCACATGTCACGGCCGGACACTACACACGTACCGTAAAAGCACCACGGGGCGGGGCTTAGCGACCGGTGGCGGGAGGACCAGCCGCCGCCACACCGTCCTGCACATGTCACGTCTGGACACTACACATGTACCGTAAAAGCCCCATGGGGCTTGGCTTAGCGACCGGTTGCGGGAGAACCAGCCGCCGCCACCCCGTCCTGCACATGTCACGCCCGGACACTACACACGTACCGTAAAAGCACCACGGGGCGGGGCTTAGCGACCGGTGACGGGAGGACCAGCCGCCGCCACCGAGCCCTGCACATGTCACGCCAGGACGCTACACACGTACCGTAAAAGCACCACGGGGCGGGGCTTAGCGACCGGTTGCTGGAGAACCAGCCGCCGCCACCCCGTCCTGCACATGTCACGCCCGGACACTACACACGTACCGTAAAAGCACCACGGGGCGGGGTTTAGCGACCGGTGGCGGGAGGACCAGCCTCCGCCACACCGCCCTGCACATGTCACGGCCGGACACTACACACGTACCCTAAAAGCACCACGGGACGGGGCTTAACGACCGGTGGCGGGAGGACCAGCAGCCGCCACCCCGTCCTGCACATGTCACGTCGGGACACTACGCATGTACCGTAAAAGCACCACGGGGCGGGGCTTAGCGACCGGTGACGGGAGGACCAGCCGCCGCCACCCCGTCCTGCACATGTCACGCCCGGACACTACACACGTACCGTAAAAGCACCACGGGGCGGGGCTTAGCGACCGGTTGCGGGAGGACCAGCCGTCGCCACCCCGTCCTACACATGTCACGCCCGCACACTACACACGTACCGTAAAAGCACCCCGGGGCGGGGCTTAGCGACCGGTGGCGGGAGGACCAGCCGCCGCCACCCCGTCCTGCACATGTCACGCCCGGACACTACACACGTACCGTAAAAGCACCACGGGGCGGGGCTTAGCGACCGGTGACGGGAGGACCAGCCGCCGCCACCGAGCCCTGCACATGTCACGCCAGGACGCTACACACGTACCGTAAAAGCACCACGGGGCGGGGCTTAGCGACCGGTTGCTGGAGAACCAGCCGCCGCCACCCCGTCCTGCACATGTCACGCCCGGACACTACACACGTACCGTAAAAGCACCACGGGGCGGGGTTTAGCGACCGGTGGCGGGAGGACCAGCCTCCGCCACACCGCCCTGCACATGTCACGGCCGGACACTACACACGTACCCTAAAAGCACCACGGGACGGGGCTTAACGACCGGTGGCGGGAGGACCAGCAGCCGCCACCCCGTCCTGCACATGTCACGTCGGGACACTACGCATGTACCGTAAAAGCACCACGGGGCGGGGCTTAGCGACCGGTGACGGGAGGACCAGCCGCCGCCACCCCGTCCTGCACATGTCACGCCCGGACACTACACACGTACCGTAAAAGCACCACGGGGCGGGGCTTAGCGACCGGTTGCGGGAGGACCAGCCGTCGCCACCCCGTCCTACACATGTCACGCCCGCACACTACACACGTACCGTAGAAGCACCCCGGGGCGGGGATTAGCGACCGGTGGCGGGAGGACCAGCCTCCGCCACCCCGCCCTGCACATGTCACGCCCGGACACTACACACGTACCGTAAAAGCACCACTAGGCGGGGCTTAGCGACCGTTGGCGGGAGGACCAGCCGCCGCCACCCCGTCCTGCACATGTCACGCCCGGACACTACACACGTACCGTAAAAGCACCACGGGGCGGGGCTTAGCGACCGGTGGCGGGAGGACCAGCCGCCGCCACCCCGTCCTGCACATGTCACGTCTGGACACTACACATGTACCGTAAAAGCCACACGGGGCGGGGCTTAGCGACCGGTTGCGGGAGAACGGCCGCCGCCACCACGTCCTGCACATGTCACGCCCGGACACTACACACGTACCGTAAAAGCACCACGGGGCGAGGCTTAGCGACCGGTGGCGGGAGGACCAGCCTCCGCCACCCGGCCCTGCACATGTCACGCCAGGAGGCTACACAAGTACCGTAAAAGCACCACGGGGCGGGGCTTAGCGACCGTTGGCGGGAGGACCAGCCGCCGCCACCCCGTCCTGCACATGTTACGGCCGGACACTACACACGTACCGTAAAAGCACCACGGGGCGGGGCTTAGCGACCGGTGGCGGGAGGACCAGCCGCCGCCATCCCGTCCTGCACATGTCACGTCTGGACACTACACATGTACCGTAAAAGCCCCACGGGGCGGGGCTTAGCGACCGGTTGCGGGAGAACTAGCCGCCGCCACCACGTCCTGCACATGTCACGCCCGGACACTACACACGTACCGTAAAAGCACCACGGGGCGAGGCTTAGCGACCGGTGGCGGGAGGACCAGCCTCCGCCACCCCGCCCTGCACATGTCACGGCCGGACACTACACACGTACCGTAAAAGCACCACGGGGCGGGGCTTAGCGACCGGTGGCGGGAGGACCAGCCTCCGCCACCCCGCCCTGCACATGTCACGGCCGGACACTACACACGTACCGTAAAAGCACCACGGGACGGGGCTTAACGGCCGGTGGCGGGAGGACCAGCAGCCGCCACCCCGTCCTGCACATGTCACGTCCGGACTCTACGCATGTACCGTAAAAGCACCACGGGGCGGGGCTTAGCGACCGGTGACGGGAGGACCAGCCGCCGCCACCCCGTCCTGCACATGTCACGCCCGGACACTACACACGTACCGTAAAAGCACCACGGGGCGGGCCTTAGCGACCGGTTGCGGGAGGACCAGCCGTCGCCACCCCGTCCTACACATGTCACGCCCGCACACTACACACGTACCGTAAAAGCACCCCGGGGCGGGGCTTAGCGACCGGTGGCGGGAGGACCAGCCGCCGCCACCCCGTCCTGCACAAGTCACGCCCGGACACTACACACGTACCGTAAAAGCACCACGGGGCGGGGCTTAGCGACCGGAGGCCGGAGGACCAGCCGCCGCCATCCCGTCCTGCACATGTCACGCCCGGACACTACACACGTACCGTAATAGCACCCCGGGGCGGGGCTTACCGACCGGTGGCGGGAGGACCAGCCTCCGCCACCCCGCCCTGCACATGTCACGGCCGGACACTACACACGTTCCGTAAATTACCACGGGGCGGGGCTTAGCGACCGGTGGCGAGAGGACCAGCCGCCGCCACCCCGTCTTGCACATGTCACGTCTGGACACTACACATGTACCGTAAAAGCCCCACGGGGCGGGGCTTAGCGACCGGTGGCGGGAGAACCAGCCGCCGCCACCCCGTCCTGCACATGTCACGCCCGGACACTACACACGTATCGTAAAAGCACCGCGGGGCGGGGCTTAGCGACCGGTGACGGGAGGACCAGCCGTCGCCACCGAGCCCTGCACATGTCACGCCAGGACGCTACACACGTACCGCAAAAGCACCACGGGGCGGGGCTTAGCGACCGGTGACGGGAGGACCAGCCGCCGCTACCCCGTCCTGCACATGTCACGCCCGGACACTACACACGTACCGTAAAAGCACCACGGGGCGGGGCTTAGCGACCGGTGGCGGGAGGACCAGCCTCCGCCACCCCGCCCTGCACATGTCACGGCCGGACACTACACACGTACCGTAAAAGCACCACGGGGCGGCGCTTAGCGACCGGCGGCGGGAGGACCAGCCTCCGCCACCCCGCCCTGCACATGTCACGGCCGGACACTACACACGTACCGTAAAAGCACCCCGGGGCGGGGCTTAGCGACCGGTGGCGGGAGGACCAGCCGCCGCCACCCCGTCCTGCACAAGTCACGCCCGGACACTACACACGTACTGTAAAAGCACAACGGGGCGGGGCTTAGCGACCGGAGGCCGGAGGACCAGCCGCCGCCACCCCGTCCTGCACATGTCACGCCCGGACACTACACACGTACCGTAAAAGCACCACGGGGCGGGGCTTAGCGACCGGAGGCCGGAGGACCAGCCGCCGCCACCCCGTTCTGCACATGTCACGCCCGGACACTACACACGTACCGTAAAAGCACCCCGGGGCGGGGCTTAGCGACCGGTGGCGGGAGGACCAGCTGCCGCGACCCCGTCCTGCACAAGTCACGCCCGGACACTACACACGCACCGTAAAAGCACCACGGGGCGGGGCTTAGCGACCGGAGGCCGGAGGACCAGCCGCCGCCACCCCGTTCTGCACATGTCACGCCCGGACACTACACACGTACCGTAAAAGCACCCCGGGGCGGGGCTTAGCGACCGGTGGCGGGAGGACCAGCCTCCGCCACCCCGCCCTGCACATGTTACGGCCGGACACTACACACGTACCGTAAAAGCACCACGGGGCGGGGCTTAGCGACCGGTGGCGGGAGGACCAGCTGCCGCGACCCCGTCCTGCACAAGTCACGCCCGGACACTACACACGCACCGTAAAAGCACCACGGGGCGGGGCTTAGCGATCGGAGGCCGGAGGACCAGCCGCCGCCACCCCGTTCTGCACATGTCACGCCCGGACACTACACACGTACCGTAAAAGCACCCCGGGGCGGGGCTTAGCGACCGGTGGCGGGAGGACCAGCCTCCGCCACCCCGCCCTGCACATGTTACGGCCGGACACTACACACGTACCGTAAAAGCACCACGGGGCGGGGCTTAGCGACCGGTGGCGGGAGGACCAGCCGCCGCCACCCCGTCCTGCACATGTCACGCCCGGACACTACACACGTACCGTAAAAGCATCACGGGGCGGGGCTTAGCGACCGGTGGCGGGAGGACCAGCCGCCGCCACCCCGTCCTGCGCATGTCACGCCCGGACACTACACACGTACCGTAAAAGCACCACCGGGCGGGGCTTAGCGACCGGTGACGGGAGGACCAGCCGCCGCCACCCCGTCCTGCACATGTCACGCCCGAACACTACACACGTACCGTAAAAGCACCACGGGGCGGGGCTTAGCGACCGGTGAGGGGAGGACCAGCCGCCGCCACCCCGTCCTGCACATGTCACGCCCGGACACTACACACGTACCGTAAAAGCACCACGGGGCGGGGCTTAGCGACCGGTGGCGGGAGGACCAGCCTCCGCCACCCCGTCCTGCACATGTCACGCCCGGACACTACACACGTACCGTAAAAGCACCACGGGGCGGGGCTTAGCGACCGGTGACGGGAGGACCAGCCGCCGCCACCCCGTCCTGCACATGTCACGCCAGGACACTACACACGTACCGTAAAAGCACCACGGGGCGGGGCTTAGCGACCGGTGACGGGAGGACCAGCCGCCGCCACCCCGTTCTGCACATGTCACGCCAGGACGCTACACACGTACCGTAAAAGCACCACGGGGCGGGGCTTAGCGACCGGTGACGGGAGGACCAGCCGCCGCCACCCCGTCGTGCACATGTCACGCCAGGACGCCACACACGTACCGTAAAAGCACCACGGGGCGGGGCTTAGCGACCGGTGACGGGAGGACCAGCCGCCGCCACCGAGCCCTGCACATGTCACGCCAGAACGCTACACACGTACCGCAAAGGCACCACGGGGCGGGGCTTAGCGACCGGTGACGGGAGGACCAGCCGCCGCTACCCCGTCCTGCACATGTCACGCCCGGACACTACACACGTACCGTAAAAGCACCACGGGGCGGGGCTTAGCGACCGGTGGCGGGAGGACCAGCCTCCGCCACCCCGCCCTGCACATGTCACGGCCGGACACTACACACGTACCGTAAAAGCACCACGGGGCGGTGCTTAGCGACCGGTGGCGGGAGGACCAGCCTCCGCCACCCCGCCCTGCACATGTTACGGCCGGACACTACACACGTACCGTAAAAGCATCACGGGGCGGGGCTTAGCGACCGGTGGCGGGAGGACCAGCCGCCGCCACCCCGTCCTGCACATGTCACGCCCAGACACTACACACGTACCGTAAAAGCACCACGGGGCGGGGCTTAGCGACCGGTGGCGGGAGGACTAGCCTCCGCCACCCCGTCCTGCACATGTCACGCCCCGACACTACACACGTACCGTAAAAGCACCACGGGGCGGGGCTTAGCGACCGGTGACGGGAGGACCAGCCGCCGCCACCCCGTCCTGCACATGTCACGCCAGGACACTACACACGTACCGTAAAAGCACCACGGGGCGGGGCTTAGCGACCGGTGACGGGAGGACCAGCCGCCGCCACCCCGTCCTGCACATGTCACGCCAGGACGCTACACACGTACCGTAAAAGCACCACGGGGCGGGGCTTAGCGACCGGTGACGGGAGGACCAGCCGCCGCCACCCCGTCGTGCACATGTCACGCCAGGACGCCACACACGTACCGTAAAAGCACCACGGGGCGGGGCTTAGCGACCGGTGACGGGAGGACCAGCCGCCGCCACCGAGCCCTGCACATGTCACGCCAGAACGCTACACACGTACCGCAAAAGCACCACGGGGCGGGGCTTAGCGACCGGTGACGGGAGGACCAGCCGCCGCTACCCCGTCCTGCACATGTCACGCCCGGACACTACACACGTACCGTAAAAGCACCACGGGGCGGGGCTTAGCGACCGGTGGCGGGAGGACCAGCCTCCGCCACCCCGCCCTGCACATGTCACGGCCGGACACTACACACGTACCGTAAAAGCACCACGGGGCGGTGCTTAGCGACCGGTGGCGGGAGGACCAGCCTCCGCCACCCCGCCCTGCACATGTCACGGCCGGACACTACACACGTACCGTAAAAGCACCACGGGGCGGGCCTTAGCGACCGGTGGCGGGAGGACCAGCCGCCGCCACCCCGTCCTGCACATGTCACGTCCGGACACTACACACGAACCGCAAAAGCACCACGGGGCGGGGCTTAGCGACCGGTTGCTGGAGGACCAGCCGTCGCCACCCCGTTCTACACATGTCACGCCCGCACACTACACACGTACCGTAAAAGCACTCCAGGGCGGGGCTTAGCGACCGGTGGCGGGAGGACCAGCCGCCGCCACCCCGTCCTGCACAAGTCACGCCCGGACACTACACACGTACCGTAAAAGCATCACGGGGCGGGGCTTAGCGACCGGTGGCGGGAGGACCAGCCGCCGCCACCCCGTCCTGCACAAGTCACGCCCGGACACTACACACGTACCGTAAAAGCATCACGGGGCGGGGCTTAGCGACCGGTGGCGGGAGGACCAGCCGCCGCCACCCCGTCCTGCACAAGTCACGCCCGGACACTACACACGTACCGTAAAAGCACCACCGGGCGGGGCTTAGCGACCGGTGACGGGAGGACCAGCCGCCGCCACCCCGTCCTGCACATGTCACGCCCGAACACTACACACGTACCGTAAAAGCACCACGGGGCGGGGCTTAGCGACCGGTGACGGGAGGACCAGCCGCCGCCACCCCGTCCTGCACATGTCACGCCATGACGCTACACACGTACCGTAAAAGCACCACGGGGCGGGGCTTAGCGACCGGTGACGGGAGGACCAGCCGCCGCCACCCCGTCGTGCACATGTCACGCCAGGACGCCACACACGTACCGTAAAAGCACCACGGGGCGGGGCTTAGCGACCGGTGACGGGAGGACCAGCCGCCGCCACCGAGCCCTGCAAATGTCACGCCAGAACGCTACACACGTACCGCAAAAGCACCACGGGGCGGGGCTTAGCGACCGGTGACGGGAGGACCAGCCGCCGCTACCCCGTCCTGCACATGTCACGCCCGGACACTACACACGTACCGTAAAAGCACCACGGGGCGGGGCTTAGCGACCGGTGGCGGGAGGACCAGCCTCCGCCACCCCGCCCTGCACATGTCACGGCCGGACACTACACACGTACCGTAAAAGCACCACGGGGCGGTGCTTAGCGACCGGTGGCGGGAGGACCAGCCTCCGCCACCCCGCCCTGCACATGTCACGGCCGGACACTACACACGTACCGTAAAAGCACCACGGGGCGGGCCTTAGCGACCGGTGGCGGGAGGACCAGCCGCCCTCACCCCGTCCTGCACATGTCACGTCCGGACACTACACACGAACCGCAAAAGCACCACGGGGCGGGGCTTAGCGACCGGTTGCTGGAGGACCAGCCGTCGCCACCCCGTTCTACACATGTCACGCCCGCACACTACACACGTACCGTAAAAGCACTCCGGGGCGGGGCTTAGCGACCGGTGGCGGGAGGACCAGCCGCCGCCACCCCGTCCTGCACAAGTCACGCCCGGACACTACACACGTACCGTAAAAGCACCACGGGGCGGGGCTTAGCGACCGGAGGCCGGAGGACCAGCCGCCGCCACCCCGTCCTGCACAAGTCACGCCCGGACACTACACACGTACCGTAAAAGCACCACGGGGCGGGGCTTAGCGACCGGAGGCCGGAGGACCAGCCGCCGCCACCCCGTTCTGCACATGTCACGCCAGGACGCTACACACGTACCGTAAAAGCACCACGGGGCGGGGCTTAGCGACCGGTGACGGGAGGACCAGCCGCCGCCACCCCGTCGTGCACATGTCACGCCAGGACGCCACACACGTACCGTAAAAGCACCACGGGGCGGGGCTTAGCGACCGGTGACGGGAGGACCAGCCGCCGCCACCGAGCCCTGCACATGTCACGCCAGAACGCTACACACGTACCGCAAAGGCACCACGGGGCGGGGCTTAGCGACCGGTGACGGGAGGACCAGCCGCCGCTACCCCGTCCTGCACATGTCACGCCCGGACACTACACACGTACCGTAAAAGCACCACGGGGCGGGGCTTAGCGACCGGTGGCGGGAGGACCAGCCTCCGCCACCCCGCCCTGCACATGTCACGGCCGGACACTACACACGTACCGTAAAAGCACCACGGGGCGGTGCTTAGCGACCGGTGGCGGGAGGACCAGCCTCCGCCACCCCGCCCTGCACATGTTACGGCCGGACACTACACACGTACCGTAAAAGCATCACGGGGCGGGGCTTAGCGACCGGTGGCGGGAGGACCAGCCGCCGCCACCCCGTCCTGCGCATGTCACGCCCGGACACTACACACGTACCGTAAAAGCACCACCGGGCGGGGCTTAGCGACCGGTGACGGGAGGACCAGCCGCCGCCACCCCGTCCTGCACATGTCACGCCCGAACACTACACACGTACCGTAAAAGCACCACGGGGCGGGGCTTAGCGACCGGTGAGGGGAGGACCAGCCGCCGCCACCCCGTCCTGCACATGTCACGCCCAGACACTACACACGTACCGTAAAAGCACCACGGGGCGGGGCTTAGCGACCGGTGGCGGGAGGACTAGCCTCCGCCACCCCGTCCTGCACATGTCACGCCCGGACACTACACACGTACCGTAAAAGCACCACGGGGCGGGGCTTAGCGACCGGTGACGGGAGGACCAGCCGCCGCCACCCCGTCCTGCACATGTCACGCCAGGACACTACACACGTACCGTAAAAGCACCACGGGGCGGGGCTTAGCGACCGGTGACGGGAGGACCAGCCGCCGCCACCCCGTCCTGCACATGTCACGCCAGGACGCTACACACGTACCGTAAAAGCACCACGGGGCGGGGCTTAGCGACCGGTGACGGGAGGACCAGCCGCCGCCACCCCGTCGTGCACATGTCACGCCAGGACGCCACACACGTACCGTAAAAGCACCACGGGGCGGGGCTTAGCGACCGGTGACGGGAGGACCAGCCGCCGCCACCGAGCCCTGCACATGTCACGCCAGAACGCTACACACGTACCGCAAAAGCACCACGGGGCGGGGCTTAGCGACCGGTGACGGGAGGACCAGCCGCCGCTACCCCGTCCTGCACATGTCACGCCCGGACACTACACACGTACCGTAAAAGCACCACGGGGCGGGGCTTAGCGACCGGTGGCGGGAGGACCAGCCTCCGCCACCCCGCCCTGCACATGTCACGGCCGGACACTACACACGTACCGTAAAAGCACCACGGGGCGGTGCTTAGCGACCGGTGGCGGGAGGACCAGCCTCCGCCACCCCGCCCTGCACATGTCACGGCCGGACACTACACACGTACCGTAAAAGCACCACGGGGCGGGCCTTAGCGACCGGTGGCGGGAGGACCAGCCGCCGCCACCCCGTCCTGCACATGTCACGTCCGGACACTACACACGAACCGCAAAAGCACCACGGGGCGGGGCTTAGCGACCGGTTGCTGGAGGACCAGCCGTCGCCACCCCGTTCTACACATGTCACGCCCGCACACTACACACGTACCGTAAAAGCACTCCAGGGCGGGGCTTAGCGACCGGTGGCGGGAGGACCAGCCGCCGCCACCCCGTCCTGCACAAGTCACGCCCGGACACTACACACGTACCGTAAAAGCATCACGGGGCGGGGCTTAGCGACCGGTGGCGGGAGGACCAGCCGCCGCCACCCCGTCCTGCACAAGTCACGCCCGGACACTACACACGTACCGTAAAAGCATCACGGGGCGGGGCTTAGCGACCGGTGGCGGGAGGACCAGCCGCCGCCACCCCATCCTGCACAAGTCACGCCCGGACACTACACACGTACCGTAAAAGCACCACCGGGCGGGGCTTAGCGACCGGTGACGGGAGGACCAGCCGCCGCCACCCCGTCCTGCACATGTCACGCCCGAACACTACACACGTACCGTAAAAGCACCACGGGGCGGGGCTTAGCGACCGGTGACGGGAGGACCAGCCGCCGCCACCCCGTCCTGCACATGTCACGCCATGACGCTACACACGTACCGTAAAAGCACCACGGGGCGGGGCTTAGCGACCGGTGACGGGAGGACCAGCCGCCGCCACCCCGTCGTGCACATGTCACGCCAGGACGCCACACACGTACCGTAAAAGCACCACGGGGCGGGGCTTAGCGACCGGTGACGGGAGGACCAGCCGCCGCCACCGAGCCCTGCAAATGTCACGCCAGAACGCTACACACGTACCGCAAAAGCACCACGGGGCGGGGCTTAGCGACCGGTGACGGGAGGACCAGCCGCCGCTACCCCGTCCTGCACATGTCACGCCCGGACACTACACACGTACCGTAAAAGCACCACGGGGCGGGGCTTAGCGACCGGTGGCGGGAGGACCAGCCTCCGCCACCCCGCCCTGCACATGTCACGGCCGGACACTACACACGTACCGTAAAAGCACCACGGGGCGGTGCTTAGCGACCGGTGGCGGGAGGACCAGCCTCCGCCACCCCGCCCTGCACATGTCACGGCCGGACACTACACACGTACCGTAAAAGCACCACGGGGCGGGCCTTAGCGACCGGTGGCGGGAGGACCAGCCGCCGCCACCCCGTCCTGCACATGTCACGTCCGGACACTACACACGAACCGCAAAAGCACCACGGGGCGGGGCTTAGCGACCGGTTGCTGGAGGACCAGCCGTCGCCACCCCGTTCTACACATGTCACGCCCGCACACTACACACGTACCGTAAAAGCACTCCGGGGCGGGGCTTAGCGACCGGTGGCGGGAGGACCAGCCGCCGCCACCCCGTCCTGCACAAGTCACGCCCGGACACTACACACGTACCGTAAAAGCACCACGGGGCGGGGCTTAGCGACCGGAGGCCGGAGGACCAGCCGCCGCCACCCCGTCCTGCACAAGTCACGCCCGGACACTACACACGTACCGTAAAAGCACCACGGGGCGGGGCTTAGCGACCGGAGGCCGGAGGACCAGCCGCCGCCACCCCGTTCTGCACATGTCACGCCCGGACACTACACATGTACCGTAAAAGCATGACGGGGCGGGGCTTAGCGACCGGTGGCGGGAGGACCAGCCGCCGCCACCCGTCCTGCACATGTCACGCCCGGACACTACACACGTACCGTAAAAGCACCACGGGGCGGGGCTTAGCGACCGGTGACGGGAGGACCAGTCCCCGCCACCCCGTCCTGCACATGTCACGCCCGGACACTACACACGTACCGTAAAAGCACCACGGGGCGGGGCTTAGCGACCGGTGACGGGAGGACCAGCCGCCGCCACCCCGTCCGGCACATGTCACGCCCGGACACTACACACGTACCGTAAAAGCACCACGGGGCGGGGCTTAGCGACCGGTGGCGGGAGGACCAGCCTCCGCCACCCCGTCCTGCACATGTCACGCCCGGACACTACACACGTACCGTAAAAGCACCCCGGGGCGGGGCTTAGCGACCGGTGGCGGGAGGACCAGCTGCCGCGACCCCGTCCTGCACAAGTCACGCCCGGACACTACACACGTACCGTAAAAGCACCACGGGGCGGGGCTTAGCGACCGGTGGCGGGAGGACCAGCCTCCGCCACCCCGTCCTGCACATGTCACGCCCGGACACTACACACGTACCGTAAAAGCACAACGGGGCGGGGCTTAGCGACCGGTGACGGGAGGACCAGCCCCCGCCACCCCGCCCAGCACATGTTACGCCCGGACACTACACACGTACCGTAAAAGCACCACGGGGCGGGGCTTAGCGACCGGTGACGGGAGGACCAGCCGCCGCCACCCCGTCCTGCACATGTCACGCCAGGACACTACACACGTACCGTAAAAGCACCACGGGGCGGGGCTTAGCGACCGGTGACGGGAGGACCAGCCGCCGCCACCCCGTCCTGCACATTTCACGCCAGGACGCTACACACGTACCGTAAAAGCACCACGGGGCGGGGCTTAGCGACCGGTGGCGGGAGGACCAGCCGCCGCCACCCCGCCCTGCACATGTCACGCCCGGACACTACACACGTACCGTAAAAGCACCACGGGGCGGGGCTTAGCGACCGGTGACGGGAGGACCAGCCGCCGCCACCCCGTCCTGCACATGTCACGCCAGGACGCTACCCATGTACCGTAAAAGCACCACGGGGCGGGGCTTAGCGACCGGTGGCGGGAGGACCAGCTGCCGCCACCCCGTCCTGCACATGTCACGCCCGGACACTACACACGAACCGTAAAAGCACCACGGGGCGGGGCTTAGCGACCGGTGACGGGAGGACCAGCCGCCGCCACCCCGTCCTGCACACGTCACGCCCGGACACTACACACGTACCGAAAAAGCACCACGGGGCGGGGCTTAGCGACCGGTGGCGGGAGGACCAGCCTCCACCACCGAGCCCTGCACATGTCACGGCCGGACACTACACACGTACCGTAAAAGCACCACGGGACGGGGCTTAACGGCCGGTGGCGGGAGGACCAGCAGCCGCCACCCCGTCCTGCACATGTCACGTCCGGACTCTACGCATGTACCGTAAAAGCACCACGGGGCGGGGCTTAGCGACCGGTGACGGGAGGACCAGCCGCCGCCACCCCGTCCCGCACATGTCACGCCAGGACGCTACACACGTACCGTAAAAGCGCCACGGGGCGGGGCTTAGCGACCGGTGGCGGGAGGACCAGCCGCCGCCACCCCGTCCTGCACATATCACGCCCGGACACTACACACGAACCGTAAAAGCACCACGGGGCGGGACTTAGCGACCGGTGACGGGAGGACCAGCCGCCGCCACCCCGTCCCGCACATGTCACGCCAGGACGCTACACACGTACCGTAAAAGCGCCACGGGGCGGGGCTTAGCGACCGGTGGCGGGAGGACCAGCCGCCGCCACCCCGTCCAGCACATGTCACGCCCGGACACTACACACGAACCGTAAAAGCACCACGGGGCGGGGCTTAGCGACCGGTGACGGGAGGACCAGCCGCCGCCACCCCGTCCTGCACATGTCACGCCCGGACACTACACACGAACCGTAAAAGCACCACGGGGCGGGGCTTAGCGACCGGTGGCGGGAGGACCAGCCTCCACCACCGAGCCCTGCACATGTCACGGCCGGACACTACACACGTACCGTAAAAGCACCACGGGACGGGGCTTAACGGCCGGTGGCGGGAGGACCAGCAGCCGCCACCCCGTCCTGCACATGTCACTTCCGGACTCTACGCATGTACCGTAAAAGCACCACGGGGCGGGGCTTAGCGACCGGTGACGGGAGGACCAGCCGCCGCCACCCCGTCCTGCACATGTCACGCCCGGACACTACACACGTACCGTAAAAGCACCACGGGGCGGGGCCTAGCGACCGGTTGCGGGAGGACCAGCCGTCGATACCCCGTCCTACACATGTCACGCCCGCACACTACACACGTACCGTAAAAGCGCCCCGGGGCGGGGCTTAGCGACCGGTGGCGGGAGGACCAGCCTCCGCCACCCCGCCCTGCACATGTCACGGCCGGACACTACACACGTAATGTAAAAGCACCACGGGGCGGGGCTTAGCGACCGGTGGCGGGAGGACCAGCCGCCGCCACCCCGTCTTGCACATGTCACGTCTGGACACTACACATGTACCGTAAAAGCCCCACGGGGCGGGGCTTAGCGACCGGTGGCGGGAGAACCAGCCGCCGCCACCCCGTCCTGCACATGTCACGCCCGGACACTACACACGTACCGTAAAAGCACCACGGGGCGGGGCTTAGCGACCGGTGACGGGAGGACCAGCCGCCGCCACCGAGCCCTGCACATGTCACGCCCGGACGCTACACACGTACCGTAAAAGCACCACGGGGCGGGGCTTAGCGACCGGTGACGGGAAGACCAGCAGCCGCGACCCCGTCCTGCACAAGTCACGCCCGGACACTACACACGTACCGTAAAAGCACCACGGGGCGGGGCTTAGCGACCGGTGACGGGAGGACCAGCCGCCGCGACCCCGTCCTGCACAAGTCACGCCCGGACACTACACACGTACCGTAAAAGCACCCCGGGGCGGGGCTTAGCGACCGGTGGCGGGAGGACCAGCCGCCGCGACCCCGTCCTGCACAAGTCACGCCCGGACACTACACACGTACCGTAAAAGCACCACGGGGCGGGGCTTAGCGACCGGTGGCGGGAGGACCAGCCGCCGTCACCCCGTCCTGCACATGTCAGACCCGGACACTACACACGTACCGTAAAAGCACCACGGGGCGGGGCTTAGCGACCGGTGGCGGGAGGACCAGCCGCCGCCACCACGTCCTGCACATGTCACGCCCGGACACTACACACGTACCGTAAAAGCACCACGGGGCGGGGCTTAGCGACCGGTGGCGGGAGGACCAGCCGCCGCCACCCCGTCCCGCACATGTCACGCCCGGACACTACACACGTACCGTAAAAGCACCACGGGGCGGGGCTTAGCGACCGGTGGCGGGAGGACCAGCCGCTACCATCCAGTCCTGCACATGTCACGCCCGGACACTACACACGTACCGTAAAAGCACGACGGGGCGGGGCTTAGCGACCGGTGACGGGAGGACCAGCCGCCGTCACCCCGTCCTGCACATGTCAGACCCGGACACTACACACGTACCGTAAAAGCACGACGGGGCGGGGCTTAGCGACCGGTGACGGGAGGACCAGCCGCCGTCACCCCGTCCTGCACATGTCAGACCCGGACACTACACACGTACCGTAAAATCACCACGGGGCGGGGCTTAGCGACCGGTGGCGGGAGGACCAGCCGCTACCATCCAGTCCTGCACATGTCACGCCCGGACACTACACACGTACCGTAAAAGCACGACGGGGCGGGGCTTAGCGACCGGTGACGGGAGGACCAGCCGCCGTCACCCCGTCCTGCACATGTCAGACCCGGACACTACACACGTACCGTAAAAGCACCACGGGGCGGGGCTTAGCGACCGGTGGCGGGGGGACCAGCCTCCGCCACCCCGTCCTGCACATGTCACGCCCGGACACTACACACGTACCGTAAAAGCACCACGGGGCGGGGCTTAGCGACCGGTGGCGGGAGGACCAGCCTCCGCCACCCCGTCCTGCACATGTCACGCCCGGACACTACACACGTACCGTAAAAGCACCACGGGGCGGGGCTTAGCGACCGGTGACGGGAGGACCAGCCGCCGCGACCCCGTCCTGCACATGTCACGCCCGGACACTACACACGTACCGTAAAAGCACCACGGGGCGGGGCTTAGCGACCGGTGGCGGGAGGACCAGCCGCCGCCACCCCGCCCTGCACATGTCACGCCCGGACACTACACACGTACCGTAAAAGCACCACGGTGCGGGGCTTAGCGACCGGTGACGGGAGCACCAGCCGCCGTCACCCCGTCCTGCACATGTCACGCCCGGACACTACACACGTACCGTAAAAGCACCACGGGGCGGGGCTTAGCGACCGGTGGCGGGAGGACCAGCCTCCGCCACCCCGTCCTGCACATGTCACGCCCGGACACTACACACGTACCGTAAAAGCACCCCGGGGCGGGGCTTAGCGACCGGTGGCGGGAGGACCAGCCGCCGCGACCCCGTCCTGCACAAGTCACGCCCGGACACTACACACGTACCGTAAAAGCACCACGGGGCGGGGCTTAGCGACCGGAGGCCTGAGGACCAGCCGCCGCCACCCCGTTCTGCACATGTCACGCCCGGACACTACACATGTACCGTAAAAGCATCACGGGGCGGGGCTTAGCGACCGGTGGCGGGAGGACCAGCCGCCGCGACCCCGTCCTGCACAAGTCACGCCCGGACACTACACACGTACCGTAAAAGCACCACGGGGCGGGGCTTAGCGACCGGAGGCCGGAGGACCAGCCGCCGCCACCGAGCCCTGCACATGTCACGCCAGAACGCTACACACGTACCGCAAAAGCACCACGGGGCGGGGCTTAGCGACCGGTGACGGGAGGACCAGCCGCCGCTACCCCGTCCTGCACATGTCACGCCCGGACACTACACACGTACCGTAAAAGCACCACGGGGCGGGGCTTAGCGACCGGTGGCGGGAGGACCAGCCTCCGCCACCCCGCCCTGCACATGTCACGGCCGGACACTACACACGTACCGTAAAAGCACCACGGGGCGGGGCTTAGCGACCGGTTGCTGGAGGACCAGCCGTCGCCACCCCGTTCTACACATGTCACGCCCGCACACTACACACGTACCGTAAAAGCACTCCGGGGCGGGGCTTAGCGACCGGTGGCGGGAGGACCAGCCGCCGCCACCCCGTCCTGCACAAGTCACGCCCGGACACTACACACGTACCGTAAAAGCACCACGGGGCGGGGCTTAGCGACCGGAGGCCGGAGGACCAGCCGCCGCCACCCCGTCCTGCACAAGTCACGCCCGGACACTACACACGTACCGTAAAAGCACCACGGGGCGGGGCTTAGCGACCGGAGGCCGGAGGACCAGCCGCCGCCACCCCGTTCTGCACATGTCACGCCCGGACACTACACATGTACCGTAAAAGCATGACGGGGCGGGGCTTAGCGACCGGTGGCGGGAGGACCAGCCGCCGCCACCCGTCCTGCACATGTCACGCCCGGACACTACACACGTACCGTAAAAGCACCACGGGGCGGGGCTTAGCGACCGGTGACGGGAGGACCAGTCCCCGCCACCCCGTCCTGCACATGTCACGCCCGGACACTACACACGTACCGTAAAAGCACCACGGGGCGGGGCTTAGCGACCGGTGACGGGAGGACCAGCCGCCGCCACCCCGTCCGGCACATGTCACGCCCGGACACTACACACGTACCGTAAAAGCACCACGGGGCGGGGCTTAGCGACCGGTGGCGGGAGGACCAGCCTCCGCCACCCCGTCCTGCACATGTCACGCCCGGACACTACACACGTACCGTAAAAGCACCCCGGGGCGGGGCTTAGCGACCGGTGGCGGGAGGACCAGCTGCCGCGACCCCGTCCTGCACAAGTCACGCCCGGACACTACACACGTACCGTAAAAGCACCACGGGGCGGGGCTTAGCGACCGGTGGCGGGAGGACCAGCCTCCGCCACCCCGTCCTGCACATGTCACGCCCGGACACTACACACGTACCGTAAAAGCACCACGGGGCGGGGCTTAGCGACCGGTGACGGGAGGACCAGCCCCCGCCACCCCGCCCAGCACATGTTACGCCCGGACACTACACACGTACCGTAAAAGCACCACGGGGCGGGGCTTAGCGACCGGTGACGGGAGGACCAGCCGCCGCCACCCCGTCCTGCACATGTCACGCCAGGACACTACACACGTACCGTAAAAGCACCACGGGGCGGGGCTTAGCGACCGGTGACGGGAGGACCAGCCGCCGCCACCCCGTCCTGCACATTTCACGCCAGGACGCTACACACGTACCGTAAAAGCACCACGGGGCGGGGCTTAGCGACCGGTGGCGGGAGGACCAGCCGCCGCCACCCCGCCCTGCACATGTCACGCCCGGACACTACACACGTACCGTAAAAGCACCACGGGGCGGGGCTTAGCGACCGGTGACGGGAGGACCAGCCGCCGCCACCCCGTCCTGCACATGTCACGCCAGGACGCTACCCATGTACCGTAAAAGCACCACGGGGCGGGGCTTAGCGACCGGTGGCGGGAGGACCAGCTGCCGCCACCCCGTCCTGCACATGTCACGCCCGGACACTACACACGAACCGTAAAAGCACCACGGGGCGGGGCTTAGCGACCGGTGACGGGAGGACCAGCCGCCGCCACCCCGTCCTGCACACGTCACGCCCGGACACTACACACGTACCGAAAAAGCACCACGGGGCGGGGCTTAGCGACCGGTGGCGGGAGGACCAGCCTCCACCACCGAGCCCTGCACATGTCACGGCCGGACACTACACACGTACCGTAAAAGCACCACGGGACGGGGCTTAACGGCCGGTGGCGGGAGGACCAGCAGCCGCCACCCCGTCCTGCACATGTCACGTCCGGACTCTACGCATGTACCGTAAAAGCACCACGGGGCGGGGCTTAGCGACCGGTGACGGGAGGACCAGCCGCCGCCACCCCGTCCCGCACATGTCACGCCAGGACGCTACACACGTACCGTCAAAGCGCCACGGGGCGGGGCTTAGCGACCGGTGGCGGGAGGACCAGCCGCCGCCACCCCGTCCTGCACATGTCACGCCCGGACACTACACACGAACCGTAAAAGCACCACGGGGCGGGACTTAGCGACCGGTGACGGGAGGACCAGCCGCCGCCACCCCGTCCCGCACATGTCACGCCAGGACGCTACACACGTACCGTAAAAGCGCCACGGGGCGGGGCTTAGCGACCGGTGGCGGGAGGACCAGCCGCCGCCACCCCGTCCAGCACATGTCACGCCCGGACACTACACACGAACCGTAAAAGCACCACGGGGCGGGGCTTAGCGACCGGTGACGGGAGGACCAGCCGCCGCCACCCCGTCCTGCACATGTCACGCCCGGACACTACACACGAACCGTAAAAGCACCACGGGGCGGGGCTTAGCGACCGGTGGCGGGAGGACCAGCCTCCACCACCGAGCCCTGCACATGTCACGGCCGGACACTACACACGTACCGTAAAAGCACCACGGGACGGGGCTTAACGGCCGGTGGCGGGAGGACCAGCAGCCGCCACCCCGTCCTGCACATGTCACTTCCGGACTCTACGCATGTACCGTAAAAGCACCACGGGGCGGGGCTTAGCGACCGGTGACGGGAGGACCAGCCGCCGCCACCCCGTCCTGCACATGTCACGCCCGGACACTACACACGTACCGTAAAAGCACCACGGGGCGGGGCCTAGCGACCGGTTGCGGGAGGACCAGCCGTCGATACCCCGTCCTACACATGTCACGCCCGCACACTACACACGTACCGTAAAAGCGCCCCGGGGCGGGGCTTAGCGACCGGTGGCGGGAGGACCAGCCTCCGCCACCCCGCCCTGCACATGTCACGGCCGGACACTACACACGTAATGTAAAAGCACCACGGGGCGGGGCTTAGCGACCGGTGGCGGGAGGACCAGCCGCCGCCACCCCGTCTTGCACATGTCACGTCTGGACACTACACATGTACCGTAAAAGCCCCACGGGGCGGGGCTTAGCGACCGGTGGCGGGAGAACCAGCCGCCGCCACCCCGTCCTGCACATGTCACGCCCGGACACTACACACGTACCGTAAAAGCACCACGGGGCGGGGCTTAGCGACCGGTGACGGGAGGACCAGCCGCCGCCACCGAGCCCTGCACATGTCACGCCCGGACGCTACACACGTACCGTAAAAGCACCACGGGGCGGGGCTTAGCGACCGGTGACGGGAAGACCAGCAGCCGCGACCCCGTCCTGCACAAGTCACGCCCGGACACTACACACGTACCGTAAAAGCACCACGGGGCGGGGCTTAGCGACCGGTGACGGGAGGACCAGCCGCCGCGACCCCGTCCTGCACAAGTCACGCCCGGACACTACACACGTACCGTAAAAGCACCCCGGGGCGGGGCTTAGCGACCGGTGGCGGGAGGACCAGCCGCCGCGACCCCGTCCTGCACAAGTCACGCCCGGACACTACACACGTACCGTAAAAGCACCACGGGGCGGGGCTTAGCGACCGGTGGCGGGAGGACCAGCCGCCGTCACCCCGTCCTGCACATGTCAGACCCGGACACTACACACGTACCGTAAAAGCACCACGGGGCGGGGCTTAGCGACCGGTGGCGGGAGGACCAGCCGCCGCCACCACGTCCTGCACATGTCACGCCCGGACACTACACACGTACCGTAAAAGCACCACGGGGCGGGGCTTAGCGACCGGTGGCGGGAGGACCAGCCGCCGCCACCCCGTCCCGCACATGTCACGCCCGGACACTACACACGTACCGTAAAAGCACCACGGGGCGGGGCTTAGCGACCGGTGGCGGGAGGACCAGCCGCTACCATCCAGTCCTGCACATGTCACGCCCGGACACTACACACGTACCGTAAAAGCACGACGGGGCGGGGCTTAGCGACCGGTGACGGGAGGACCAGCCGCCGTCACCCCGTCCTGCACATGTCAGACCCGGACACTACACACGTACCGTAAAAGCACGACGGGGCGGGGCTTAGCGACCGGTGACGGGAGGACCAGCCGCCGTCACCCCGTCCTGCACATGTCAGACCCGGACACTACACACGTACCGTAAAATCACCACGGGGCGGGGCTTAGCGACCGGTGGCGGGAGGACCAGCCGCTACCATCCAGTCCTGCACATGTCACGCCCGGACACTACACACGTACCGTAAAAGCACGACGGGGCGGGGCTTAGCGACCGGTGACGGGAGGACCAGCCGCCGTCACCCCGTCCTGCACATGTCAGACCCGGACACTACACACGTACCGTAAAAGCACCACGGGGCGGGGCTTAGCGACCGGTGGCGGGGGGACCAGCCTCCGCCACCCCGTCCTGCACATGTCACGCCCGGACACTACACACGTACCGTAAAAGCACCACGGGGCGGGGCTTAGCGACCGGTGGCGGGAGGACCAGCCTCCGCCACCCCGTCCTGCACATGTCACGCCCGGACACTACACACGTACCGTAAAAGCACCACGGGGCGGGGCTTAGCGACCGGTGACGGGAGGACCAGCCGCCGCGACCCCGTCCTGCACATGTCACGCCCGGACACTACACACGTACCGTAAAAGCACCACGGGGCGGGGCTTAGCGACCGGTGGCGGGAGGACCAGCCGCCGCCACCCCGCCCTGCACATGTCACGCCCGGACACTACACACGTACCGTAAAAGCACCACGGTGCGGGGCTTAGCGACCGGTGACGGGAGCACCAGCCGCCGTCACCCCGTCCTGCACATGTCACGCCCGGACACTACACACGTACCGTAAAAGCACCACGGGGCGGGGCTTAGCGACCGGTGGCGGGAGGACCAGCCTCCGCCACCCCGTCCTGCACATGTCACGCCCGGACACTACACACGTACCGTAAAAGCACCCCGGGGCGGGGCTTAGCGACCGGTGGCGGGAGGACCAGCCGCCGCGACCCCGTCCTGCACAAGTCACGCCCGGACACTACACACGTACCGTAAAAGCACCACGGGGCGGGGCTTAGCGACCGGAGGCCTGAGGACCAGCCGCCGCCACCCCGTTCTGCACATGTCACGCCCGGACACTACACATGTACCGTAAAAGCATCACGGGGCGGGGCTTAGCGACCGGTGGCGGGAGGACCAGCCGCCGCGACCCCGTCCTGCACAAGTCACGCCCGGACACTACACACGTACCGTAAAAGCACCACGGGGCGGGGCTTAGCGACCGGAGGCCGGAGGACCAGCCGCCGCCACCGAGCCCTGCACATGTCACGCCAGAACGCTACACACGTACCGCAAAAGCACCACGGGGCGGGGCTTAGCGACCGGTGACGGGAGGACCAGCCGCCGCTACCCCGTCCTGCACATGTCACGCCCGGACACTACACACGTACCGTAAAAGCACCACGGGGCGGGGCTTAGCGACCGGTGGCGGGAGGACCAGCCTCCGCCACCCCGCCCTGCACATGTCACGGCCGGACACTACACACGTACCGTAAAAGCACCACGGGGCGGTGCTTAGCGACCGGTGGCGGGAGGACCAGCCTCCGCCACCCCGCCCTGCACATGTCACGGCCGGACACTACACACGTACCGTAAAAGCACCACGGGGCGGGCCTTAGCGACCGGTGGCGGGAGGACCAGCCGCCGCCACCCCGTCCTGCACATGTCACGTCCGGACACTACACACGAACCGCAAAAGCACCACGGGGCGGGGCTTAGCGACCGGTTGCTGGAGGAAGAGCCGTCGCCACCCCGTTCTACACATGTCACGCCCGCACACTACACACGTACCGTAAAAGCACTCCGGGGCGGGGCTTAGCGACCGGTGGCGGGAGGACCAGCCGCCGCCACCCCGTCCTGCACAAGTCAGGCCCGGACACTACACACGTACCGTAAAAGCATCACGGGGCGGGGCTTAGCGACCGGTGGCGGGAGGACCAGCCGCCGCCACCCCGTCCTGCACAAGTCACGCCCGGACACTACACACGTACCGTAAAAGCATCACGGGGCGGGGCTTAGCGACCGGTGGCGGGAGGACCAGCCGCCGCCACCCCGTCCTGCACAAGTCACGCCCGGACACTACACACGTACCGTAAAAGCACCACCGGGTGGGGCTTAGCGACCGGTGACGGGAGGACCAGCCGCCGCCACCCCGTCCTGCACATGTCACGCCCGAACACTACACACGTACCGTAAAAGCACCACGGGGCGGGGCTTAGCGACCGGAGGCCGGAGGACCAGCCGCCGCCACCGAGCCCTGCACATGTCACGCCAGAACGCTACACACGTACCGCAAAAGCACCACGGGGCGGGGCTTAGCGACCGGTGACGGGAGGACCAGCCGCCGCTACCCCGTCCTGCACATGTCACGCCCGGACACTACACACGTACCGTAAAAGCACCACGGGGCGGGGCTTAGCGACCGGTGGCGGGAGGACCAGCCTCCGCCACCCCGCCCTGCACATGTCACGGCCGGACACTACACACGTACCGTAAAAGCACCACGGGGCGGTTCTTAGCGACCGGTGGCGGGAGGACCAGCCTCCGCCACCCCGCCCTGCACATGTCACGGCCGGACACTACACACGTACCGTAAAAGCACCACGGGGCGGGCCTTAGCGACCGGTGGCGGGAGGACCAGCCGCCGCCACCCCGTCCTGCACATGTCACGTCCGGACACTACACACGAACCGCAAAAGCACCACGGGGCGGGGCTTAGCGACCGGTTGCTGGAGGAAGAGCCGTCGCCACCCCGTTCTACACATGTCACGCCCGCACACTACACACGTACCGTAAAAGCACTCCGGGGCGGGGCTTAGCGACCGGTGGCGGGAGGACCAGCCGCCGCCACCCCGTCCTGCACAAGTCACGCCCGGACACTACACACGTACCGTAAAAGCATCACGGGGCGGGGCTTAGCGACCGGTGGCGGGAGGACCAGCCGCCGCCACCCCGTCCTGCACAAGTCACGCCCGGACACTACACACGTACCGTAAAAGCATCACGGGGCGGGGCTTAGCGACCGGTGGCGGGAGGACCAGCCGCCGCCACCCCGTCCTGCACAAGTCACGCCCGGACACTACACACGTACCGTAAAAGCACCACCGGGCGGGGCTTAGCGACCGGTGACGGGAGGACCAGCCGCCGCCACCCCGTCCTGCACATGTCACGCCCGAACACTACACACGTACCGTAAAAGCACCACGGGGCGGGGCTTAGCGACCGGTGAGGGGAGGACCAGCCGCCGCCACCCCGTCCTGCACATGTCACGCCCAGACACTACACACGTACCGTAAAAGCACCACGGGGCGGGGCTTAGCGACCGGTGGCGGGAGGACCAGCCTCCGCCACCCCGTCCTGCACATGTCACGCCCGGACACTACACACGTACCGTAAAAGCACCACGGGGCGGGGCTTAGCGACCGGTGACGGGAGGATCAGCCGCCGCCACCCCGTCCTGCACATGTCACGCCAGGACACTACACACGTACCGTAAAAGCACCACGGGGCGGGGCTTAGCGACCGGTGACGGGAGGACCAGCCGCCGCCACCCCGTCCTGCACATGTCACGCCAGGACGCTACACACGTACCGTAAAAGCACCACGGGGCGGGGCTTAGCGACCGGTGAGGGGAGGACCAGCCGCCGCCACCCCGTCGTGCACATGTCACGCCAGGACGCCACACACGTACCGTAAAAGCACCACGGGGCGGGGCTTAGCGACCGGTGACGGGAGGACCAGCCGCCGCCACCGAGCCCTGCAAATGTCACGCCAGAACGCTACACACGTACCGCAAAAGCACCACGGGGCGGGGCTTAGCGACCGGTGACGGGAGGACCAGCCGCCGCTACCCCGTCCTGCACATGTCACGCCCGGACACTACACACGTACCGTAAAAGCACCACGGGGCGGGGCTTAGCGACCGGTGGCGGGAGGACCAGCCTCCGCCACCCCGCCCTGCACATGTCACGGCCGGACACTACACACGTACCGTAAAAGCACCACGGGGCGGTGCTTAGCGACCGGTGGCGGGAGGACCAGCCTCCGCCACCCCGTTCTACACATGTCACGCCCGCACACTACACACGTACCGTAAAAGCACTCCGGGGCGGGGCTTAGCGACCGGTGGCGGGAGGACCAGCCGCCGCCACCCCGTCCTGCACAAGTCACGCCCGGACACTACACACGTACCGTAAAAGCACCACGGGGCGGGGCTTAGCGACCGGAGGCCGGAGGACCAGCCGCCGCCACCCCGTTCTGCACATGTCACGCCCGGACACTACACATGTACCGTAAAAGCATGACGGGGCGGGGCTTAGCGACCGGTGGCGGGAGGACCAGCCGCCGCCACCCGTCCTGCACATGTCACGCCCGGACACTACACACGTACCGTAAAAGCACCACGGGGCGGGGCTTAGCGACCGGTGACGGGAGGACCAGTCCCCGCCACCCCGTCCTGCACATGTCACGCCCGGACACTACACACGTACCGTAAAAGCACCACGGGGCGGGGCTTAGCGACCGGTGACGGGAGGACCAGCCGCCGCCACCCCGTCCGGCACATGTCACGCCCGGACACTACACACGTACCGTAAAAGCACCACGGGGCGGGGCTTAGCGACCGGTGGCGGGAGGACCAGCCTCCGCCACCCCGTCCTGCACATGTCACGCCCGGACACTACACACGTACCGTAAAAGCACCCCGGGGCGGGGCTTAGCGACCGGTGGCGGGAGGACCAGCTGCCGCGACCCCGTCCTGCACAAGTCACGCCCGGACACTACACACGTACCGTAAAAGCACCACGGGGCGGGGCTTAGCGACCGGTGGCGGGAGGACCAGCCTCCGCCACCCCGTCCTGCACATGTCACGCCCGGACACTACACACGTACCGTAAAAGCACCACGGGGCGGGGCTTAGCGACCGGTGACGGGAGGACCAGCCCCCGCCACCCCGCCCAGCACATGTTACGCCCGGACACTACACACGTACCGTAAAAGCACCACGGGGCGGGGCTTAGCGACCGGTGACGGGAGGACCAGCCGCCGCCACCCCGTCCTGCACATGTCACGCCAGGACACTACACACGTACCGTAAAAGCACCACGGGGCGGGGCTTAGCGACCGGTGACGGGAGGACCAGCCGCCGCCACCCCGTCCTGCACATTTCACGCCAGGACGCTACACACGTACCGTAAAAGCACCACGGGGCGGGGCTTAGCGACCGGTGGCGGGAGGACCAGCCGCCGCCACCCCGCCCTGCACATGTCACGCCCGGACACTACACACGTACCGTAAAAGCACCACGGGGCGGGGCTTAGCGACCGGTGACGGGAGGACCAGCCGCCGCCACCCCGTCCTGCACATGTCACGCCAGGACGCTACCCATGTACCGTAAAAGCACCACGGGGCGGGGCTTAGCGACCGGTGGCGGGAGGACCAGCTGCCGCCACCCCGTCCTGCACATGTCACGCCCGGACACAACACACGAACCGTAAAAGCACCACGGGGCGGGGCTTAGCGACCGGTGACGGGAGGACCAGCCGCCGCCACCCCGTCCTGCACACGTCACGCCCGGACACTACACACGTACCGAAAAAGCACCACGGGGCGGGGCTTAGCGACCGGTGGCGGGAGGACCAGCCTCCACCACCGAGCCCTGCACATGTCACGGCCGGACACTACACACGTACCGTAAAAGCACCACGGGACGGGGCTTAACGGCCGGTGGCGGGAGGACCAGCAGCCGCCACCCCGTCCTGCACATGTCACGTCCGGACTCTACGCATGTACCGTAAAAGCACCACGGGGCGGGGCTTAGCGACCGGTGACGGGAGGACCAGCCGCCGCCACAACGTCCTGCACATGTCACGCCCGGACACTACACACGTACCGTAAAAGCACCACGGGGCGGGGCTTAGCGACCGGTTGCGGGAGGACCAGCCGTCGCCACCCCGTCCTACACATGTCACGCCCGGACACTACACACGAACCGTAAAAGCACCACGGGGCGGGACTTAGCGACCGGTGACGGGAGGACCAGCCGCCGCCACCCCGTCCCGCACATGTCACGCCAGGACGCTACACACGTACCGTAAAAGCGCCACGGGGCGGGGCTTAGCGACCGGTGGCGGGAGGACCAGCCGCCGCCACCCCGTCCAGCACATGTCACGCCCGGACACTACACACGAACCGTAAAAGCACCACGGGGCGGGGCTTAGCGACCGGTGGCGGGAGGACCAGCCTCCACCACCGAGCCCTGCACATGTCACGGCCGGACACTACACACGTACCGTAAAAGCACCACGGGACGGGGCTTAACGGCCGGTGGCGGGAGGACCAGCAGCCGCCACCTCGTCCTGCACATGTCACTTCCGGACTCTACGCATGTACCGTAAAAGCACCACGGGGCGGGGCTTAGCGACCGGTGACGGGAGGACCAGCCGCCGCCACCCCGTCCTGCACATGTCACGCCCGGACACTACACACGTACCGTAAAAGCACCACGGGGCGGGGCCTAGCGACCGGTTGCGGGAGGACCAGCCGTCGATACCCCGTCCTACACATGTCACGCCCGCACACTACACACGTACCGTAAAAGCGCCCCGGGGCGGGGCTTAGCGACCGGTGGCGGGAGGACCAGCCTCCGCCACCCCGCCCTGCACATGTCACGGCCGGACACTACACACGTAATGTAAAAGCACCACGGGGCGGGGCTTAGCGACCGGTGGCGGGAGGACCAGCCGCCGCCACCCCGTCTTGCACATGTCACGTCTGGACACTACACATGTACCGTAAAAGCCCCACGGGGCGGGGCTTAGCGACCGGTGGCGGGAGAACCAGCCGCCGCCACCCCGTCCTGCACATGTCACGCCCGGACACTACACACGTACCGTAAAAGCACCACGGGGCGGGGCTTAGCGACCGGTGACGGGAGGACCAGCCGCCGCCACCGAGCCCTGCACATGTCACGCCAGGACGCTACACACGTACCGTAAAAGCACCACGGGGCGGGGCTTAGCGACCGGTGACGGGAAGACCAGCAGCCGCGACCCCGTCCTGCACAAGTCACGCCCGGACACTACACACGTACCGTAAAAGCACCACGGGGCGGGGCTTAGCGACCGGTGACGGGAGGACCAGCCGCCGCGACCCCGTCCTGCACAAGTCACGCCCGGACCCTACACACGTACCGTAAAAGCACCCCGGGGCGGGGCTTAGCGACCGGTGGCGGGAGGACCAGCCGCCGCGACCCCGTCCTGCACAAGTCACGCCCGGACACTACACACGTACCGTAAAAGCACCACGGGGCGGGGCTTAGCGACCGGTGGCGGGAGGACCAGCCGCCGTCACCCCGTCCTGCACATGTCAGACCCGGACACTACACACGTACCGTAAAAGCACCACGGGGCGGGGCTTAGCGACCGGTGGCGGGAGGACCAGCCGCCGCCACCACGTCCTGCACATGTCACGCCCGGATACTACACACGTACCGTAAAAGCACCACGGGGCGGGGCTTAGCGACCGGTGGCGGGAGGACCAGCCGCCGCCACCCCGTCCCGCACATGTCACGCCCGGACACTACACACGTACCGTAAAAGCACCACGGGGCGGGGCTTAGCGACCGGTGGCGGGAGGACCAGCCGCTACCATCCAGTCCTGCACATGTCACGCCCGGACACTACACACGTACCGTAAAAGCACGACGGGGCGGGGCTTAGCGACCGGTGACGGGAGGACCAGCCGCCGTCACCCCGTCCTGCACATGTCAGACCCGGACACTACACACGTACCGTAAAAGCACGACGGGGCGGGGCTTAGCGACCGGTGACGGGAGGACCAGCCGCCGTCACCCCGTCCTGCACATGTCAGACCCGGACACTACACACGTACCGTAAAATCACCACGGGGCGGGGCTTAGCGACCGGTGGCGGGAGGACCAGCCGCTACCATCCAGTCCTGCACATGTCACGCCCGGACACTACACACGTACCGTAAAAGCACGACGGGGCGGGGCTTAGCGACCGGTGACGGGAGGACCAGCCGCCGTCACCCCGTCCTGCACATGTCAGACCCGGACACTACACACGTACCGTAAAAGCACCACGGGGCGGGGCTTAGCGACCGGTGGCGGGGGGACCAGCCGCCGCCACCCCGTCCTGCACATGTCACGCCCGGACACTACACACGTACCGTAAAAGCACCACGGGGCGGGGCTTAGCGACCGGTGGCGGGAGGACCAGCCTCCGCCACCCCGTCCTGCACATTTCACGCCCGGACACTACACACGTACCGTAAAAGCACCACGGGGCGGGGCTTAGCGACCGGTGACGGGAGGACCAGCCGCCGCGACCCCGTCCTGCACATGTCACGCCCGGACACTACACACGTACCGTAAAAGCACCACGGGGCGGGGCTTAGCGACCGGTGGCGGGAGGACCAGCCGCCGCCACCCCGCCCTGCACA
The DNA here is from genome assembly GCA_964019135.1 of Arenicola marina. Lineage (NCBI taxonomy): Eukaryota > Metazoa > Annelida > Polychaeta > Arenicolidae > Arenicola > Arenicola marina. The sequence continues at coordinate 5,154,114 of OZ025261.1, forward strand.
TGTCACGCCCGGACACTACACACGTACCGTAAAAGCACCACGGTGCGGGGCTTAGCGACCGGTGACGGGAGCACCAGCCGCCGTCACCCCGTCCTGCACATGTCACGCCCGGACACTACACACGTACCGTAAAAGCACCACGGGGCGGGGCTTAGCGACCGGTGGCGGGAGGACCAGCCTTCGCCACCCCGTCCTGCACATGTCACGCCCGGACACTACACACGTACCGTAAAAGCACCCCGGGGCGGGGCTTAGCGACCGGTGGCGGGAGGACCAGCCGCCGCGACCCCGTCCTGCACAAGTCACGCCCGGACACTACACACGTACCGTAAAAGCACCACGGGGCGGGGCTTAGCGACCGGAGGCCGGAGGACCAGCCGCCGCCACCCCGTTCTGCACATGTCACGCCCGGACACTACACATGTACCGTAAAAGCATCACGGGGCGGGGCTTAGCGACCGGTGGCGGGAGGACCAGCCGCCGCGACCCCGTCCTGCACAAGTCACGCCCGGACACTACACACGTACCGTAAAAGCACCACGGGGCGGGGCTTAGCGACCGGTGGCGGGAGGACCAGCCTCCGCCACCCCGTCCTGCACCTGTCACGCCCGGACACTACACACCTACCGTAAAAGCACCCCGGGGCGGGGCTTAGCGACCGGCGGCTGGAGGACCAGCCGCCGCGACCGCGTCCTGCACAAGTCACGCCCGGACACTACACACGTACCGTAAAAGCACCACGGGGCGGGGCTTAGCGACCGGAGGCCGGAGGACCAGCCGCCGCCACCCCGTTCTGCACATGTCACGCCCGGACACTACACACGTACCGTAAAAGCACCCCGGGACGGGGCTTAGCGACCGGTGGCGGGAGGACCAGCCTCCGCCACCCCGCCCTGCACATGTCACGGCCGGACACTACACACGTACCGTAAAAGCACCACGGGGCGGGGCTTAGCGAGCGGTGACGGGAGGACCAGCCGCCGCCACCCCGTCCTGCACATGTCACGCCCGGACACTACACACGTACCGTAAAAGCACCACGGGGCGGGGCTTAGCGACCGGTGGCGGGAGGACCAGCCTCCGCCACGCCGTCCTGCACATGTCACGCCCGGACACTACACACGTACCGTAAAAGCACCACGGGGCGGGGCTTAGCGACCGGTGACGGGAGGACCAGCCGCCGCCACCCCGTCCTGCACATGTCACGCCAGGACACTACACACGTACCGTAAAAGCACCGCGGGGCGGGGCTTAGCGACCGGTGAGGGGAGGACCAGCCGCCGCCACCCCGTCCTGCACATGTCACGCCCGGACACTACACACGTACCGTAAAAGCACCACGGGGCGGGGCTTAGCGACCGGTGACGGGAGGACCAGCCGCCGCCACAACGTCCTGCACATGTCACGCCAGGACGCTACACACGTACCGTAAAAGCACCACGGGGCGGGGCTTAGCGACCGGTGGCGGGAGGACCAGCCGCCGCCACCCCGCCCTGCACATGTCACGCCCGGACACTACACACGTACCGTAAAAGCACCACGGGGCGGGGCTTAGCGACCGGTGACGGGAGGACCAGCCGCCGCCACCCCGTCCTGCACATGTCACGCCAGGACGCTACACACGTACCGTAAAAGCACCACGGGGCGGGGCTTAGCGACCGGTGGCGGGAGGACCAGACGCCGCCAGCCCGTCCTGCACATGTCACGCCCGGACACTACACACGGACCATAAAAGCACCACGGGGCGGGGCTTAGCGACCGGTGGCGGGAGGACCAGCCGTCGCCACCCCGTCCTACACATGTCACGCCCGCACACTACACACGGACCGTAAAAGCACCACGGGGCGGGGCTTAGCGACCGGTGGCGGGAGGACCAGCCGCCGCCACCCCGCCCTGCACATGTCACGCCCGGACACTACACACGTACCGTAAAAGCACCACGGGGCGGGGCTTAGCGACCGGTGACGGGAGGACCAGCCGCCGCCACCCCGTCCTGCACATGTCACGCCAGGACGCTACACACGTACCGTAAAAGCACCACGGGTCGGGGCTTAGCGACCGGTGGCGGGAGGACCAGACGCCGCCACCCCGTCCTGCACATGTCACGCCCGGACACTACACACGGACCATAAAAGCACCACGGGGCGGGGCTTAGCGACCGGTGGCGGGAGGACCAGCCGCCGCCACCCCGCCCTGCACATGTCACGCCCGCACACTACACACGGACCGTAAAAGCACCACGGGGCGGGGCTTAGCGACCGGTGGCGGGAGGACCAGCCGCCGCCACCCCGTCCTGCACATGTCACGGCCGGACACTATACACGTACCGTAAAAGCACCACGGGGCGGGGCTTAGCGACCGGTGGCGGGAGGACCAGCCGCCGCCACCCCGTCCTGCACATGTCACGGCCGGACACTATACACGTACCGTAAAAGCACCACGGGGCGGGGCTTAGTGACCGGTGGCGGGAGGACCAGCCGTCGCCACCCCGTCCTACACATGTCACGCCCGCACACTACACACGGACCGTAAAAGCACCACGGGGCGGGGCTTAGCGACCGGTGGCGGGAGGACCAGCCGCCGCCACCCCGTCCTGCACATGTCACGGCCGGACACTATACACGGACCATAAAAGCACCACGGGGCGGGGCTTAGCGACCGGTGGCGGGAGGACCAGCCGTCGCCACCCCGTCCTGCACATGTCACATCCGGACTCTACGCATGTACCGTAAAAGCACCACGGGGCGAGGCTTAGCGACCGGTGGCGGGAGGACCAGCAGCCGCCACCCCGTCCTGCACATGTCACGCCCGGACACTACACATGTACCGTAAAAGCACCACGCGGCGGGGCTTAGCGACCGGTGGCGGGAGGACCAGCCGTCGCCACCCCGTCCTACACATGTCACGCCCGCAAACTACACACGGACCGTAAAAGCACCACGGGGCGGGGCTTAGCGACCGGTGGCGGGAGGACCAGCCGCCGCCACCCCGTCCTGCACATGTCACGCCCGGACACTACACACGTACCGTAAAAGCACCACGGGACGGGGCTTAACGGCCGGTGGCGGGAGGACCAGCAGCCGCCACCCCGTCCTGCACATGTCACGTCCGGACTCTACGCATGTACCGTAAAAGCACCACGGGGCGGGGCTTAGCGACCGGTGACGGGAGGACCAGCCGCCGCCACCCCGCCCTGCACATGTCACGCCCGGACACTACACACGAACCGTAAAAGCACCACGGGGCGGGGCTTAGCGACCGGTGGCGGGAGGACCAGCCTCCACCACCGAGCCCTGCACATGTCACGGCCGGACACTACACACGTACCGTAAAAGCACCACGGGACGGGGCTTAACGGCCGGTGGCGGGAGGACCAGCAGCCGCCACCCCGTCCTGCACATGTCACGTCCGGACTCTACGCATGTACCGTAAAAGCACCACGGGGCGGGGCTTAGCGACCGCTTGCGGGAGGACCAGCCGTCGCCACCCCGTCCTACACATGTCACGCCCGCACACTACACACGTACCGTAAAAGCACCCCGGGGCGGGACTTAGCGACCGGTGGCGGGAGGACCAACCGCCGCCACCGAACCCTGCACATGTCACGCCAGGACGCTACACACGTACCGTAAAAGCACCACGGTGCGGGGCCTAGCGACCGGTGGCTGGAGGACCAGCCTCCGCCACCCCGCCCTGCACATGTCACGGCCGGACACTACACACGTACAGTAAACGCACCACGGGGCGGGGCTTAGCGACCGGTGGCGGGAGGACCAGCCTCCACCACCGAGCCCTGCACATGTCACGGCCGGACACTACACACGTACCGTAAAAGCACCACGGGACGGGGCTTAACGGCCGGTGGCGGGAGGACCAGCAGCCGCCACCTCGTCCTGCACATGTCACTTCCGGACTCTACGCATGTACCGTAAAAGCACCACGGGGCGGGGCTTAGCGACCGGTGACGGGAGGACCAGCCGCCGCCACCCCGTCCTGCACATGTCACGCCCGGACACTACACACGTACCGTAAAAGCACCACGGGGCGGGGCCTAGCGACCGGTTGCGGGAGGACCAGCCGTCGATACCCCGTCCTACACATGTCACGCCCGCACACTACACACGTACCGTAAAAGCGCCCCGGGGCGGGGCTTAGCGACCGGTGGCGGGAGGACCAGCCTCCGCCACCCCGCCCTGCACATGTCACGGCCGGACACTACACACGTAATGTAAAAGCACCACGGGGCGGGGCTTAGCGACCGGTGGCGGGAGGACCAGCCGCCGCCACCCCGTCTTGCACATGTCACGTCTGGACACTACACATGTACCGTAAAAGCCCCACGGGGCGGGGCTTAGCGACCGGTGGCGGGAGAACCAGCCGCCGCCACCCCGTCCTGCACATGTCACGCCCGGACACTACACATGTACCGTAAAAGCACCACGGGGCGGGGCTTAGCGACCGGTGACGGGAGGACCAGCCGCCGCCACCGAGCCCTGCACATGTCACGCCAGGACGCTACACACGTACCGTAAAAGCACCACGGGGCGGGGCTTAGCGACCGGTGACGGGAAGACCAGCAGCCGCGACCCCGTCCTGCCCAAGTCACGCCCGGACACTACACACGTACCGTAAAAGCACCACGGGGCGGGGCTTAGCGACCGGTGACGGGAGGACCAGCCGCCGCGACCCCGTCCTGCACAAGTCACGCCCGGACCCTACACACGTACCGTAAAAGCACCCCGGGGCGGGGCTTAGCGACCGGTGGCGGGAGGACCAGCCGCCGCGACCCCGTCCTGCACAAGTCACGCCCGGACACTACACACGTACCGTAAAAGCACCACGGGGCGGGGCTTAGCGACCGGTGGCGGGAGGACCAGCCGCCGTCACCCCGTCCTGCACATGTCAGACCCGGACACTACACACGTACCGTAAAAGCACCACGGGGCGGGGCTTAGCGACCGGTGGCGGGAGGACCAGCCGCCGCCACCACGTCCTGCACATGTCACGCCCGGATACTACACGCGTACCGTAAAAGCACCACGGGGCGGGGCTTAGCGACCGGTGGCGGGAGGACCAGCCGCCGCCACCCCGTCCCGCACATGTCACGCCCGGACACTACACACGTACCGTAAAAGCACCACGGGGCGGGGCTTAGCGACCGGTGGCGGGAGGACCAGCCGCTACCATCCAGTCCTGCACATGTCACGCCCGGACACTACACACGTACCGTAAAAGCACGACGGGGCGGGGCTTAGCGACCGGTGACGGGAGGACCAGCCGCCGTCACCCCGTCCTGCACATGTCAGACCCGGACACTACACACGTACCGTAAAAGCACGACGGGGCGGGGCTTAGCGACCGGTGACGGGAGGACCAGCCGCCGTCACCCCGTCCTGCACATGTCAGACCCGGACACTACACACGTACCGTAAAATCACCACGGGGCGGGGCTTAGCGACCGGTGGCGGGAGGACCAGCCGCTACCATCCAGTCCTGCACATGTCACGCCCGGACACTACACACGTACCGTAAAAGCACGACGGGGCGGGGCTTAGCGACCGGTGACGGGAGGACCAGCCGCCGTCACCCCGTCCTGCACATGTCAGACCCGGACACTACACACGTACCGTAAAAGCACCACGGGGCGGGGCTTAGCGACCGGTGGCGGGGGGACCAGCCGCCGCCACCCCGTCCTGCACATGTCACGCCCGGACACTACACACGTACCGTAAAAGCACCACGGGGCGGGGCTTAGCGACCGGTGGCGGGAGGACCAGCCTCCGCCACCCCGTCCTGCACATGTCACGCCCGGACACTACACACGTACCGTAAAAGCACCACGGGGCGGGGCTTAGCGACCGGTGACGGGAGGACCAGCCGCCGCGACCCCGTCCTGCACATGTCACGCCCGGACACTACACACGTACCGTAAAAGCACCACGGGGCGGGGCTTAGCGACCGGTGGCGGGAGGACCAGCCGCCGCCACCCCGCCCTGCACATGTCACGCCCGGACACTACACACGTACCGTAAAAGCACCACGGTGCGGGGCTTAGCGACCGGTGACGGGAGCACCAGCCGCCGTCACCCCGTCCTGCACATGTCACGCCCGGACACTACACACGTACCGTAAAAGCACCACGGGGCGGGGCTTAGCGACCGGTGGCGGGAGGACCAGCCTTCGCCACCCCGTCCTGCACATGTCACGCCCGGACACTACACACGTACCGTAAAAGCACCCCGGGGCGGGGCTTAGCGACCGGTGGCGGGAGGACCAGCCGCCGCGACCCCGTCCTGCACAAGTCACGCCCGGACACTACACACGTACCGTAAAAGCACCACGGGGCGGGGCTTAGCGACCGGAGGCCGGAGGACCAGCCGCCGCCACCCCGTTCTGCACATGTCACGCCCGGACACTACACATGTACCGTAAAAGCATCACGGGGCGGGGCTTAGCGACCGGTGGCGGGAGGACCAGCCGCCGCGACCCCGTCCTGCACAAGTCACGCCCGGACACTACACACGTACCGTAAAAGCACCACGGGGCGGGGCTTAGCGACCGGAGGCCGGAGGACCAGCCGCCGCCACCCCGTTCTACACATGTCACGCCCGGACACTACACATGTACCGTAAAAGCATCACGGGGCGGGGCTTAGCGAACGGTGGCGGGAGGACCAGCCGCCGCCACCCCGTCCTGCACATGTCACGCCCGGACACTACACACGTACCGTAAAAGCACCACGGGGCGGGGCTTAGCGACCGGTGGCGGGAGGACCAGCCTCCGCCACCCCGTCCTGCACCTGTCACGCCCGGACACTACACACCTACCGTAAAAGCACCCCGGGGCGGGGCTTAGCGACCGGCGGCTGGAGGACCAGCCGCCGCGACCGCGTCCTGCACAAGTCACGCCCGGACACTACACACGTACCGTAAAAGCACCACGGGGCGGGGCTTAGCGACCGGAGGCCGGAGGACCAGCCGCCGCCACCCCGTTCTGCACATGTCACGCCCGGACACTACACACGTACCGTAAAAGCACCCCGGGACGGGGCTTAGCGACCGATGGCGGGAGGACCAGCCTCCGCCACCCCGCCCTGCACATGTCACGGCCGGACACTACACACGTACCGTAAAAGCACCACGGGGCGGGGCTTAGCGAGCGGTGACGGGAGGACCAGCCGCCGCCACCCCGTCCTGCACATGTCACGCCCGGACACTACACACGTACCGTAAAAGCACCACGGGGCGGGGCTTAGCGACCGGTGGCGGGAGGACCAGCCTCCGCCACGCCGTCCTGCACATGTCACGCCCGGACACTACACACGTACCGTAAAAGCACCACGGGGCGGGGCTTAGCGACCGGTGACGGGAGGACCAGCCGCCGCCACCCCGTCCTGCACATGTCACGCCAGGACACTACACACGTACCGTAAAAGCACCGCGGGGCGGGGCTTAGCGACCGGTGAGGGGAGGACCAGCCGCCGCCACCCCGTCCTGCACATGTCACGCCCGGACACTACACACGTACCGTAAAAGCACCACGGGGCGGGGCTTAGCGACCGGTGACGGGAGGACCAGCCGCCGCCACAACGTCCTGCACATGTCACGCCAGGACGCTACACACGTACCGTAAAAGCACCACGGGGCGGGGCTTAGCGACCGGTGGCGGGAGGACCAGCCGCCGCCACCCCGCCCTGCACATGTCACGCCCGGACACTACACACGTACCGTAAAAGCACCACGGGGCGGGGCTTAGCGACCGGTGACGGGAGGACCAGCCGCCGCCACCCCGTCCTGCACATGTCACGCCAGGACGCTACACACGTACCGTAAAAGCACCACGGGGCGGGGCTTAGCGACCGGTGGCGGGAGGACCAGACGCCGCCACCCCGTCCTGCACATGTCACGCCCGGACACTACACACGGACCATAAAAGCACCACGGGGCGGGGCTTAGCGACCGGTGGCGGGAGGACCAGCCGTCGCCACCCCGTCCTACACATGTCACGCCCGCACACTACACACCGACCGTAAAAGCACCACGGGGCGGGGCTTAGCGACCGGTGGCGGGAGGACCAGCCGCCGCCACCCCGCCCTGCACATGTCACGCCCGGACACTACACACGTACCGTAAAAGCACCACGGGGCGGGGCTTAGCGACCGGTGACGGGAGGACCAGCCGCCGCCACCCCGTCCTGCACATGTCACGCCAGGACGCTACACACGTACCGTAAAAGCACCACGGGTCGGGGCTTAGCGACCGGTGGCGGGAGGACCAGACGCCGCCACCCCGTCCTGCACATGTCACGCCCGGACACTACACACGGACCATAAAAGCACCACGGGGCGGGGCTTAGCGACCGGTGGCGGGAGGACCAGCCGCCGCCACCCCGTCCTGCACATGTCACGGCCGGACACTATACACGTACCGTAAAAGCACCACGGGGCGGGGCTTAGCGACCGGTGGCGGGAGGACCAGCCGCCGCCACCCCGTCCTGCACATGTCACGGCCGGACACTATACACGTACCGTAAAAGCACCACGGGGCGGGGCTTAGTGACCGGTGGCGGGAGGACCAGCCGTCGCCACCCCGTCCTACACATGTCACGCCCGCACACTACACACGGACCGTAAAAGCACCACGGGGCGGGGCTTAGCGACCGGTGGCGGGAGGACCAGCCGCCGCCACCCCGTCCTGCACATGTCACGGCCGGACACTATACACGGACCATAAAAGCACCACGGGGCGGGGCTTAGCGACCGGTGGCGGGAGGACCAGCCGTCGCCACCCCGTCCTGCACATGTCACATCCGGACTCTACGCATGTACCGTAAAAGCACCACGGGGCGAGGCTTAGCGACCGGTGGCGGGAGGACCAGCAGCCGCCACCCCGTCCTGCACATGTCACGCCCGGACACTACACATGTACCGTAAAAGCACCACGCGGCGGGGCTTAGCGACCGGTGGCGGGAGGACCAGCCGTCGCCACCCCGTCCTACACATGTCACGCCCGCAAACTACACACGGACCGTAAAAGCACCACGGGGCGGGGCTTAGCGACCGGTGGCGGGAGGACCAGCCGCCGCCACCCCGTCCTGCACATGTCACGCCCGGACACTACACACGTACCGTAAAAGCACCACGGGACGGGGCTTAACGGCCGGTGGCGGGAGGACCAGCAGCCGCCACCCCGTCCTGCACATGTCACGTCCGGACTCTACGCATGTACCGTAAAAGCACCACGGGGCGGGGCTTAGCGACCGGTGACGGGAGGACCAGCCGCCGCCACCCCGCCCTGCACATGTCACGCCCGGACACTACACACGAACCGTAAAAGCACCACGGGGCGGGGCTTAGCGACCGGTGGCGGGAGGACCAGCCTCCACCACCGAGCCCTGCACATGTCACGGCCGGACACTACACACGTACCGTAAAAGCACCACGGGACGGGGCTTAACGGCCGGTGGCGGGAGGACCAGCAGCCGCCACCCCGTCCTGCACATGTCACGTCCGGACTCTACGCATGTACCGTAAAAGCACCACGGGGCGGGGCTTAGCGACCGCTTGCGGGAGGACCAGCCGTCGCCACCCCGTCCTACACATGTCACGCCCGCACACTACACACGTACCGTAAAAGCACCCCGGGGCGGGACTTAGTGACCGGTGGCGGGAGGACCAACCGCCGCCACCGAACCCTGCACATGTCACGCCAGGACGCTACACACGTACCGTAAAAGCACCACGGTGCGGGGCCTAGCGACCGGTGGCTGGAGGACCAGCCTCCGCCACCCCGCCCTGCACATGTCACGGCCGGACACTACACACGTACAGTAAACGCACCACAGGGCGGAGCTTAGCGACCGGAGGCCGGAGGACCAGCCGCCGCCACCGAGCCCTGCACATGTCACGGCCGGACACTACACACGTACCGTAAAAGCACCACGGGGCGGGGCTTAGCGACCGGTGGCGGGAGGACCAGCCGCCGCCACCCCGTCCTGCACATGTCGCGTCTGGACACTACACATGTACCGTAAAAGCCCCACGGGGCTGGGCTTAGCGACCGGTGGCGGGAGAACCAGCCGCCGCCACCACGTCTTGCACATGTCACGCCCGGACACTACACACGTACCATAAAAGCACCACGGGGCGGGGCTTAGCGACCGGAGGTCGAAGGACCAGCCTCCACCACCGAGCCCTGCACATGTCACGCCAGGACGCTACACACGTACCGTAAAAGCACCACGGGGCGGGGCTTAGCGACCGGTGGCGGGAAGACCAGCCTGCACCACCGAGCCCTGCACATGTCACGCCAGGACGCTACACACGTACCGTAAAAGCCCCACGGGGCGGGGCTTAGCGACCGGTGGCGGGAGGACCAGCCGCCGCCACCCCGCGCTGCGCATGTCACGGCCGGACACTACACACGTACCGTAAAAGCACCACGGGGCGGGGCTAAGCGACCGGTGGCGGGAGGACCAGCCTCCGCCACCCCGCCCTGCACATGTCACGGCCGGACACTACACACGTACCGTAAAAGCACCACGGGGCGGGGCTTAGCGACCGGTGGCGAGAGGGCCAGCCGCCGCCACCCCGTCCTGCACATGTCACGCCCGGACACTACACACGTACCGTAAAAGCACCACGGGGCGGGGCTTAGCGACCGGTGGCGGGAGGACCAGCCTCCGCCACCCCGCCCTGCACATGTCACGCCAGGACGCTACACACGTACCGTAAAAGCACCACGGGGCGGGGCTTAGCGACCGGTGGCGGGAGGACCAGCCTCCGCCACCCCGCCCTGCACATGTCACGGCCGGACACTACACACGTACCGTAAAAGCACCACGGGGCGGGGCTTAGCGACCGGTGGCGGGAGGACCAGCCGCCGCCACCCCGTCCTGCACATGTCGCGTCTGGACACTACACATGTACCGTAAAAGCCCCACGGGGCTGGGCTTAGCGACCGGTGGCGGGAGAACCAGCCGCCGCCACCACGTCTTGCACATGTCACGCCCGGACACTACACACGTACCGTAAAAGCACCACGGGGCGGGGCTTAGCGACCGGAAGTCGAAGGACCAGCCTCCACCACCGAGCCCTGCACATGTCACGCCAGGACGCTACACACGTACCGTAAAAGCACCACGGGGCGGGGCTTAGCGACCGGTGGCGGGAAGACCAGCCTGCACCACCGAGCCCTGCACATGTCACGCCAGGACGCTACACACGTACCGTAAAAGCCCCACGGGGCGGGGCTTAGCGACCGGTGGCGGGAGGACCAGCCGCCGCCACCCCGCGCTGCGCATGTCACGGCCGGACACTACACACGTACCGTAAAAGCACCACGGGGCGGGGCTAAGCGACCGGTGGCGGGAGGACCAGCAGCCGCCACCCCGTCCTGCACATGTCACGTCCGGACACTACGCATGTACCGTAAAAGCACCACGGGGCGGGGCTTAGCGACCGGTTGCGAGAGGACCAGCCGTCGCCACCCCGTCCTGCACATGTCACGCCCGCACACTACACACCTACCGTAAAAGCACCCTGGGGCGGGGCTTAGCGACCGGTGGCGGGAGGGCCAGCCGCCGCCACCGAGCCCTGCACATGTCACGCCAGGACGCTACACACGTACCGTAAAAGCACCACGGGGCGGGGCTTAGCGACCGGTGGCTGGAGGACCAGCCGCCGCCACCCCGTCCTGCACATGTCACGCCCGGACACTACACACGTACCGTAAAAGCACCACGGGACGGGGCTTAGCGACCGGTGGCGGGAGGACCAGCCTCCGCCACCCCGCCCTGCACATGTCACGACCGGACACTACACACGTACCGTAAAAGCACCACGGGGCTGGGCCTAGCGACCGGTGGCGGGAGGACCAGCCTCCGCCACCCCGCCCTGCACATGTCACGGCCGGACACTACACACGTACCGTAAAAGCCCCACGGGGCGGGGCTTAGCGACCGGTGGCGAGAGGACCAGCCTCCGCCACCCCGCCCTGCACATGTCACGGCCGGACACTACACACGTACCGTAAAAGCACCACGGGACGGGGCTTAACGGCCGGTGGCGGGAGGACCAGCAGCCGCCACCCCGTCCTGCACATGTCACGTCCGGACACTACGCATGTGCCGTAAAAGCACCACGGGGCGGGGCTTAGCGACCGGTGACGGGAGGACCAGCCGCCGCCACCCCGTCCTGCACATGTCACGCCCGGACACTACACACGTACCGTAAAAGCACCACGGGGCGGGGCTTAGCGACCGGTTGCGGGAGGACCAGCCGTCACTACCCCGTCCTACACATGTCACGCCCGCACACTACACACGTACCGTAAAAGCACCCCGGGGCGGGGCTTAGCGACCGGTGGCGGGAGGACCAGCCGCCGCCACCGCGTCCTGCACAAGTCACGCCCGGACACTACACACGTACCGTAAAAGCACCACGGGGCGGGGCTTAGCGACCGGAGGCCGGAGGACCAGCCGCCGCCACCCCGTCCTGCACATGTCACGCCCGGACACTACACACGTACCGTAAAAGCACCCCGGGGCGGGGCTTAGCGACCGGTGGCGGGAGGACCAGCCTCCGCCACCCCGCCCTGCACATGTCACGGCCGGACACTACACACGTAACGTAAAAGCACCACGGGGCGGGGCTTAGCGACCGGTGGCGGGAGGACCAGCCGCCGCCACACCGTCCTGCACATGTCACGTCTGGACACTACACATGTACCGTAAAAGCCCCACGGGGCGGGGCTTAGCGACCGGTTGCGGGAGAACCAGCCGCCGCCACCCCGTCCTGCACATGTCACGCCCGGACACTACACACGTACCGTAAAAGCACCACGGGGCGGGGCTTAGCGACCGGTGACGGGAGGACCAGCCGCCGCCACCGAGCCCTGCACATGTCACGCCAGGACGCTACACACGTACCGTAAAAGCACCACGGGGCGGGGCTTAGCGACCGGTTGCGGGAGAACCAGCCGCCGCCACCCCGTCCTGCACATGTCACGCCCGGACACTACACACGTACCGTAAAAGCACCACGGGGCGGGGCTTAGCGACCGGTGGCGGGAGGACCAGCCTCCGCCACCCCGCCCTGCACATGTCACGGCCGGACACTACACACGTACCGTAAAAGCACCACGGGACGGGGCTTAACGACCGGTGGCGGGAGGACCAGCAGCGGCCACCCCGTCCTGCACATGTCACGTCCGGACACTACGCATGTACCGTAAAAGCACCACGGGGCGGGGCTTAGCGACCGGTGCCGGGAGGACCAGCCGCCGCCACCCCGTCCTGCACATGTCACGCCCGGACACTACACACGTACCGTAAAAGCACCACGGGGCGGGGCTTAGCGACCGGTTGCGGGAGGACCAGCCGTCGCCAACCCGTCCTACACATGTCACGCCCGCACACTACACACGTACCGTAAAAGCACCCCGGGGCGGGGCTTAGCGACCGGTGGCGGGAGGACCAGCCGCCGCCACCCCGTCCTGCACAAGTCACGCCCGGACACTACACACGTACCGTAAAAGCACCACGGGGCGGGGCTTAGCGACCGGAGGCCGGAGGACCAGCCGCCGCCACCCCGTTCTGCACATGTCACGCCCGGACACTACACACGTACCGTAGAAGCACCCCGGGGCGGGGCTTAGCGACCGGTGGCGGGAGGACCAGCCTCCGCCACCCCGCCCTGCACATGTCACGCCCGGACACTACACACGTACCGTAAAAGCACCACGGGGCGGGGCTTAGCGACCGGTGGCGGGAGGACCAGCCGCCGCCACCCCGTCCTGCACATGTCACGTCTGGACACTACACATGTACCGTAAAAGCCCCACGGGGCGGGGCTTAGCGACCGGTTGCGGGAGAACCAGCCGCCGCCACCACGTCCTGCACATGTCACGCCCGGACACTACACACGTACCGTAAAAGCACCACGGGGCGGGGCTTAGCGACCGGTGGCGGGAGGACCAGCCTCCGCCACCCCGCCCTGCACATGGCACGCCCGGACACTACACACGTACCGTAAAAGCACCACTAGGCGGGGCTTAGCGACCGGTGGCGGGAGAACCAGCCGCCGCCACCCCGTCCTGCACATGTCACGCCCGGACACTACACACGTACCGTAAAAGCACCACGGGGCGGGGCTTAGCGACCGGTGGCGGGAGGACCAGCCTCCGCCACCCCGCCCTGCACATGTCACGGCCGGACACTACACACGTACCGTAAAAGCACCACGGGGCGGGGCTTAGCGACCGGTGGCGGGAGGGCCAGCCGCCGCCACCCCGTCCTGCACATGTCACGCCCGGACACTACACACGTACCGTAAAAGCACCACGGGGCGGGGCTTAGCGACCGGTGGCGGGAGGACCAGCCTCCGCCACCCCGCCCTGCACATGTCACGCCAGGACGCTACACACGTACCGTAAAAGCACCACGGGGCGGGGCTTAGCGACCGGTGGCGGGAGGACCAGCCTCCGCCACCCCGCCCTGCACATGTCACGGCCGGACACTACACACGTACCGTAAAAGCACCACGGGGCGGGGCTTAGCGACCGGTGGCGGGAGGACCAGCCTCCGCCACCCCGCCCTGCACATGTCACGGCCGGACACTACACACGTACCGTAAAAGCACCACGGGGCGGGGCTTAGCGACCGGTTGCGGGAGAACCAGCCGCCGCCACCACGTCTTGCACATGTCACGCCCGGACACTACACACGTACCGTAAAAGCACCACGGGGCGGGGCTTAGCGACCGGTGGCGGGAGGACCAGCCTCCGCCACCCCGCCCTGCACATGTCACGGCCGGACACTACACACGTACCGTAAAAGCACCACGGGGCGGGGCTTAGCGACCGGTGGCGGGAGGACCAGCAGCCGCCACCCCGTCCTGCACATGTCACGTCCGGACACTACGCATGTACCGTAAAAGCACCACGGGGCGGGGCTTAGCGACCGGAGGTCGGAGGACCAGCCTCCACCACCGAGCCCTGCACATGTCACGCCAGGACGCTACACACGTACCGTAAAAGCACCACGGGGCGGGGCTTAGCGACCGGTGGCGGGAAGACCAGCCTCCACCACCGAGCCCTGCACATGTCACGCCAGGACGCTACACACGTACCGTAAAAGCACCACGGGGCGGGGCTTAGCGACCGGTGGCGGGAGGACCAGCCTCCGCCCCCCCGCCCTGCACATGTCACGGCCGGACACTACACACGTACCGTAAAAGCACCACGGGGCGGGGCTTAGCGACCGGTGGCGGGAGGACCAGCCGCCGCCACCCCGTCCTGCACATGTCACGTCTGGACAGTACACATGTACCGTAAAAGCCCCACGGGGCGGGGCTTAGCGACCGGTTGCGGGAGGACCAGCCGTCACCACCCCGTCCTACACATGTCACGCCCGCACACTACACACGTACCGTAAAAGCACCCCGGGGCGGGGCTTAGCGACCGGTGACGGAAGGACCAGCCGCCGCCACCCCGCCCTGCACATGTCACGGTCGGACACTACACACGTACCGTAAAAGCACCACGGGACGGGGCTTAACGACCGGTGGCGGGAGGACCAGCAGCCGCCACCCCGTCCTGCACATGTCACGTCCGGACACTACGCATGTACCGTAAAAGCACCACGGGGCGGGGCTTAGCGACCGGTGACGGGAGGACCAGCCGCCGCCACCCCGTCCTGCACATGCCACGCCCGGATACTACACACGTACCGTAAAAGCACCACGGGGCGGGGCTTAGCGACCGGTTGCGGGAGGACCAGCCGTCGCCACCCCGTCCTACACATGTCACGCCCGCACACTACACACGTACCGTAAAAGCACCCCGGGGCGGGGCTTAGCGACCGGTGGCGGGAGGACCAGCCGCCGCCAACCCGTCCTGCACAAGTCACGCCCGGACACTACACACGTACCGTAAAAGCACCACGGGGCGGGGCTTAGCGACCGGAGGCCGGAGGACCAGCCGCCGCCACCCCGTTCTGCACATGTCACGCCCGGACACTACACACGTACCGTAGAAGCACCCCGGGGCGGGGCTTAGCGACCGGTGGCTGGAGGACCAGCCTCCGCCACCCCGCCCTGCGCATGTCACGGCCGGACACTACACACGTACCGTAAAAGCACCACGGGGCGGGGCTTAGCGACCGGTGGCGGGAGGACCAGCCGCCGCCATCCCGTCCTGCACATGTCACGTCTGGACACTACACATGTACCGTAAAAGCCCCACGGGGCGGGGCTTAGCGACCGGTTGCGGGAGAACCAGCCGCCGCCACCCCGTCCTGCACATGTCACGCCCGGACACTACACACGTACCGTAAAAGCACCACGGGGCGGGGCTTAGCGACCGGTGGCGGGAGGACCAGCCTCCGCCACCCCGCCCTGCACATGTCACGGCCGGACACCACACACGTACCGTAAAAGCACCACGGGGCGGGGCTTAGCGACCGGTGGCGAGAGGGCCAGCCGCCGCCACCCCGTCCTGCACATGTCACGCCCGGACACTACACACGTACCGTAAAAGCACCACGGGGCGGGGCTTAGCGACCGGTGGCGGGAGGACCAGCCTCCGCCACCCCGCCCTGCACATGTCACGCCAGGACGCTACACACGTACCGTAAAAGCACCACGGGGCGGGGCTTAGCGACCGGTGGCGGGAGGACCAGCCTCCGCCACCCCGCCCTGCACATGTCACGGCCGGACACTACACACGTACCGTAAAAGCACCACCGGGCGGGGCTTAGCGACCGGTGGCGGGAGGACCAGCCGCCGCCACCCCGTCCTGCACATGTCGCGTCTGGACACTACACATGTACCGTAAAAGCCCCACGGGGCTGGGCTTAGCGACCGGTGGCGGGAGAACCAGCCGCCGCCACCACGTCTTGCACATGTCACGCCCGGACACTACACACGTACCGTAAAAGCACCACGGGGCGGGGCTTAGCGACCGGAGGTCGAAGGACCAGCCTCCACCACCGAGCCCTGCACATGTCACGCCAGGACGCTACACACGTACCGTAAAAGCACCACGGGGCGGGGCTTAGCGACCGGTGGCGGGAAGACCAGCCTGCACCACCGAGCCCTGCACATGTCACGCCAGGACGCTACACACGTACCGTAAAAGCCCCACGGGGCGGGGCTTAGCGACCGGTTGCGAGAGGACCAGCCGTCGCCACCCCGTCCTGCACATGTCACGCCCGCACACTACACACGTACCGTAAAAGCACCCTGGGGCGGGGCTTAGCGACCGGTGGCGGGAGGGCCAGCCGCCGCCACCGAGCCCTGCACATGTCACGCCAGGACGCTACACACGTACCGTAAAAGCACCACGGGGCGGGGCTTAGCGACCGGTGGCTGGAGGACCAGCCGCCGCCACCCCGTCCTGCACATGTCACGCCCGGACACTACACACGTACCGTAAAAGCACCACGGGACGGAGCTTAGCGACCGGTGGCGGGAGGACCAGCCTCCGCCACCCCGCCCTGCACATGTCACGGCCGGACACTACACACGTACCGTAAAAGCACCACGGGGCGGGGCCTAGCGACCGGTGGCGGGAGGACCAGCCGCCGCCACCCCGTCCTGCACATGTCACGTCTGGACACTACACATGTACCGTAAAAGCCCCACGGGGCGGGGCTTAGCGACCGGTGGCGGGAGAACCAGCCGCCGCCACCCCGTCCTGCACATGTCACGCCCGGACACTACACACGTACCGTAAAAGCACCACGGGGCGGGGCTTAGCGACCGGTGACGGGAGGACCAGCCGCCGCCACCGAGCCCTGCACATGTCACGCCAGGACGCTACACACGTACCGTAAAAGCACCACGGTGCGGGGCTTAGCGACCGGTGGCTGGAGGACCAGCCTCCGCCACCCCGTCCTGCACATGTCACGCCCGGACACTACACACGTACCGTAAAAGCACCACGGGGCGGGGCTTAGCGACGGGTGGCGGGCGGACCAGCCTCCGCCACCCCGCCCTGCACATGTCACGGCCGGACACTACACACGTACCGTAAACGCACCACAGGGCGGAGCTTAGCGACCGGAGGCCGGAGGACCAGCCTCCACCACCGAGCCCTGCACATGTCACGCCAGGACGCTACACACGAACCGTAAAAGCACCACGGGGCGGGGCTAAGCGACCGGTGGCGGGAGGACCAGCCTCCACCACCGAGCCCTGCACACGTCACGCCAGGACGCTACACACGTACCGTAAAAGCACCACGGGTCGCGGTTTAGCGACCGGTGGCTGGAGGACCAGCCGCCGCCACCCCGTCCTGCACATGTCACGCCCGGACACTACACACGTACCGTAAAAGCACCACGGGACGGGGCTTAGCGACCGGTGGCCGGAGGACCAGCCGCCGCCACCCCGTCCTGCACATGTCACGCCCGGACACTACACACGTACCGTAAAAGCACCCCGGGGTGGGGCTTAGCGACCGGTGGCGGGAGGACCAGCCTCCGCCACCCCGCCCTGCACATGTCACGGCCGGACACTACACACGTACCGTAAAAGCCCCACGGGGCGGGGCTTAGCGACCGGTGGCGAGAGGACCAGCCTCCGCCACCCCGCCCTGCACATGTCACGGCCGGACACTACACACGTACCGTAAAAGCACCACGGGACGGGGCTTAACGGCCGGTGGCGGGAGGACCAGCAGCCGCCACCCCGTCCTGCACATGTCACGTCCGGACACTACGCATGTGCCGTAAAAGCACCACGGGGCGGGGCTTAGCGACCGGTGACGGGAGGACCAGCCGCCGCCACCCCGTCCTGCACATGTCACGCCCGGACACTACACACGTACCGTAAAAGCACCACGGGGCGGGGCTTAGCGACCGGTTGCGGGAGGACCAGCCGTCACTACCCCGTCCTACACATGTCACGCCCGCACACTACACACGTACCGTAAAAGCACCCCGGGGCGGGGCTTAGCGACCGGTGGCGGGAGGACCAGCCGCCGCCACCGCGTCCTGCACAAGTCACGCCCGGACACTACACACGTACCGTAAAAGCACCACGGGGCGCTGCTTAGCGACCGGAGGCCGGAGGACCAGCCGCCGCCACCCCGTCCTGCACATGTCACGCCCGGACACTACACACGTACCGTAAAAGCACCCCGGGGCGGGGCTTAGCGACCGGTGGCGGGAGGACCAGCCTCCGCCACCCCGCCCTGCACATGTCACGGCCGGACACTACACACGTAACGTAAAAGCACCACGGGGCGGGGCTTAGCGACCGGTGGCGGGAGGACCAGCCGCCGCCACACCGTCCTGCACATGTCACGTCTGGACACTACACATGTACCGTAAAAGCCCCACGGGGCGGGGCTTAGCGACCGGTTGCGGGAGAACCAGCCCCCGCCACCCCGTCCTGCACATGTCACGCCCGGACACTACACACGTACTGTAAAAGCACCACGGGGCGGGGCTTAGCGACCGGTGACGGGAGGACCAGCCGCCGCCACCGAGCCCTGCACATGTCACGCCAGGACGCTACACACGTACCGTAAAAGCACCACGGGGCGGGGCTTAGCGACCGGTTGCGGGAGAACCAGCCGCCGCCACCCCGTCCTGCACATGTCACGCCCGGACACTACACACGTACCGTAAAAGCACCAAGGGGCGGGGCTTAGCGACCGGTGGCGGGAGGACCAGCCTCCGCCACCCCGCCCTGCACATGTCACGGCCGGACACTACACACGTACCGTAAAAGCACCACGGGACGGGGCTTAACGACCGGTGGCGGGAGGACCAGCAGCCGCCACCCCGTCCTGCACATGTCACGTCCGGACACTACGCATGTACCGTAAAAGCACCACGGGGCGGGGCTTAGCGACCGGTGCCGGGAGGACCAGCCGCCGCCACCCCGTCCTGCACATGTCACGCCCGGACACTACACACGTACCGTAAAAGCACCACGGGGCGGGGCTTAGCGACCGGTTGCGGGAGGACCAGCCGTCGCCAACCCGTCCTACACATGTCACGCCCGCACACTACACACGTACCGTAAAAGCACTCCGGGGCGGGGCTTAGCGACCGGTGGCGGGAGGACCAGCCGCCGCCACCCCGTCCTGCACATGTCACGCCCGGACACTACACACGTACCGTAAAAGCACCACGGGGCGGGGCTTAGCGACCGGTGGCGGGAGGACCAGCCTCCGCCACCCCGCCCTGCACATGGCACGCCCGGACACTACACACGTACCGTAAAAGCACCACGGGGCGGGGCTTAGCGACCGGTGGCGGGAGGACCAGCAGCCGCCACCCCGTCCTGCACATGTCACGTCCGGACACTACGCATGTACCGTAAAAGCACCACGGGGCGGGGCTTAGCGACCGGAGGTCGGAGGACCAGCCTCCACCACCGAGCCCTGCACATGTCACGCCAGGACGCTACACACGTACCGTAAAAGCACCACGGGGCGGGGCTTAGCGACCGGTGGCGGGAAGACCAGCCTCCACCACCGAGCCCTGCACATGTCACGCCAGGACGCTACACACGTACCGTAAAAGCACCACGGGGCGGGGCTTAGCGACCGGTGGCGGGAGGACCAGCCTCCGCCCCCCCGCCCTGCACATGTCACGGCCGGACACTACACACGTACCGTAAAAGCACCACGGGGCGGGGCTTAGCGACCGGTGGCGGGAGGACCAGCCGCCGCCACCCCGTCCTGCACATGTCACGTCTGGACACTACACATGTACCGTAAAAGCCCCACGGGGCGGGGCTGAGCGACCGGTTGCGGGAGGACCAGCCGTCACCACCCCGTCCTACACATGTCACGCCCGCACACTACACACGTACCGTAAAAGCACCCCGGGGCGGGGCTTAGCGACCGGTGACGGAAGGACCAGCCGCCGCCACCCCGTCCTGCACATGTCGTGCCAGGACGCTACACACGTACCGTAAAAGCACCACGGGGCGGGGCTTAGCGACCGGTGGCGGGAGGACCAGACGCCGCCACCCCGTCCTGCACATGTCACGCCCGGACACTACACACGGACCATAAAAGCACCACGGGGCGGGGCTTAGCGACCGGTGGCGGGAGGACCAGCCGTCGCCACCCCGTCCTACACATGTCACGCCCGCACACTACACACGGACCGTAAAAGCACCACGGGGCGGGGCTTAGCGACCGGTGGCGGGAGGACCAGCCGCCGCCACCCCGTCCTGCACATGTCACGCCCGGACACTACACACGTACCGTAAAAGCACCACGGGGCGGGGCTTAGCGACCGGTGGCGGGAGGACCAGCAGCCGCCACCCCGTCCTGCACAAGTCACGCCAGGACACTACACACGTACCGTAAAAGCACCCCGGGGAGGGGCTTAGCGACCGGTGGCGGGAGGACCAGCCTCCGCCACCCCGCCCTGCACATGTCACGGCCGGACACTACACACGTACCGTAAAAGCACCACGGGGCGGGGCTTAGCGACCGGTGGCGGGAGGACCAGCCGCCGCCACCCCGTCCTGCACATGTCACGTCTGGACACTACACATGTACCGTAAAAGCCCCACGGGGCGGGGCTTAGCGACCGGTTGCGGGAGAACCAGCCGCCGCCACCCCGTCCTGCACATGTCACGCCCGGACACTACACACGTACCGTAAAAGCACCACGGGGCGGGGCTTAGCGACCGGTGGCGGGAGGACCAGCCTCCGCCACCCCGCCCTGCACATGTCACGGCCGGACACTACACACGTACCGTAAAAGCACCACGGGGCGGGGCTTAGCGACCGGTGGCGGGAGGACCAGCAGCCGCCACCCCGTCCTGCACATGTCACGTCCGGACACTACGCATGTACCGTAAAAGCACCACGGGGCGGGGCTTAGCGACCGCAGGCCGGAGGACCAGCCTCCACTACCGAGCCCTGCGCATGTCACGCCAGGACGCTACACACGTACCGTAAAAGCACCACGGGGCGGGGCTTAGCGACCGGTGGCGGGAAGACCAGCCTCCACCACCGAGCCCTGCACATGTCACGCCAGGACGCTACACACGTACCGTAAAAGCACCACGGGGCGGGGCTTAGCGACCGGTGGCGGGAGGGCCAGCCGCCGCCACCCCGCCCTGCACATGTCACGTCCGGACACTACGCATGTACCGTAAAAGCACCACGTGGCGGGGTGGCGGTTGCGGGAGGACCAGCCGCTGCCACCCCGTCCTGCACATGTTACGCCCGGACACTACACACGTACCGTAAAAGCACCACAGGGCGGGGCTTAGCGACCGGAGGCCGGAGGACCAGCCGCCGCCACCCCGCCCTGCGCATGTCACGCCAGAACGCTACACACGTACCGTAAAAGCACCACGAGGCGGGGCTTAGCGACCGGTGGCGGGAGGGCCAGCCGCCGCCACCCCGCCCTGCGCATGTCACGGCCGGACGCTACACACGTACCGTAAAAGCACCACGGGGCGGGGCTTAGCGACCGGTGGCGGGAGGACCAGCCTCCGCCCCCCCGCCCTGCACATGTCACGGCCGGACACTACACACGTACCGTAAAAGCACCACGGGGCGGGGCTTAGCGACCGGTGGCGGGAGGACCAGCCGCCGCCACCCCGTCCTGCACATGTCACGTCTGGACACTACACATGTACCGTAAAAGCCCCACGGGGCGGGGCTGAGCGACCGGTGGCGGGAGGACCAGCCGTCGCCACCCCGTCCTACACATGTCACGCCCGCACACTACACACGGACCGTAAAAGCACCACGGGGCGGGGCTTAGCGACCGGTGGCGGGAGGACCAGCCGCCGCCACCCCGTCCTGCACATGTCACGCCCGGACACTACACACGTACCGTAAAAGCACCACGGGGCGGGGCTTAGCGACCGGTGGCGGGAGGACCAGCAGCCGCCACCCCGTCCTGCACAAGTCACGCCAGGACACTACACACGTACCGTAAAAGCACCCCGGGGAGGGGCTTAGCGACCGGTGGCGGGAGGACCAGCCTCCGCCACCCCGCCCTGCACATGTCACGGCCGGACACTACACACGTACCGTAAAAGCACCACGGGGCGGGGCTTAGCGACCGGTGGCGGGAGGACCAGCCGCCGCCACCCCGTCCTGCACATGTCACGTCTGGACACTACACATGTACCGTAAAAGCCCCACGGGGCGGGGCTTAGCGACCGGTTGCGGGAGAACCAGCCGCCGCCACCCCGTCCTGCACATGTCACGCCCGGACACTACACACGTACCGTAAAAGCACCACGGGGCGGGGCTTAGCGACCGGTGGCGGGAGGACCAGCCTCCGCCACCCCGCCCTGCACATGTCACGGCCGGACACTACACACGTACCGTAAAAGCACCACGGGGCGGGGCTTAGCGACCGGTGGCGGGAGGACCAGCAGCCGCCACCCCGTCCTGCACATGTCACGTCCGGACACTACGCATGTACCGTAAAAGCACCACGGGGCGGGGCTTAGCGACCGCAGGCCGGAGGACCAGCCTCCACTACCGAGCCCTGCGCATGTCACGCCAGGACGCTACACACGTACCGTAAAAGCACCACGGGGCGGGGCTTAGCGACCGGTGGCGGGAGGGCCAGCCGCCGCCACTCCGCCCTGCACATGTCACGTCCGGACACTACGCATGTACCGTAAAAGCACCACGTGGCGGGGTGGCGGTTGCGGGAGGACCAGCCGCTGCCACCCCGTCCTGCACATGTTACGCCCGGACACTACACACGTACCGTAAAAGCACCACAGGGCGGGGCTTAGCGACCGGAGGCCGGAGGACCAGCCGCCGCCACCCCGCCCTGCGCATGTCACGCCAGAACGCTACACACGTACCGTAAAAGCACCACGAGGCGGGGCTTAGCGACCGGTGGCGGGAGGGCCAGCCGCCGCCACCCCGCCCTGCGCATGTCACGGCCGGACACTACACACGTACCGTAAAAGCACCACGGGGCGGGGCTAAGCGACCGGTGGCGGGAGGACCAGCAGCCGCCACCCCGTCCTGCACATGTCACGTCCGGACACTACGCATGTACCGTAAAAGCACCACGGGGCGGGGCTTAGAGACCGGTTGCGAGAGGACCAGCCGCCGCCACCCCGTCCTGCACATGTCACGCCCGGACACTACACACGTACCGTAAAAGCACCACGGGGCGGGGCTTAGCGACCGGTGGCGGGAGGACCAGCCGCCGCCACCCCGTCCTGCACATGTCACGCCCGGACACTACACACGTACCGTAAAAGCACCACCCCGGGACCCACTTTATGTATACACAATTCCTGATAAGCGTGAAACAGTACCATAACAATAAATTAACGTGTTGTGTTAGCTATAAATTTAATCTCCTTGTTATAATATTATTTACAGATTCTGTGCAGGTCGAAATAATACTTTACATATATATAACGTATTGTGGGGCCTGGACGCCATGTTAGAAATCCTCGTGATCCTTCTCTGGGTGGGGAGTAAGTTCTAGGAGCAAAATGTATCACGTGACCGTGATATCGCACCAGTCTTGGTGTTCTGTTTTGCACTCGGCGGAGTCCGACTACTCAGCTCGCATACCCGAACTCTCCCAAGCTGTTCGTACGGAGAGACCCCGCGACAAGATGGCGAAGTCGGTTATCGGTGTGGCATATGTGCTAAGAGATATTTTCAAACTTTAAATATCATTTGCAGTTATGTCAACCAGGAAGAATCAAATAGTTGGTGTTATTGTGTTTTCTCCCCGTTCGACCCAAGAAATCAAGCCTCCTTGTCCCCCAAATGCTCTTTATACGCTTTACATAGCAGGCTGAAAGATAAGAAACCGGCCGGCACATTTGTTGGGTGATTATAAAATGGTGAATAAGCTTAGTCAGGCCAAAGATATAATTAAAGTTATCCTCATGTCTTTCACGTTTGTGAGCCTGGTCGGATACATATTTAAATAAAAAATAAATATATTTATGACGTTGAAATGAATGATTCTACGTTGGCCAGCGCCATTTTTATACTCCTCACTCATCCGCAATCGCTTGCTTCGACACGTTCTCCGCACAGCTCGTCCGAACTGCGTATTGAAGAGATCAAAAGGAGCAGCTAAGGGCAGTCTTTGTTGCCATTTGTACAGTGAAGGAAACACGTTATCAGCGGTCTATAACTGATAGGCAGGCTGCATGGTTCTTGATTCTTGAACAACGGTCAAATCAGTTGAAAGTTCTACCCGAATAATCATGAACTGCGTCCGGCCCCGTTGGCTCCCAGGGACATCACCGACGAGACCACAAGAACCACTCGGGCTGATTGCGGGTGAAAGGTGCGGCGCATGCGTGGCGCATGCGTTGTCTTATGCCTTATGTTCAACAACTTAAACGCGGTCCACTCCTAACTTGGATATGTCGCAGGCCGTGGCTAAATGAAGTCTAGTATGGCTGGACTGTCTTATGGAATCTTGAAGCCGGCGTGAGGCTGTGCCCCACAGAGCAGTTCGCCATAGCCGCTCAAGGCCCTGGATGTGTCGCGTTATGATTAGCGCCAATCCCCAAACATTTCTGCATAAACACAAATCCGGTGTCCGGTGTCACCAGCGCCCACATCCGTTGATCATGATCATAACGTGTCCGTCAGCACCCGGCGGCTACAATATAATAATATACATGTACACAAATATTTCCAGTCTCTTGGGTATATTATACTTGGAGCCGCCGGCTGCTGACGGACACGTTATGGTCATGATCAACGGCGGTGAGCGCTCGTGCGAATTGCATTGAGGAAGCAGCCGACAAGAGATATGTAACGTAGCCCCCTGGCGGCGCCTGACGGAGGCAGAAAGTGTTTTTTTATATTATGAGCCATTGAGAGAAGATTACTCGATTACCTTTCCCTACCAGATAGCTTGACATGTTTCAGTCCCGGGGGTTCCGAGCGCCCAAGCATCGAGAGCATTAACATGGAGGGTCCCGACCCTCAGAATAGGGTCCGTCCGTTAATACATGTACCTAGTCAGTAACAAGGCCAAAGTGAACAAAGTGATAGGAAGAGGAACAATCCCTTTATTTACGTGTTGCCATCAGAGCGTACATCCGCATTAAATACACATACAGAAAACGTACTTCGTTTAATATCTTAAAACGTACACCACAAAATTAACTGCTCACAGCATATCTGTATCTACTTGATCTCAATAGTACAATCACTGACAGGTCTGTCTTCCAACTTACTGAGAGACACTCGGTACGATAGTCTCTCTGCCCAGCGGCAGATGGCGACAGCGGCTGGTCCGTCCATAGAAAACTCTACTCTACTCTAAGTGATACAAAACATAGTTTCAAATCAACTGAGACGCCCACATGTACAGCAGAGACCCGCACATAGCAGAGACCCGCACATAGCAGAGACCCGCACATAGCAGAGACTCGCACATAGCAGAGACCCGCACATAGCAGACCCGCACATAGCAGAGACCCGCACATAGCAGAGACCCGCACATAGCAGACCCGCACATAGCAGAGACCCGCACATAGCAGAGACCCGCACATAGCAGAGACCCGCACATAGCAGACCCACACATAGCAGACCCGCACATAGCAGAACCGCACATAGCAGAGACCCGCACATAGCAGAGACCCGCACATAGCAGAGACCCGCACATAGCAGAGACCCGCACATAGCAGACCCGCAGATAGCAGAGACCCACACATAGCAGAGACCCGCACATAGCAGAGACCCGCAGATAGTACAGACCCGCACATAGCAGAGACCCGCACATAGCAGAGACCCGTACATAGCAGAGACCCGCACATAGCAGAGACCCGCAGATAGCACAGACCCGCACATAGCAGAGACCCGCAGGTAGCAGAGACCCGCACATAGCAGAGACCCGAACATAGCAGAGACCCGCACATAGCAGAGACCCGCACATAGCAGAGACCCGCACATAGCAGAGACCCGCACATAGCAGAGACCCGCACATAGCAGACCCGCACATAGCAGAGACCCGCACATAGCAGAGACCCGCACATAGCAGACCCGCACATAGCAGAGACCCGCACATAGCAGAGACCCGCACATAGTAGAGACCCGCACATAGCAGACCCGCACATAACAGACCCGCACATAGCAGAGACCCGTACATAGCAGAGACCCGCACATAGCAGAGACCCGCACATAGCAGAGACCCGTACATAGCAGAGACCCGCACATAGCAGAGACTCGCCCATAGCAGAGACCCGCACATAGCAGAGACCCGCACATAGCAGAGACCCGCCCATAGCAGAGACCCGCACATAGCAGAGACCCGCACATAGCAGAGACCCGCCCATAGCAGAGACCCGCACATATTTATTCATGTATTATATATTATTAGGTCTAAGCGTATCGCTGTCAATCCGCATGATGACGTCACCGTGACGTCACAGCTCTCGCTATGATAAAGACAATTAAACTAGTCCTTTGTTCTCAAAATAACACATCCTAAATCACAGAAACTCAGCTTTTGGTCTTTCTTCATCTGCGGATAAATTTGTCAATCTATTAATCTGTCAACAGCTTTCCAGATATATCTGGCACCAAAGCCACAGTTAAGTCCAGCGTAGGCGATGGCGTCAAACCACTTATTAAGTATCGTCTACGTGTGTCGTCCACTTGATTCCGGTCCTTGATCCTTAGAGGCACCCCCGGGGAGACACCAACACGTTAATTGGCAGCACGCTTTCAGGTGAGGCACCAGTAATTGGCGGGTCAGTCCGCCAAGAAGCACTACGGCCACGCGGGTGGGTGACACTGGAAGTCTGGAGGTGTAACTGCGAGAAGCCAGGCCTGGGGCTGTTACCCCGTAGCCGCCCCCCCTCCCTCCCTTCCTCATCCCCACAACCACCGCCCTACCCACTCACCTGCCCCCCCCCCCCGCTCAATCATTCCCTTAGTGTCATCTTCTCACATGCACTGTTTGGACTCACACCCGCACCCCTCCCTCCCCTCCTCTCTCCGACAACTTCGGTTACACAGGCGGCTCCCCCATCACCTCTTGTTCCCTCCTACACCCCCTACACTCCCCATCACCTCTCCCTCCCTCCTACACCTCCTACACTCCCCATCACCTCTCCCTCCCTCCTACACCCCCTACACTCCCCATCACCTCTCCCTCCCTCCTACACTCCCCATCACCTCTCTCTCCCTCCTACACCCCCTACACTCCCAATCACCTGTCCCTCCCTCCTACACCCCCTACACTCCCCATCACCTCTCCCTCCCTCCTACACCCCCTACACTCCCCATCACCTCTCCCTCCCTCCTACACCCCCTACACTCCCCATCACCTCTCCCTCCCTCCTACACCCCCTACACTCCCCATCACCTGTCTCTCCCCCCTACACTCCCCATCACCTCTCCCTCCCTCCTACACCCCCTACACTCCCCATCACCTCTCCCTCCCTCCTACACCCCCTACACTCCCCATCACCTCTCCCTCTCTCCTACACTCCCCATCACCTCTCCCTCCCTCCTACACCCCCTACACTCCCCATCACCTGTCTCTCCCCCCTACACCCCCTACACTCCCCATCACCTCTCCCTCCCTCCTACACCCCCTACACTCCCCATCACCTCTCCCTCCCTCCTACACCCCCTACACTCCCCATCACCTCTCCCTCCCTCCTACACCCCCTACACTCCCCATCACCTCTCCCTCCCTCCTACACCCCCTACACTCCCCATCACCTGTCTCTCCACACTACACCCCCTACACTCCCCATCACCTCTCCCTCTCTCCTACACCCCCTACACTCTCCATCACCTATCCCTCCCTCCTACACCCCCTACACTCCCCATCACCTCTCCCTCCCTCCTACACCCCCTACACTCCCCATCACCTGTCTCTCCCCCCTACACTCCCCATCACCTCTCCCTCCCTCCTACACCCCCTACACTCCCCATCACCTCTCCCTCCCTCCTACACCCCCTACACTCCCCATCACCTGTCTCT
The DNA here is from genome assembly GCA_964019135.1 of Arenicola marina. Taxonomy (NCBI): domain Eukaryota; kingdom Metazoa; phylum Annelida; class Polychaeta; family Arenicolidae; genus Arenicola; species Arenicola marina. The sequence goes on from OZ025261.1 coordinate 5,183,058, forward strand.
CCCCCCTACACTCCCCATCACCTCTCCCTCCCTCCTACACCCCCTACACTCCCCATCACCTCTCCCTCCCTCCTACACCCCCTACACTCCCCATCACCTCTCCCTCCCTCCTACACCCCCTACACTCCCCATCACCTCTCCCTCCCTCCTACACCCCATACACTCCCCATCACCTCTCACTCCCTCCTACACCCCTACACTCCCCATCACCTCTCCCTTCCTCCCACACCCCCTACACTCCCCATCACCTCTCCCTCCCTCCTACACCCCCTACACTCCCCATCACCTCTCCCTCCCTCCTACACTCCCCATCACCTCTCCCTCCCTCCTACACCCCCTACACTCCCCATCACCTGTCCCTCCCTCCTACATCCCCTACACTCCCCATCACCTCTCCCTCCCCCCTACACCCCCTACACTCCCCATCACCTCTCCCTCCCTCCTACACCCCCTACACTCCCCATCACCTATCCCTCCCTCCTACACCGCCTACACTCCCCATCACCGCTCCCTCCCTCCTACACCCCCTACACTCCCCATCACCTCTCACTCCCTCCTACACCCCTACACTCCCCATCACCTCTCCCTTCCTCCCACACCCCCTACACTCCCCATCACCTCTCGCTCCCTCCTACACCCCCTACACTCCCCATCACCTCTCCCTCCCTCCTACACCCCCTACACTCCCCATCACCTCTCCCTCCCTCCTACATCCCCTACACTCCCCATCACCTCTCCCTCCCTCCTACACCCCCTACACTCCCCATCACCTCTCCCTCCCTCCTACACTCCCCATCACCTCTCCCTCCCTCCCACACCCCTACACTCCCCATCACCTGTCCCTCCCTCCTACACCCCCTACACTCTCCATCACCTCTCCCTCCCTCCTACACCCCCTACACTCCCCATCACCTCTCCCTCCCTCCTACACCCCCTACACTCCCCATCCCCTCTCCCTCCCTCCTACACCCCCTACACTCCCCATCACCTCTCCCTCCCTCCTACACCCCCTACACTGCCCATCACCTCCCCCCTACAGCCTGTACCCCTCCCCGCCCCCCCTTCTCTCCTACATCCCCTCCACAGCCCCACTACCTCTCCCTCCCTCCTACACCCCCTACCCCTCCCCACACCCTCCTTCTCTCCTACATCCTCTCCACAGACCCACTCCCTCTCCCTCCTTCCCTTCTACACCCCCTACCCGTCCCCACCCCCTCCTTCTCTCCTACATCCCCTCCACAGCCCCACTACCTCTCCCTCCCTCCCTCCTACACCCCCTACCCCTCCCCACCCCGTCCTTCTTTCCATGGTGGAGTCTTCCTTTGTGTCTTCCTCTCGCTGAACAACGTCTTCCCAAACATGTAAGCGATACACCTCACCCTACACCCCCTTATTTACGGGCCGCCTAAACCCTAATGTTATCTCGTGTAACCATCCCAAGCTCTCCAGTACCCCACCCCATCCCACCCCTACCTACCAGGCCAACACATAGGGCATACACAATCTGTACCAGACCAACACATAGGGCCTACACTGTCTGTACCAGACCAACACATAGGGCCTACACTGTCTGTGCCAGACCAAAACATAGGGCCTACACTGTCTGTACCAGACCAACACATAGAGCCTACACTGTCTGTACCAGGCCAACACATAGGGCCTACACTGTCTGTAACAGACCAACACATAGGGCCCACACTGTCTGTACCAGACCAACACATAGGGCCTACACTGTACCAGACCAACACATAGGACCCACAACGTCTGTACCAGACCAACACACAGGACCCACAATGTCTGTACCAGACCAACACATAGGGTACCAGACCAACACATAGATCCTGCCTGCATCAGACCAACACGTCACCAGGCTGGTATTACACGGGCTATCTTATTACGTATCTCATTCCTTCCCACGAGAAGCGTTGTAAGATATCTATAAGCGTTATCGCTTTCATGGTCGATAATCATTGTATGACTAATGGACCGATACCAATATACCGTGGATCCCTTAGACAGACACAGCTTACTGCAGAACGTGGACACGAACATCACTGGACCACGCAGTAAAGTACACGGTGTCGTCGTCCACAGTGATGTCCCAGGGGTCAATGTTCCCGGTGTTGACGGTCGTCAGGGTCTCACCGCTGGGTGAGATCACATAGATACAGCTGTCGACATAGTCCCCAACCAGAAAGTTCACCCCGTCCTCGCCGAGACCACAGGGTGCCTTTAGCAGGGTGTCAAGTTGCTAATGCTACTTAGAAAATAGGAAAATAGGAAACAGAGGAGCTAAAAAATAGGACAAAAATAGGAATATCTACATACAAATAGGACAAAAATAGGAGTATCTGAATACAAATAGGAACACTTTAGTAACTGATGGCCTCCCAACACCCCTCACAGCCATCCCAATCCACCTTGTTTTATTAACTGAATACAAAGAAACACAGTCATAAAGTACAGTAATGGTTTAGTATTGTCTGCATGTGTCAAGCAGTAGGGAAGCAAACTGCATTTCTCAGTGAGTTCAAGCAACCGTTGAAAGTCATATATGCGCACAATTGCTATGAACATTGGTATGCAAATATAATCGAAAACTTTGCCTTCAATATGGTCAATATAAAGCTCTACTAGAACCTGAGAAGTATCTCTTGTCATTGGAATGCAGAAATTGCGCAAAGCACTGTGACGTTTCAGGGTGTGACTATCATCCGGTGTTAATAGGCAGATATCTACAAATACCATAGAGCGAGAGGATGTGTTTGTTTTGCCTGAAAGTACGCTTTGAGGCCATACTATAGTACAAATAGAGTTTCGTTACCATGCAAGAGCAATCGACATATATACCCTTGCTACTTTGTTGTTTGCTTCTGTTTCTTTAAAAACACAGCACAGTCGGCATGCTTTCTTTTCTTGGGCGAAACTTGGCCTGTTGGAATGGCTTTATCTAGAAGTCTTTGTTTCTTTTTCTCAAGCACCTTACGCTTTTCTCCTATTTCAGCCATCTTCTTCATGGCTTTATTTCTCTTGTCCTGGGCGGCATCCAACATCATCATGGCAACTGTGATGCTCTGTTTGCTCACTGAACTTGAACCGGAAACTGTTCCACGCAATTTCGATGTTGCATCATGAAGAAGTTCATCAGCCGCTTCTATTTCAACTCTGGTGTCTTCTTCTTCTTTACTTATGTCTGTCTCACACTGGGTCAACGATTTCTTGGCTTCTGCCATCCTTGCACTTTCCTGAATTCTCTTATCTTCTTCTTCCTTCTTCCTCTTTGCTTCTTTCTGAAGCCTCTCTTCATGAAGCTTTTCATCCTCAAGGCGTGATTGATAGGCGGCAGGAGCAGATCTCACAGCTTGTTTCAATTCTTTCGTTACAGGCAAGCGTTCAGGTTGGTTGTCTGTAGGATCATAGAACCTTACCGCTTCTCGGACTGTTCGAAGACCTGTTATCGTCTTTTGGCCTAGTTGAGCGCGATCTTTTGTCACCAGCCTGGCGTTCACAGAGAGACTGCGCTCTGACCCAGCATTCGTTTGCGCCAGGATCAGCCCAGACTTGACGACTAATGGCAGGACAGCGTAGCGACTTCCACCGTGAACTGCTCGAAGAGAGAATACTTCTCTCCAGAAAGAATCAATCCGTTGACTAGTGTCAATGACAGAAATGTCACCGTCTGCCTGGAAAAGTTTCCACTCATCCGCGACCTGGGCAGCATCCAGCTGGGGTTGCAGTTTTCTTGTCAAATTTTGAATAGAAGAGATGGTGCTCTTTCTGTCCCTCTTCAGTGGATGGAGACATCCAAGGTCTTTAAGAATGGTGTTGTTGAGGGGGAGCCTAGACCTCATATGATCTACAGCTGCCATGAAAAATGAACGCATTCCTAGAATGGCCATCTGTTGTTTCTCTGGTTTCAAACCTGCCAAAGCCTTCTTCGTCCCATCTCCAATGACCAACTCCTTGTCGGAGAGCTGAAGAGATCGGTCTCGGATACTGACACAAGCCAGGTCGGGCCCGTGTTTTCCTTTCAGTGCTTCGGACTTCATGAACCGGCGCATCAGTTTGAGCACAGAGTGTCACACATACTGTCATATACCAAGTGGATCGTTGGGCTACTTTTCTGAAAGAGAGTAAGCAACTCTTCAAACACAGGAGTACAGGTCTTCAAGAACTCCAGCTGAACTCGGATGACTTTGTTATCATCTGTAGTCAGCATGGCAGCAGCCCGTTTGTAGTTTACACTTTTTGGTGCAGTTTTTTCATCTTTTCCCAAGTCCTTGAGGAACTGACAGATGCAATCCCACTGCTCGAGGAGCCGACACAAGGCAGGTCCCAGACTGAGCCAACGCACTTCTGTGTGTTGTTGAAACGCATTCAGCGAAACTTCCATCTTGCGCTGCAGGTCTTGATAGTCTTCTCTCCTTGCGGCGCTGTACTTGAACAGTGAATGAACATCCACACAGCTGTTCTAACTCCTTTCCATACGTCTGCAACCCCTTGCCAAATGCATTGTGAACGATGTGCAGGACACAACTTCCAAGATCAATAAAGCCCGAAAACTGTGCATCTTGCTCTTTGATCATCTGTTGAAGTTTCCTGAAGATGGTTTTATTAACATTTGGACCATCCCGCACAAGTGTGGTGAGTTTAGCTAATGGTAAATTATCTTCGTTCATCTGCTCAAACATAGCACAAGCTACCTTATCTCCTTCGGCATGACCGAAAAAAAGTGACGTGTAGAATGCAACCCAGACTTCATCATGGGTTGGTGACCAGAAGCGCAATGTCAGGTCCATCTGCTTTTTAATTTGAGCAGTGCTTGTTTCATCGAAATGCAAGGCAAATGGAAGGTTTGATTTGACCAGGTCATTGACAAGGATTTGTCTGAAATGTGGTGCCATTTCTTCTCCAATCATGTATGAGGCACTAGTCCTACTTAGGCTAAATCCTGCCGCAATCTTGCTGTCTGGGAAAATCGCAGCAAATGTCTTTCCTACGCGATCTACTGACCGCAAACTGTAATTTGACACAGCCACCTTGGCCAGCCAGTAGATTTCAGCAGACAGATGAGCGTCGTTGTAATTCAGAACTCGAAGTTTTCCATTGGAGCTTTCGGCCGAGTCAACTGTTCTCGAAGTAGAAGCACAAAACAACAATTTACCCTGAGTATCGTCCTGTACAGACTTTATAGCATGTCTGTGTTTTTCTTTTTTGGCATGCTGTAGAATCTGGGCTTTGCCAGAATTGTCACATCGGATGTCTGAATCACAGTATCGACAGTAGCCATGAAATTTGTCCTTTCCTTGTCGACACCACTAAACCACCCTCTGATTATTGACATCTATAAGCTCTAACCATGCAGAACAGAACTTCGTTTGTGCCTTAGGCATTTTGGTGCCAAATTTGTTGCTGTTCTGCAAGCAGCATCTGATCACCAAGCACTACAAGCAGTCCACACCAAGCAATTCATGCAGTTCAGAGTACTACAAGCAATCCATCACCAGGCTAGGCAAATTTGTAAAAAAAAAATTAGGTTAGCGCAAAAGGATATGCTAAAAATGTTCTTCAAGATGCCACTAATACTATGTGGACGAGTGAAACCTTTGCATCCACCTATCAACCAGGTATCACAAGAATCATAAGGGCTAAGTTTGCATCTCCCAGGTCGTTGAATGAAGTGGATAAAAAGTGCCCCAGATCATCAAACTGGGACTTTCAAGCAGGTCCCGATCGATCTGTGGCGCAATGCGCTACCGCTAGACCACGGGATGATGTCATTGACTGAAACTAATCTCTATTTTCACTATTACAACCGTCTCTCCAGGCCCGCAGGTATTATTTTCCAAGAACGCATTCCACTAACACAGGTGACAACTCTCCTTCCATTGAGCACTTCATCAAACAGTAAAGAGATTTGGCATATCTATATTAAGAGGAAACCTGGTTGAGCGTGTTCTTCAGGACAATTGTCACAATTTAATCAGTCAATACTGCTGAGGTATAGGGTGCACTAATTATAATCCTTATCCAATGGAACATGATATATATTTAAGTACTCAACCATTTGACCACCCCACTACTTCATCTCACATAGAAAAGTATTCATCAAAGCGGACCTCAGGTGTATATCTATTGGCAGTTATGAGCGATTTAATTAGCACTGTACAGTACAATAAAGTCCATTGGCTTATCTGAACAGCACTCTCAGTATGGTGAGCTACAACCTACTTTTAGAGATGTTTAGCACCTACTGCATGGATAATATCTCATCCAACCACAATCTTGCACAAGATATGATCAATAAAGTAGAATTTTTATCACAAAATCAAGACCCAACTATTGGATTAACAGAAATCATTTGATCTTGTAGACCAGCTTCGATTTTGAAATGGCAAAGTTATTTTATTTATTACATTTAATAGATTGTTTTGGTGTTTTGGAGTAAAAACATGTTTCCTCCTACTTAGTCGCCTCTTACGACACGCAAGGAGATGCGTCGAGCCTATTCTAACCCCGGTCCCGCAGGGGTGGGGGCACACAATAAGCATACATATGTTGGAGGCAGTAAAACAATATGTGCATACCCTGTATGACAACATGGGGACAACGTGGGAAAGGGGGAATTCTGATATACCAAAAAAAACGGTAAATCCCCAGTTATGCATGTAATGTATTATTCTTCCTTGTAAAAGAAGTTATAAGTTGCTTGATAACTCCAGAGAGATAATTTCAAACAAAAATGAAAATAATTACGGCATGAACCTGAGAAAATAGGAAAAAATAGGAATTTTCAAAGAAAATAGGAATAAATAGGAGCACTCCAGAAAAATAGGAAAAAATAGGAATAAAATAGGAACTTGACACCCTGCTTTAGTCCTAGAGGTCTGATCACGTGACCCGAGGTGTCTCCCTCGGTGTAGAGCACGAGGGTTTTGTCGTTCCTGTAGTTGACCATCAGAGTGGAGCCGATGATCACCACCCTCGATGGGCGACGCGTAACCCACGATGGACGGCTTAGAGTGGTGACCACTGTGTCTGTTGTCAGTGACACTTTGTGTACGCCATCATCACAGGCCACATACACGTGTTCCTTGTCACGTGGGTCCAGCGCCATGTGAGAGGGTCCCGACAACTTATCCCCGGCGGTCAGCTTCCCGACCACACGAAGACCCTCTGCTTGTGTCCACTTCACTATTGTTATGTTGTTACCCAACACGCCGCACACGTAGACCGTGTCTGTGTCCTTGTCACTCACACAATGAGATGGGAGATCAATGTCGACATGACACACGTAGGAGTGTTTGGCGGCAGGCTCTGGGCGACTGAAGGCCACCAGTCGGTGATTTGCATGGTCAGCCACCAGGACGAGGCCGTCGAGGACACAGGCCGCGCGGGGATACACCAGACGTCCCTCGCCCTCTGTGTCACCCACTAGAGAAGTCTCCCTCAGACTGTCGTAGAATGCCTTGGTCTGAATCATAATAATGTATACACAACATTGCATAACATATTCCACACATACACGTACGCAATAATCTTACCCAGAACTGATTACTGTCAATGAAGAAGACACCAGCTATGAGATTTAAATCAGACACCCTGACTAACCAGGTTACTGGTTCACACAACGCATTACAGTAACAACGTGTCTCGAATACTTCTGTTTCAGGAAGGGCGAGCGACTTCGTAATGTTGGCGGCTGTCTCCGTTAAGGCTTATGGAAGCCTTTAACTTCAGTCAACCTTCGTATTTATCACAGTTTACAAATAGAAAGGCATGCTATGTACATACGATTAGTAACCGAGACAACACATTGGACGAACACATAGGGCCTACACTGTCTGCACCAGACCAACACATAGGGCCTACACTGTCTGCACCATACCAACACATAGGGCCTACACTGTTTGTACCAGACCAACACATAGGGCCTACACTGTCTGCACCAGACCAACACATAAGGCCTACACTGTCTGCACCAGACCAACACATAGGGCCTACACTGTCTGCACCAGACCGACACATAGGGCCTACAGTCTGTACCAGACCAACACATAGGGCCCACTGGCTGCACCAGACCAACACATAGGGCCTACGCTGTCTGTACCAGACCAACACATAGGGCCTACACTGTCTGCACCAGACCGACACATAGGGCCTACAGTCTGTACCAGACCAACACATAGGGCCTACACTGTCTGTACCAGACCAACACATAGAGCCTACACTGTCTGTAACAGACCAACACATAGAGCCTATACTGTCTGTACCAGACAAACACATAGAGCCTATACTGTAACAGACCAACACATAGAGCCTATACTGTCTGTACCAGACCAACACATAGGGCCTACACTGTCTGTAACAGACCAACACATAGAGCCTATACTGTCTGTACCAGACCAACACATAGGGCCTACACTGTCTGTACCAGACCAACACATAGGGCCTACACTGTCTGTAACAGACCAACACATAGAGCCTATACTGTCTGTACCAGACCAACACATAGGGCCTGGCTCAAAGGCAGTACTTACCCTAGTCGTTCGCCTTCTAAACATCTCCGGTCGGTCCTTTCGAAGGGAATCCAAGCTCCCGGGTTCTGTATTCATCGCCTGCTTTAAAACGTTGAAGGCATCCAAGTCTCGGGATAAGAAAGTCACTTCAAGACCTTTGCTGAGGATTTTTGTCTCCACCAGCCCGAGGCGGCATGACTTGATGACGTCACCAGTGTGGGCGAGGTTACTCTCGGAATAGCGTAACCATGACAACGCCATTTGAAACACCGTATTCTCATCTCTGACTTTCAGACGATCATCTTGCAATAGTCGGAGTAATGTGTCAACATCCAGCAGCCGTATGAACTCCTCACTGCCACTGAGTTCTCCAAAATGGCCGACGATTTGATTAACGCAGGTCTCATACACATCCTTAATGTCATACGTCTTCGCTGAGCGCAACACGGTCATTATCTCTCCTCCGACTGAAGCACTCAAGTTTCTATGGAAATATGTTTCCATCAATGACACCACAACGTCCATCTGTAGGCAGCGCGCGCACATTATGACGTCACAAAGATTCTCAGCCGTCACCTTGCAGTCACCTCGGTAGATCCAATCCAATACAAAACTGAAGGCAGACTTGGTCATGTGACCGCCCGTCAGTGATACGTGCTTCACGTCTGAAGAATCCTGGTGTTGGTCGTGCGCCTGCGCAGGACTCAGACACAGAAGGTCAGCGACAGCGTCGGTGGGCGACCCGTCAAGTCTCGCGCTGCCTTCGCCATGCAGGAAGCGCCTCTCAAAGTACTCACTCCAGCCGAAGAGGACGGCCTTGTGACAGCGGAAGGCTTCCCCGTCAACCGTCACCGTGACGTCAGTAAATTCTGGGCACGTGTCTCCAGACGTCGCTATAGAGTTCCTGTATGTCAGGCTGGGGTACGCTTATTAATCTGAAACATAGAATATGTCATATCACACGCAGAATTGGCGGGGACTGGAATCTATTTACTATAACCGATGGTTTCCCAATTTACATAGTCAATATACACAATAAGTGTTACTGCGGTGGGCGAGCGTCACTGTGGTGGGCGAGCGTCACTGCAGTGGGCGAGCGTCACTGCAGTGGGCGAGCGTCTCTGCAGTGGGCGAGCGTCACTGTGGTAGGCGAGCGTCACTGCAGTGGGCGAACGTCACTGCAGCGGGCGAGCGTCAATGCAGCGGGCGAGCGTCACTGTTGTGGGCGAGCGTCACTGTAGCGGGCGAGCGTCACTGTTGTGGGCGAGCGTCACTGCAGCGGCGAGCGTCAATGCGGCGGGCGAGCGTCACTGGTGGACGAGCGTGACTGGAATTGGGTGAGCGTCACTGCGTCACTGTGGTGGATGAGCGTCACTGGTGGGCGAGGGTCACTGCGGTGTGCAAGCGTCACTGTGGTGGGCGAGGGTCACAGTGGTGGGCGAGCGTCACTGTGGTTGATAAGAGCCACTGCGGTGGGCGAGCGTCACTGCATTGGGCGAGCGTCACTGCAGTGAGCGAGCGTCACTGTAGTGGGCGAGCGTCACTGCGGCAGGCGAGCGTCACTTTGGTGGGCGAGAGTCAATGTGGCCGGCGCGCGTCACTGTGGTGGGCGAGCGTCACTGTCATAGGCGAGCGTCATTGCGGTGGGCGAGCGTCACTGGTGGGCGAGTGTCACTGCTGAGTGTCACTGCAGTGGGAGAGCGTCACTGTGGTGGGTGAGCGTCACTGTGTTTGACGAACGGCACTGTGGTGGGCGAGCGTCACTGCAGTTTGCAAGCGTCACTGCAGTGGGCAATCGTCATTGCATTTGGCGAGCGTCACTGTGGTGGGCGAGCGTCACTGAGGTTGACAAGCACCACTGCGGTGGGCGAGCGTCACTGTGGTGGGCGAGCCTCACTGCAGTGGGTGAGCGTCACTACGGCGGGCGAGTGTCACTGTGGTGATCGAGCGTCACTACGGTTGGCGAGTGCCACTGATGTGGGCGAGCGTCACACTGGTGGACGAGCGTCACTGGAATTGGGTGAGCGTCACTGCGTCACTGTGGTAGGTGAGCGTCACTGGTGGGCGAGGGTCACTGCGGTGGGCGAGCGTCAGTGTGTTGGACAAGGGTCACCGCTGCGGGCGAGCGTCCCTGCCGGGCAAATGTCACTGGAGTTCGCGAGCGTCACTGTGGTGGAAGAGCGTCACCGCAAAGGGCGAGCGTCACCGTGGTGGGCGAGCGTCACTGTGGTGGGCGAGCGTCACTGTGGTGGGCGAGGGTCACTGGGAAGGGCGAGCGTCACTGTGATTGGCGGTCGTCACAGCGGTGAGCGAGCGTCACTGTGGTGGGCGAACGTCACTGTGGTGGGCGAGCGTCAGTGCGGTGGGCGAGCGTCACTGTGGTTGGCGTTTGGTCAAAACGGTGTGCGAGCGTCACTGCGGTGGGCGAGCGTCACTGTGGTGGGCGAGCGTCACTGCAGTGGGTGAGCGTCACTGTGGTGGGCGAGCGTCCCTGCCGGGAAAATGTCACTGCAGTGGGCGAGTGTCACTGTGGTGGGCGAGCGTCATTGGTGGGCAAATGTCACTGCGGTAGGCAAGCGTCACTGTGGTGGGCGATCGTCACAGCGGTGGGCGAGCATCACTGGTGGGCGAGCGTCACTGTGGAGGGCGAGCGTCACTGTGGTGGGCGAGGGTCACCGCAAATGGCGAGCGTCACTGTGGTGTGCGAGCGTCACCGCAAAGGGCGAGCGTCACTGTGGTGGACCAGCGTCACTGCAGTGGGCGAGCGTCACTGTGGTGTGCGAGCGTCACTGTGGTTGGCGATCGTCACAGCGGTGGGCGAGCGTCACTGCGGTGTGCGAGAGTTACTGTGGTGGGCAAATGTCACTGCTGTGGGCGAGCGTCACTGTGGTTGGCGATCGTCACTGCGGTGGGCGAGCGTCACTGCGGTGGGCAAGCGTCACTGCGGTGGGCGAGCGTCAGTGTGGCGGGCTAGCGTCACTGTGATGGGCGAGCGTCACTGTGGTAGGCGAACGTCAATAAGGTGGGCGAGCGTCACTGCGGTGGGCGAGCGTCACTGTGGTGGGTGAGCGTTACTGCGGTGGGCGAGCGTCACTGCGTCACTGTGGTGGGTGAGCGTCACTGTGGTGGACGCGGGTCACTGCGGTGGGCGAGCGTCACTGTGGTGGGTGAGCGTTACTGCGGTGGGCGAGCGTCACTGCGTCACTGTGGTGGGTGAGCGTCACTGTGGTGGACGCGGGTCACTGCGGTGGGCGAGCGTCACTGTGGTGGGCGAGCGTCACTGCGGTGTGCGAGAGTTACTGTGGTGGGCAAATGTCACTGCTGTGGGCGAGCGTCACTGTGGTTGGCGATCGTCACTGCGGTGGGCGAGCGTCACTGCGGTGGGCAAGCGTCACTGCGGTGGGCGAGCGTCAGTGTGGCGGGCTAGCGTCACTGTGATGGGCGAGCGTCACTGTGGTAGGCGAACGTCAATAAGGTGGGCGAGCGTCACTGCGGTGGGCGAGCGTCACTGTGGTGGGTGAGCGTTACTGCGGTGGGCGAGCGTCACTGCGTCACTGTGGTGGGTGAGCGTCACTGTGGTGGACGCGGGTCACTGCGGTGGGCGAGCGTCACTGTGGTGGGTGAGCGTTACTGCGGTGGGCGAGCGTCACTGCGTCACTGTGGTGGGTGAGCGTCACTGGTGGACGCGGGTCACTGCGGTGGGCGAGCGTCACTGTGGTGGGTGAGCGTCAGTGGAATGGGGCGAGCGTCACTGGAATGGGGCGAGCGTCACTGCGTCACTGTAGTGGGCGAGTGATACTGTGGTAGGCGAGCGTCATTGGGGTCTACTGTCTAACGTACAATAACCAGGGATTGCATCCCGCTGAAGCAAAGTTCGACAGAGTAAGTATTCGAAGATACCCTCATCACTGCCGAATTCTTACCTTGTTTTAGCAAGTGGCGAGTTTGTCCTGTCAATGAACATCTCGGAATGGTCTTTCTTCAGTTGCTCCAGACTCTTCTTGTCGGACTCCCGCGCCGCCAGAGCATCCAGAAGAATGTCACAACACTCACTGTTAATAGACAGGATCTGGATGTTTAGAGCTTTCCGGATTGTCCCGGCACTGACCAGACCAACTCTCAGTGACTTCACAATATCATGTAAATAAGTCAGACGATCGTCACTGTGGTGAAGCCAGGCAAAAGCCGCACTGAAGACGATGTCTTCACTCTGAGCATGCAGCTGATCCATCAGGATCAGTCCAAGCAAGTCGTCTGCCTTCAGCGCCAGAAAATCTTCCATTTCCACCACCTCGTCAAACTTCCTGGCCATCCCTTCCAGAGCAATATCTCTCACGGCCGGCACTCCACAACTGTGGGCCAGACTGAGGTGATCGAACATACGACTCACAGGAACACCGCGTGAATACTCATCCCTTATGTAGTCTGTCAGCATGGCCACCGTTTGATCCATCTGTAGATAGAAGGCAGTTGGCAGAACCATTTCCATAATTTCCAGGGAAAGGCCCAGTTCTCCCAGGTACATCCACCTGTGAAGTACAGAGAATGCCTCGGGTGACACCATGCGCCATTTAGGCAAAGTCACGTGACTGGCTTGTTTCTCGGTGAAGTCGCTGCTGAACATAGACCGGAAGTAGCCGCTCCAAGCCGCCAGGAGAGCCTTGTGGCAGGGGAAGGCCACATCGCCCACATTCACCGTGACGTCAGCCAGCGCTCCTGTATCGTGGAGCTTCGTGTTGGCTGCTGTTATCCCCTCGTCGTGCTCTCGGCGTAGGGCTGCGGCATCCATCTTATTGGTGTCAGAGTAATCTACAAGTCAAAAGTTATAATCGTCAGACAAAGTATATCAGGACATAAAATACCACGGTTAATGTCATATGGACAGCGTGAATCTATAGAAAGTTCTACCGAATACATGTACTATAATACATTCCGCCGTATCTTATAGATATAGACCCATGTTGTCAAAGTGCGCACTATAAAATGCGATAGTGGATTCAATAATATTCTATAAAATGCTACAGCATTGGTTTGTACAATAGAAACTCGTATAATTTGAACATGATATAAGTATATGATAGATTTTCATAAAAGTTCGTATTGTTGCGTTCCTGCCGAGCGTTCACGCTGAAAAGGCACTCTCTAGAGCAGCCAGCTCTACACACTCTCTAGAGCAGCCAGCTCTACACACTCTCTAGAGCAGCCAGCTCTACACATTCTCTAGAGCAGCCAGCTCTACACACTCTCTAGAGCAGCCAGCTCTACACACTCTCTAGAGCAGCCAGCTCTGCACACTCTCTAGAGCAGCCAGCTCTACACACTCTCTAGAGCAGCCAGCTCTGCACACTCTCTAGAGCAGCCAGCTTTACACACTCTCTAGAGCAGCCAGCTCTACACACTCTCTAGAGCAGCCAGCTCTGCACACTCTCTAGAGCAGCCAGCTCTGCACACTCTCTAGAGCAGCCAGCTCTACACACTCTCTAGAGCAGCCAGCTCTACACACTAGACGCAAATTCCCTTCTCTACAGCTGAAGAGCAGCCGGCTCTGCACGTGTACTGTGACCTACATTCGCTGCTCTCCAACTGTACAGCCTGAGAACCTAACGGCACGTGGATAGATGGTTCGAGCCCCGCTGTGGCCATGTCTGTGTTGTCACAGAATAAAGATCTCATGTCCTTTTTCGCAAAGAGTAGGGGGCTACCCCTGGGGACATGGCTTCACTCGCCCTCCCCTCTCCCATTGACGCGCTATATCACCAAAAGTGGTTAAGGCGTCCTGAATATACAACCAACTGTCGAGCAACCCTGATGACCTTGACCGCCCAGCCCGTGCTGTTACTATAGTGATTACTATATTTAGTATAACACAAGTTCAATAATAGTAATTAAGTTCTACGGTCAATACATACAATAGGAAATTCCATAGCATTTCCGTAAGGCAATGGGAGCTGCCTGGGATTGGTGGGACAGTCTGGGATTGGTGGGGCAGTCTGGGATTGGTGGGGGCAGTCTGGGATTGGTGGGGGCAGTCTGGGATAGGTGGGGCAGTCTGGGATTGGTGGGGGCAGTCTTGGATGGGTGGGGCAGTATGGGATTGGTGGGGGCAGTCTGGGATTGGTGGGGGCAGTCTGGGATTGGTGGGGGCAGTCTGGGATTGGTGGGGGCAGTCTGGGATTGGTGGGGGCAGTCTGGAAGTCGTAGGGGCAGTATAGGATTGGTGGGGCAGCCTGGGATTGGTGGGGGCAGCCTGGGATGGGTGGGGGCAGTCTGGGATTGGTGGGGGCAGTCTGGGATGGGTTGGGCAGTCTGGGATTGGTGGGGGCAGTCTGGAAGTCGTAGGGGCAGTATAGGATTGGTGGGGCAGCCTGGGATTGGTGGGGGCAGCCTGGGATGGGTGGGGCAGTCTGGGATTGGTGGGGGCAGTCTGGGATGGGTGGGGCAGTCTGGGATTGGTGGGGCAGTCTAGGATTGGTGGGGCAGTCTGGGATTGGTGGGGCAGTCTGGGATTGTTGGGGCAGTCTGGGAGTAGTGGGAGCAGTCTGGGATTGGTGAGGGCAGTCTGGGATGGGTGGGGGCAGTCTGGGATTGGTGGTGGCAGTCTGGGATTAGCGGGGGCAGTCTGGGATTGGTGGTGGCAGTCTAGGATTGGTGGAGAGCAGTCTGAGATTGGTGGGAGCGTCTGGTATTGGTGGGGCAGTCTGGGATTGATGGGGGCAGTCTGGGATTGGTGGGACAGTCTGTGGGTGGTGGGGCAGTCTGGGATAGGTGGGGGCAGTATGGGATTGGTGGGGAGCAGTCTGGGATTGGTGGGAGCAGTCTGGGATTGGTGGGGGCAGTCTGGGATTGGTGGGGAGCAGTCTGGGATTGGTGAGGAGGCAGTCTGGGCTTGGTGAGGGGGCAGTCTGCGATTGGTGGGACAGTCTTGGATTAGTGGGACAGTCTGGGATTGGTGGGGCAGTCTGGGATTGGTGGGGGCAGTCTGAGAGTAATGGGAGCAGTCTGAGATTGGTGGCGGCAGTCTGGGATGCGTGGGGCAGTCTGGGATTGGTGGAGCAGTCTAGGATTGGTGGGGGCAGTCTGGGAGTAGTAGGAGCAGTCTGGCATTGGTGGGGAGCAGTTTGGGATTGGTGGTGGCAGTCTGGGATTGGCGGGGGCAGTCTGAGATTAGTGGTGGCAGTCTGGGATTGGTGGGGGCAGTCTGAGATTGGTGGTGGCAGTCTAGGATTGGTGGAGAGCAGTCGGGGATTAGTAGGGGCACTATGGGATTGGTTGGGGCTCTCTGGGATTAGTGGGACAGTTTGGGACTGGTGGGGCAGTCTGGGATTGGTGGGGGCAGTATGGGAGTAGTGGGAGCAGTCTGGGATTGGTGGGGGCAGTCTGGGATTGGTGGGGAGCAGTCTGGGATTGGTGAGGGGGCAGTCTGGGCTTGGTGAGGGGGCAGTCTGCGATTGGTGGAGAGCAGTCGTTGATTGGTTTAAACAGTCTGGGATTGGTGGGGGCAGTCTGGGATTGGTGGGGGCAGTATGAGATTGGTGGGGGCTCCCTGGGATTGGTTGGAGCCATCTGGGATTGGTGGGGGCAGTCTGGTATTGGCGAGGGCAGTCTGAGATTGGTCGGGTCCAGTCTGGGATTGGTGGGGGCAATCTGGGATTGGTGGGGCAGTCTGGGATTGGTGGGGCAGTCTGGGATTGGTGGGGCAGTCTGGGATTGGTGGGGGAGTCTGGGAGTAGTGGGAGCAGTCTGGGGTTGGTGGGGGCAGTCTGGGATGGGTGGGGGCAGTCTGGGATTGGTGGTGGCAGTCTGGGATTGGTGGGGGCAGTCTGGGATTGGTGGGGGCAGTCTGGGATGGGTGGGGGCAGTCTGGGATTGGTGGGAGAGTCTGGGAGTAGTGGGAGCAGTCTGGGGTTGGTGGGGGCAGTCTGGGATTGGTGGTGGCAGTCTAGGATTGGTGGGGCAGTCTGGGATTGGTTGGGGCAGTCTGGGATGGGTGGGGCAGTATGGGATTGGTAGGGACAGTCTTGGATTGGTGGGGGCAGTCTGGGATTGGTGGGGGCAGTCTGGGAGTCGTAGGGGCAGTATGGGATTGGTGGGGCAGTCTGGGATTGGTGAGACAGTCTGGGATTGGTGAGGGAAGTCTGGGATTGGTGGGGAGGCAGCCTGGGTTTGGTGAGGAGGTCTGAGATTGGTGGAGAGTAGTCTGAGATTCTTTTAAACAGTCTGGGATTGGTGGGCAGCAGTCTGGGATTGGTGGAGAGCAGTCTGAGATTGGTGGAGAGCAGTCTGGGATTGGTGGAAAGCAGTCTGGGATTGATGGAGAGCAGTCTGAGATTGGTGGAGAGCAGTCTGGGATTGGTGGAGAGCAGTCTGGGATTGATGGAGAGCAGTCTGGGATTGGTGGAGAGCAGTATAGGATTACTTTAAATAATCTGGAATTGATTTAAACAGCCTGGTTTATAGGTAACCCCCCCCCCCATCATCCCCCAGGGCATTAGCTACCCGCATGCCCTCAAGATGGGTGAGCAGTTTCAATTTTGGCTGCCAGTTTTTCTGACAGGCGGGCACACATGTGCTGTTTACCCACCCAAACATGAACCTCTTGGTCATTAAGGTCTAGAAGAAAATTGTAGTACTCATTTTATATGACAAGAACTACTGCTATTAATTGTAAATTGCGAGCTCAACATACAACTTGTTTTACCAAAACAATTTGGCTAATATCCTACTCTCCCCCCCACCCCCCCCCCCCCTTTTGCTGTTTTAGGGAGCCTGTGGATACATATATATATGTTTGACCCTTGAGCGCTAATAGGAATGAGGGTAAAAACTACACAATTACACAGATTTGTTCCAGTCTGTCACCGGGACACGACTCCGCCTTCACAAACCATTAATTGCCACTAAGGCCCTGTACACAACACTCCATGCCCCTGCAACCCCCCGCCTACCCTTTTTGTGAACAACATGTAGTTGTAATATCTTGGTACCGGTCCGGTACGACATAAATAGACCGAAAAAACAACCTGCGCCAAACAGGATTATCCCTTTGGCTCATTACGTTTGACGTCCTGAAAAGCCAGAGCCATGGCGGATACTGGAAAACTTTCTGGTCAGTTTGTGACCCTTGATCCCGGTATCTAGGGGTAGCCCTGTAACATGGCCCACCGGCCGCAGGGCGGACCAGAGGTTGTTTCTGGACAAGCACTTTTTTCAAATGGCGGTGAGTGGCAGAAGGTTTATTTTGGTTGAAATGTAGTGGACTGATGAATTCACAAGTAGCGCGTGGGGTCTTCAATCTTTGACTTTGTGCGTAACTCTTCATGAATGTATACTGGACATGAATATGTGAACGATATAACTTATGTGCCGTCTCCATCACATTTTTGTGAAATCCAGAAATCTTTGTCACCACCCCCTACTTTCGGACGACAGGCCGTGATTGTTAATCCATGGCCCTCCGGTCCGCCTAGCCCCGAGGGACCCCAGGATTCGCAAGCTTCCCTGGGAGAAGCTTGCGAATCCTGGGGTCCCTCGGCCAGAGGCTAACTGCAGCGTTACGACAGGCCACTTCATCACTCACAGGCTCGCACTAAAGTGGCAGCAGACACCAGCCCATTTGCCGTGAAAACGCTCCTGATGGCATAAAAAATTGCAATTTCACAATAACATCTTTTCTGTTTTCACATTTCTTTAAAACCAACATAACCACAAATCATTCGACTTTACATTTGTAGCTTGCTTTTGTGCAAATAAATGTCTTATGTGCGAATCGCTGGGCTTCATAACGAGAGCACAACTTCTATGTGGACCGCTTAGGCGCCATGATTGTTTTCAACGGTTGGTCAAGGTGACTTTTTTTCGTGGGCCTGAAGGCAGGCAATTGAAGACCCCATGTGCTACACGGAGTGGGGCCACTAACATTTGCCACTTTGGACTTCAGAGCACAACGGCAATGGCGGTCGAAAACAATCCTTGCGACAGGGTGCTCTGACAAAAATGAGTGCTGAGTCTTTTACAAGAGTCACTAGGACTATTAGACAGATATTTTTGAATTATAAAAGGTTTTCAGTTAGACAGGTATTAATAGCGAGCTCTAGCGAGCTATTATGGTAACGTATACAAAGGGAAAAAAAAGAAAAAAAAAAGAAAAAAAAGAAAAAAAAAAGTAAAATATCAAAAATGATACGTTTGGCTTGCCATACATTGCCATACTATACGATTAAAAAAACGTCAACCGCACGTCATGGCGGTGAGTGAAGGCGATAATAGGAGCCATTTCAGAAAGTTCCAGAATATAAAACAGAATATACGCCTACAATTATTATTTTATTGCTTTATTTGTCCGAATAAGGTTGAATAATGATTATGAAAACTATAAAACATTGACCACAAATCATTCGACTTTACATTTGTAGCTTGCTTTTCTAAAAACATTTTTTGTGAGAGGTACCAGTATTACATTGGTAGCAAATTGTATAGATCTAGGGTGATAGAAGAAGACGGATGATGATAAAACATACATTGTACTTCTGACATGTGGTGAGTGTTCAAGAAACTTACTTGTGGTGTATTTAGCAACAGTTCAGTATATGTTCTCATGGACAGGTCACAACCGCATAAAGCATGCTATAAAACATGTTATAGATTGCTAGAATGGTAGGAGAAGAAGGATGATGATAAAACATACTTCTGACATGGTGCGAGTGTTCAAGAAGCTTACTCATGGTGTATTTAGCAATTGTTCAGTATCTGTTCTCATGGATAGGTCACAACAGGCAATGAAAATATGTTTTTCATGAAGGAGTTACCTCTGAAAATAGTTTTAATAGAAATGATATAGATCTACTAAAGTCCTTCTAATATAAATAGAAATATTTATGGACATGTTGTCATCAATTTTTTTTTGGCCATATTGGGGCACTTTCTGTGAAAGGGTGTAGCTTTGTTATGAACATATACCTGGTACATAGATAGGTATAGATTGCTATAAATCTATGACCAGCTTTAAACTTGATTTAAAAATATCTCATCAACCTATATATAATTTTAGCAAAAGGAAAAAAGGGTCAGAAAATTAAAAATGAATAAGACATTAATTATCATAAAATAGATCTAATATGATTAATTATAGACTCAAGCAACTACTTATTTTTGTATTTCTCTGCATATAGGATTTTAAGCCCAAATATTACTGTTAAACAACTAAACCATCCATCTTATTTTTAATTAAGTCTTAAAAGAAATAGATAAAAACATCATTTCTATAACTTAAATAAGATATTTCAGTACAGGCAGCTTTAAGAATATAAACTACTTCAGCTAATACAGCATCTAGTCAACTCGACCCACGACACGCCCGACCTAGCCCAGAACCCTAGGCTGTGTGGGCTGAAACACAGCCTAGTCGCATTCCATAGTAAAATTCTGGTCTGGAACAACCCCATTTCAGGGTTGTTTGACTTTGAGCAAGTGTAGCTCTGATTCTCCTTTGCTGTGGGAAAAGTTTGATAACAGAAACAAACCTTAATCCTTTTCTTAATACTTCCTGACAAGTAATGACTAATCACATAAGTAACCTTTCCTGAAAGGCAAAAATAATCCAGTCTGTCACCAGACATTCATATGAAAACATGTGTTTTCACTGACCCAATGACTGGGTCCCTGAACAATGAACCAATTAGCATGGCTTATAATATCATGTGATGACCTTGCACATGTGCAGTGATCAACTTCCTGTAAAAAAAATGGTGGCATGTTGTTGTCCATTTTTATGCCAGTAGGCAATTATGGCTCCTTTTGAACAGTTCAACAACCTTGGAAGCGTTCATACATCAGTAATTATATGTAGAAAAGTACTTTTACATTGTTGAAACTAATTATGAAAGCTGTAGTTAAACAATTCAATTTGTCATGTGAAGTTGATTTCTCACTATAGAATGCTACATGGCTATGATTCTTCAACCATAGACATGGATTCATGGCTACGCCCGACCCATCATCTACTCAACCCCAAGCCAACTTGACAAGCTAACTCAACCTCAAACCAACTATACCCGTGTTGGTTTGGGTCTAGTTGTCTAGAAACCTATAAGATTAGGACAGCTGGCTGCTGCAGTTGATACAGTTACCAGGCCTGCCTCTAAGCAGCTGTGACCATAGAGACAGGCCTGGTAATTGATACAGTGTAAAGGCTTTGCTCTTCACGCCTTTAATTATTTTTAATTATCTTTGAATATCTTTAATCATATTCATTAAGCCTTTACTTAATTTAAGATTTATTAATCTGATTTGTTTCATATTTTAATCGACTTTATTAATTATGCGAAAAGCCTTATGTATGATTTTCCACTTGTAGTAGCTACGATGCCTTCTGGTAATTCCCTCACGCTCTGTCTGTAAGAACTTGCTCGGTACCACCCAGGCGGACTGCCGGTTGTTTACCACATAGAAACGAACTGAATGATTGACCCATGGTAACCTCCAAGATTAACCCCGACGCACGACGGATTGTGCCACCCCCACGGTGGAACCGCTTATCGATGATGCCATTAATAATGAAGGTCCCGGAACCGTTTATCGATGATGTCATTAATAATGAAGGCCCCGAGAAGATTAAGCCTTCACTTGAGAGAACTAAGCAAATATGTGAGTAGTGAAGTGAAACATGCTGTGATTTTGTGCCATGGGTTGGTCCGTGAAAGTGTAGGGAGAGAGTGGGAGCGGAGCGCGCCACCTACGAGTGGGCGGATCGTTTCCATAGACAGAGGGAGAGAAGGAAGGATCGTGGCCAGTCGGAGAGAGACCATCGTGAATGCCGGTTGGACCGCGGGAGTAGATCGCGCCACCTGCGAGTGGGCGAATCGCTTCCATATTATATTTTATATTATATTATATATCTGTAACCTACGAAGACCAATAAACATCATATAGAGACCGGACACTGTCATCACTAAAAGACCAGACGCCGGTACACGCCCTGGCCGGACCTGGGAACCATACAACGAGAAGTACGGCACCACTTAGTGGTGTTTACCATTTTATTAACTTTAATTTAATTAATTAATTTTCATCTAAAGTCAATGGATGACGACTTTACACTGGTGCCGTGACCAGGATTAAGGATAACCGGATGTATTCACAGCCACAGAAGATTATGATGGTACTCAAAATGTTATGTCGGACGCCACTCCACCCTGCACGGGATCGGCACCACCGCAGGACCCCCATTAAAGCGCTACAGACTGTAGTGCACCCACAGGTGAGTGATCCTGGTGGTGGTAATGAGCGTGGCTTGTCCTATTGTTGTATTTATGGCAGTCCCGACTATTTTATGCGTGATTGGGTTCAGCAGCGGCAGACTGAGCCATTAAACTTCACTCAGCAGCCTAACCTTGGCGGTCAATTTCGTGGCGCTCGTCCACGTTTCCGCTCAAAACAATTTCAGGTGAAATATTAGACCCCGTTCGTTAAGGAATTATCGAAATAGATCAGGTCATACAGTCACAAGATATAATTTAGTTCAAGATCATCAGATAAATCGTGAAATGATTTTAGGCCAATATGTGTTAGAGGGACCTCAATATAGATATAAAAAAGAAAGAGTTAACATGGATCATAAACCCCTTTCTTCCCTATTCACTAAAAAGATGGGAAACACTAAAATACAACGTTGGTCAGTACTCCTTGCTGAGTACGGAGCAAAAATCGAGTACCGTAAAGGGAAAAATAACATAAGAGCAGATATGTTATCTCGAGTAACCCCTGAAAATAGCCATGAAAGGGAGGTTGCTCTGATCGATGTAGATGAATGGGTAGACCCCAATGCGTTTAGTGATGAATCTAGTGATGAAAGGCTACCCCTGGAACTAGATGACTTACATCGAAATGACGTAAACAAAGCACAACAACAAGAGTTTCCTGAGTTGCTAGAACAAAGTAAGGATGACGACAGTCAGTATGTATTGTTGGGGGACCTATTATATAGCATATATAAACCTACCCCGACGGCTGAAGTATATCCACGATTAGTATAGCAGACGCCTTATGGGCGTATAGAATCACAACTAGCTCGGTAACGGGTTATAGTCCGTTTTTCCTGGTGTATGGTAGACAGCCCCGCGTCCCCTTATCGCGCTGTCTAGAAAGCGGCGACGCTGCTTTTGGCAACCGCCTAGATAATCTGGCAACCGCCCTGAAGCAAACACGTCAATTAACGTCGGAAAGCCGTAAATACAACAGGAAAAGGTTAGCTCAAAAAGCAACCGCTAAGGACATTCAGGTGGGTGATACAGTCCAGGTGCTGAACAGCGCGAGACTGCCCCTGACAACCCGCTGGGACCCGAGATATGGTGTGGTACGTATATCCGGTACGACTCACTGGATCCAACACCAGCTTAGTGGTAAGATTAAAGTGATTCATAGGGAGCGTCTAAAGCTGGTCGACCCTGACACTTGCTGGGATCAAGTCCCAGATAAACCTCTACTGCGTCATCGACACCGGGCGGGTATCGATGACGCACCAGCATTGGGAATAAATGACGCGCAAGCAGCGGCTGATGTGCAGGCACAAACGCCTGATAACAGCCACCCTAGTGATCCGGAAGGATCGCTGAACTCCGGCCCAGACGATTGGACGGCCGCACCAGACGAGCAAGCTGCCGCCCCACCCGTTGGCGTGGAGCCAATGGATGACGACGCCTCCCACGCAGCTGATAACCAAGGAGCCCAGGGCCTGGCTCCTAGTCAGCGGAAGCGGAAGCGTAGTGACGACATCGACCCCCCTCTGCAACCTGCAGTTGTGCACCCAGGACCCAGCCAGTACACACGTACTGAACTCTTACCGCATACGCTGAAGCTGCGCTTTATGAAAGGCCGTCCAACACGACAGGCCACTCGCAGAACTTTACTTTTTGATGCAGATATTGAGTCAAAGCGGTTGAAGCTACAAGACAACAAGCGGTTCTTCACTCCTTCACAGGAAGACGTAGACTGGGAAGAAGAACGCAGCAAAAGAAGATGGCGACCAACCCACGAGCAGATGGATGCAATTCAGTCGGTGGCTTCACTTTGCTACTGATTGGATTGTCAACAGTGACAGCGTTTCGAGAGTTGAACATTACATCATTACCTGATGGTGTGTTACTTACAAGTACTCCTGACGTCCGCCATCAGGCGGGTGAATGGACAATACTTATGGGTTTCGACGCACCTCCAGGCCAGGCGCAGATCCAGAATCTGTTGCAGACGCTGCGGTTCATCCTTCGAGATTATCGTGATAGCCCACAAATCTTGTCAAATCAATCGGCAGTGATGTGGCTAAGACGATTAGACGATTTGACTTTCTTATCGCAACCCTACGCTCTTCACCGGGAGAGGAGAGGTATCTTCAACTTCGGCGGTGACGTGCTGAATTTCCTGTTCGGCACAGCAACGGAAGACCAGGTCAACCAAATGAATGAGATGATGCGACACACTGCTGAACAGCAACAAGCGGTCATCCACGTCGTCGACAACCTGGTGACAGTCGTCAACAAGACTCAACAAGACGTCCTCGAGAACCGGAAGCAACTCAACCGACTGCAGAAGTATGTAAACAAAATCGCTACCTATGTTAATGAACAGTTGGCTCGAAAAATTAATCGTATCGAAGAGAGAGTTGAACAATTGGAGTTCGATTTCCAGATTGAGTTAACTTTAGGTGTTATTGAAGAGTTGGTATTAATATATCAAACACAACAGCATGATTTTAATCGTTTACGCACTGCTGTTGAAATGGGTAGATTAACTGATGCCAATTTACCTGTGAAGGAATTGAATGTTATCGCGCAGGCTGTCCGACAAATACGATTTGGAAGTGATGCCTGAACTGTGGTATTATTCTAATGTAATCGTTTATCCTGTATTTGTCAGTGAGTCGCGAGTATTATTTAAAGCCTCGTTACCACTATCAGACCGTAATAGTTATCGCCTATTTCATGTCAAAACGTGGCCTGTACCCTATAGTCCGATTTCAAACCTCACAATTGAGTTGAAGGTACCTGAGAAGTTTGTGATGCATACAGGTACAGGTGATGTCATTGAACCCACAAAGTGTACAGGTCAACGCCCTATAATCTGCCATTTAACTCCAGTATTTCGGCATCCAATCAATTCTTGTCTACGTGGCCTGATCAACCGTAATAACGTAGAGATTGATAAATGCCCCTTCCAGATCAGACCTGTCAGTTCTACTACAACTATTGATGAAATTGGTCCTAATCGTTATGCTGTAACCACACAGGGTGAACTAACTCGCTATCATTGCCCCGGTCAGAATGAGAGAATTGTCGATCTCACTCGAGGCACACATGTGGTCACCCTTGATAGTCCTTGTGTGTTACGCGGACAGAACTGGTTAATTCACTCGATATTTTACGCCAGTTCAAATGCTTCATACTCATACCCGGATCGCACGCTCGATTTAAATCTGACTATAAAGATCCCTGAGCATATTGCTCTCCAAATTCTAGACAATATTGATGGCGGTTTATTGCCCGAAAATGCTCTCCTCCCTCTGGACAAAGTTCCACTTGTTCCATCATATGCTTTCGGCCGTAACAAAGTAACTTATGCCTTTAGCTTGACCTTGGCTACCCTTCTTGTCACCTTCATTGTGGCCTGTTACTGTTACAAAACACGCCGTTGTCCATCCCCCCCAATTTGGCTTCAAAAACGAATGACCAGACGTGCAGACAAGGGATGTCACTCCTCTCCGCCTAGCCCACCACTCCGTGCGCACTATAATGATATGACTGGCGATGAAATGGTAACCGATGCTAAGAAAGTGATTTTGCCCTGTCAATCCGTTGAACCAATTGCTGAGAGTAAACCTCTCAAGGTACAGTCGAAACAATATGTGTTGGGTACCGATATCGAGATACCTACCACAAGTATCGCTTGATGACGCATCTCACACATTAAGTACAGGTGTTGCTGTACATATGGTAGTCTTACAAACAAAGTTTGCCATGGGTGAACGCCCCGCTTACTTAAGGTATCATAATGATGGTTGGTGCTTTATTTATCATGATACCAGCTCGCTATGGGCGAACGCCCTGTTGCTTAAGAGTTCATGATGATTATTGATACTTTATTTACCTTGGTATACTATGATAAACTTTGGAATTGGATATATGTTACCAGTTCGAGTTCGATTAATGATTACTTATTTGCCTTACTTTTAACATGCTCTGCATTTATGTTACGCGAACGCGTTATGACTATTTATCTTATATGGAATTGTTTGCTGTTAACGTTGCGATACTTATTTATTATATCCGTTTGTGGTGATATTTACCTTTGCGGTGCTTAGTTTATTGATATAATTTTGATGATTGTGGTCGATTGTTTTGATGATAAAAACCCTAGTTTTTATCTTAAGTATGGGAGGTGTGTAAAGGCTTTGCTCTTCACGCCTTTAATTATTTTTAATTATCTTTGAATATCTTTAATCATATTCATTAAGCCTTTACTTAATTTAAGATTTATTAATCTGATTTGTTTCATATTTTAATCGACTTTATTAATTATGCGAAAAGCCTTATGTATGATTTTCCACTTGTAGTAGCTACGATGCCTTCTGGTAATTCCCTCACGCTCTGTCTGTAAGAACTTGCTCGGTACCACCCAGGCGGACTGCCGGTTGTTTACCACATAGAAACGAACTGAATGATTGACCCATGGTAACCTCCAAGATTAACCCCGACGCACGACGGATTGTGCCACCCCCACGGTGGAACCGCTTATCGATGATGCCATTAATAATGAAGGTCCCGGAACCGTTTATCGATGATGTCATTAATAATGAAGGCCCCGAGAAGATTAAGCCTTCACTTGAGAGAACTAAGCAAATATGTGAGTAGTGAAGTGAAACATGCTGTGATTTTGTGCCATGGGTTGGTCCGTGAAAGTGTAGGGAGAGAGTGGGAGCGGAGCGCGCCACCTACGAGTGGGCGGATCGTTTCCATAGACAGAGGGAGAGAAGGAAGGATCGTGGCCAGTCGGAGAGAGACCATCGTGAATGCCGGTTGGACCGCGGGAGTAGATCGCGCCACCTGCGAGTGGGCGAATCGCTTCCATATTATATTTTATATTATATTATATATCTGTAACCTACGAAGACCAATAAACATCATATAGAGACCGGACACTGTCATCACTAAAAGACCAGACGCCGGTACACGCCCTGGCCGGACCTGGGAACCATACAACGAGAAGTACGGCACCACTTAGTGGTGTTTACCATTTTATTAACTTTAATTTAATTAATTAATTTTCATCTAAAGTCAATGGATGACGACTTTACAACAGCAGCTTTAACTGTTTAAGAGCTAGTCTAGGCCTTTATTATTTTTTAATTTTGGTGAGCTCGCAACTTAGGCAATGCCTATTCATATTATATAGGAGATAAACACAGGACATAATTAAGCTTTTTGTAAATTTTATCCCAACTCTTACCAACACGATTGTTGGCTTTCAGTAAGCTGTCCACTCTGGCCTTTAGGCCAGCTCTGCCTCTGGTAAACTGCGGCGATACCACCAGACCACAACACGCCCAAATGCAGTTTCGAACGTCAGGGACACCTAACGACGTTTTTTTTGTTTCCTTGCCAATTATAAACATTCCTAGTCCTAGTTTGTGACTCACCTTAATCAGTTGGAACATAAAAATACAGAGCGCAAGAGGAATTCAGAAAGTTGCCTTCAGCTTTCCGCGTTGTGTCGCCTTTTTCCGGGTTATGGGGGCCAGAAATGTGGAATCCCCCAAAACGCTTGCTTGTAGCGCACCAGTAACCAGCACTGGTTTCATTCGCTAGGTGGCGCTCAACGTCGTTCAATAGCGTGATTGTGTAACGTCGCTCTTAAATATACTGTTGACCAAAATAATAAATATAATAGTGACCCAGGTTCGTTCCGCTAGGCTGGATTAGGTCTGCAACCTCAGAATGTCTTACTAAATTAAAATAAGACCGAGAGTAGCTGGTTGTCAACTTGGCGCAAGTGCCCCAAGCCCGCTTCTCTAGGGGCACAACGGTGTCCGCGCAAAGTTCTTTAGACGCCAGTCGGTAATCGTTTGTGGCATTTGTCATAATGTGTGCGCTTACAATCGTAGTGTTTACGTACTCTATATACCTTGTTCTATCTTCTCACATCAAGAAAGTGTGTTAACACTGGGTTGTTTTGTTTATATTGTCGCAAAGAAATGTTGGAGCATACTCTTTTCCCGACCAACCGCCATGCGTATGCAGCGCCACCTGGCGAGTCCCGCCATTATTCATTTGACTTGTAGCCTAGGATGGGAACCGGCCTAGAGCTGCTCGCATCATACTAGGCCGGTAACTAGTAATTTTTAAGCCTCCGTGATTGGTCGAGCGCCAGTCGTGCAGATAGCAAGCCCTAACGAATTTTCATATCTTCAAGAAATTAACCGTAAAATTGTTGTATACATGTCTTTACATGAGTTGCAGGGGCGGATCTAGGAATTTGCCAAGGGATGGGGGGTGCTCTCTGAAAGTTCCGACCGAGGGCGTGCTCGGAGAAGCCGACTTTAACAGTGTATGTTCAGGTTCCCAAGGGGGGGGGGTTGCTCTCCAAAGACTTGGGACTTTAACATGCATGTTAACGTGTATGTTATATGTTCTGGCTCCCAAGCGGAGCCAGAAGGGGAGCCAGAACATAAAACATACCCCCCCCCCACTAGATCCGCCACTGAGTTGGACATAAGTCCTATTATTTAAAAAACATATTACAATGTAAAATAAATTGGATAATTATTTGGATTTCACATAGCATATGAAACAGAGATTAGGAATAGAGAGACATTGAATTTGTTTACCGGGAGGAGGGTATTTTGGCAAATATTATACGAAGCTGATGTCGTCCTCGTCGTCATTACTGGTTATAATTGTGTTGACGAAACGGAAACATTGCCTATATTCCGTGATAGTTCAGCGGTTAAACAACAAATTAGGTAGAGTTGTGCATTTAGTGGTAAAAGAATGAAAGCACACTTGTCCTTAATATCTTTGTATTTAAATTTAGCTAATGTCAAGTCGAGTTTACCCCTGGCGGCTTTGGACGGGCAAAACTACCCCCAAAAAGCTCAATATCTCGCAAATCGACGATCGAACTAATATTTTATGTTTATGCATAGGTTTTCGGGGTCGCTGAATTAAACAGAAGATATTTGTGTGTATGTAGGTGCAACGCTTCCTCTAGTTCCACGATGGCGGACAAAGGCCAGCAGACATGCTCAATATCTTAAAAACTAAGAGGCCCAGGGTCCCTAAATAGGGAAATGGCTGATGCGTTGTTCTTGAATATCCAGTGAGGACTTTTTTTATCTTTGCTTACACAAAAACCTATGGACAGACATCAAAATAACAGTTTTATCCTTCTTATTGTGAGTCCAAGATATCGCTTATAATTGGTGACGATGTCCACCATTTAAAAACATGGCCGCCATGGCCGTCGGGGATCAAATCTGACTAGACACTCGACAACTAAATTCGATTAGTCATGAATATCTAACATGTGAGCCAAATTTCATCCTTTTATCACAAAATGACATGACATCCTGTAGTACAATTCGGTAATACTCCATGTGTTTAATGGTCAACTGGAAAAACACACGTTCATTATTGAAATGTAGTATTGCAAAGGAGGGAAGACGGACGCGCACGCACGTACAAACGTATGTAACTGTCTTCTTTCTTTTTCATAATTTAAAACACGTGGTAAGGCGTCTGACACGTACCCGCAATCTCGAACTTGATCATGTTCATACTGTCTCCCCTCCGCAAGGTCTCACAATCAGTTGCATTCATCAGTCGATTAAATTCCACTTTGGCTTTCCATGGTTTTGAGGTCAGACCCCCGTCTTATAAGTCAGCATATGTCGTAATTAGATATTTCCTTAGATAAATTACAATGCAAGGTTTCGTGAAGGTATATAGAAACACTTATGAGGTGCAGTATGGGAACATCAGTTATGTGTTTTAAATTTGGCGACTAAGGAAAAAGGCCGGAATTCCGGCCCTTTCTAAAATGGAGGATATCCGTTACAACTCTCTGCCTTCGACTCACTCCGCTAGGGCTCCATTATATCTCTGTTGTCGCCTACGTCATCAATGCATTTTCACACTCGCTCGCCAGGGCGGCGCTGCGCAGATAGATAGGAAAATTGCGTCTCGCATTTCTACAAATTAGTGCTGGAACCCAGCCTAAGCCTGATAATGCATGAAATCAGGTGATGAAAAGAAAGAGTTCCGTCACAATTATAACTTTTCGAGAGGGTACAAGATCTGTTTTGCTGTATTAAATATGCAAAGCTCGTTATTTTTATGTTTGATTGTTGAAAACTATAATGTTGCAGAAAATTACCGCTGATTTGACAGTTTTTCAAGAATCTTGAAATTTGCCCCCGGCCGACAGCAGCGGTAAAAGCGAAGCTTGCGTAGCGCCACCGAGCGGGGAGCTTGACCCGTTACCAGCGGTCTGTTTCGGACAGGCAGGCTCATTCCCAGCAAACTTGTAGCCTGGATCCTAAATTTTGTAACCGCGTGACAGGGGGCACTGCTGTTGTCTTCAGTTCAAAGTGAGCGACTGACAATGCCCTCTAGCGGAGAGTCATATGCTAACGGAGCGGAGGAACCAAGTCGCATACCGTTTAGCCTGAATGTTCAGACGTTACAGTTTGACAGTCTGATGCTTACTGTAACGTTACAGTCACAAGAACAAGTGTCAAGACTGTACCGTCTGAACATCCAGGCTAGGACACCGTTATGGCCCTAGGGATGCGGGCTTGCTTGTGGGCACTTGCATCAAGTTGTGAACAAGTCAATTATTCATACAACAATCGAAAAGGGTCTTTCATCCCAACTGAGGTGTTTATATCTTCCTGAACTATACAGCCTACACAAGACTAACATCACGCTCACCAACAAATAAAGCACAAATCAACCCTACAGAAGAAAAACAACAATACCAAACGTACCCGGGCAAACTTGTCAATCACCTTACAACGCGGCGTGTGGTCCGGGGCTCTGGATGTCCAGCCTGTGAGAGGGTGGGGGAGGGGGGGAGGGGGTCTAGCCGCTGGTCTTGATGATTTCAATTCAATGATGTGCGAATGCCGCCCCCCCCCCTCCCCCACGTACACACACACTTCGCCTTCGCAGCAGGCAGCACGCATGCGCAATGCCTTTCGCTGCCAGTCGAAAAGAGGACATTTTTCTTTAATATCTTTTTAATCAAAACAGTGTGGGTGGGGGGGGGGGTGGGGGCCTTAATTTTAATGTTGTACGCATCCATCGTCAGTTTCCAACGTAGACATGTACACGGACCGAGGCTAAACGGAGTCTAGTGTGGAGGGACTATGACTTATGGAATATTGAATGCATCCACCTGTATAACAGTTTCCTTTCGAGGATCGAAGTATGTGAGAGTGGTCCCTGTACATAGTAAGGCTTTGAGTGTATCGAAGGACCTCTGGTGACTTGCACACCACTCAAATTCGACGTCCTTCTTCAGAAGGTCACGTAACTGTGCTGTGTGTTGGGAGAGATTAGGCATGAAAGAAGACATGTATGTGACGATGCCTAAAACTTCCTCCAGTTCCGTCTTGTTTGAAGGGGCATGAAGGGACTTAATAGCGTCAACTTTCTCGAGGTTGGGATGCACACCATTCTCGTCAAACACAAGCCCAAAAAAAGTCATGTTTTTCTCTTTTATCTGGCTTTTGCTGCTGTTAAATACCAAACCGCTATGTGCAGTTACTCTCATCAGGTTGTGCAAATTGGCGTCGTGGTCAGCTTCAGTCTTCCCATAGACAGCGACGTCATCCGCTATCCCGGTCACTCCGGGACACTGCTCCAGGATCTGGTGCATGCGCTGCTGGAAGACATCTTGACTCATTTTCAACCCGAACGGCATTCTGTGAAAACAAAAGCGACCAAAAGGTGAATTAAAAGTCGTAAGTAATCGCGATTCAGGATCAAGTTCCACGGACCAATATCCGTTCTTCGCATCGAGTTTCGAAAAGAACTTTGACCCAGCGAGTTCATGGGTCATCTCCTCCAGGGTTGGCGTTCTGTGATGACATCTCTTGATAGACTTGTTAAGGTCCTTGGGGTCTATACAGATCCGGAGCTGCCCATTACTCTTGCGACTGTACGCAAGGCTGCTTACCCAGTCTGTGGGCTCATCCACCTTCCGGATCACTCCTAGCTTGACCATGTTGTCCAACTCTGCCTTGATCTCTTTCATCTGGATTGGACACTTGCGAGGAGCATGTATAACAGGTTCAACGAGGAGGTCTGTGATTATCCGATAACTTCCAGGAAAGTGACCTATCCGGTCGAATTGCTCGGGATACAGTTCCACAGGATGTGATGCCGATTCGACTCTCGGACAACTGGTCGACTGGTGTGTGGTGGTCTCTATATTACAGTGCAAGGTAATCAGACTCAATAATCTTGAACTGGGCAGACCCAGAATCGCGGGACCATTAATGTCAACAACATAGAACTTCTCTTCGTGCCAGTCACTTTGATTATGCTGACAAGGGAGAGACAAAACTCCAAAATGCTTGATTTGACCACCGTTATACGCTGTGAGTAGGGTTTCACTATTTTCCAGAGAGCCTACCTTTGGGAATCCTTCCGCGTTGAGTTGCGATGGGAACATTTTCCGAAAGATTCTTACTGGGAGTGTGTTCCCTTAGGCTCCCGTATCAATCTTTACCTGTAGATTTGCTGATTGATGGGGTCTGTCAGGCAATCGAATGTTGATTTTTGTGAATACCTCTCCTCTTCCATCGCCGGTCGTATTTATCTCAGAAAACGATGAGTCACTGAATGGGTGAGATAAATCGATTGTTTGAACATTATGACGTGAATCTTGATGATCATTGTGACGAGGAGCTTGGCGATGAGGAGACTTGTAAGTTTGCCTGGTCGACATTCTGGGGTTGTAACGGGAATTCGACCTTGACCTATCACTTGGTGGTGTCTTCCTGGACCGACACACATTGGCCCAGTGATTTGGCTTGTTACATATAGGATCCATAGGCTGGACAACTGTCTTTATCTTTCCGTGGATGGGATCCTCCACAATGAAAACATGCCGCCTTCGACGGATAAGTCTTCCTAATTGAGTTCATAGCAGTAGTACCTTGGCTCGACATAGTTTGGGTTTCAGCTAATTGCAGCATATGACTAATTGAAGCTTCATGAGTGCGGCCCAACTCTATAACATTGTCAATGGTAAAACCTATTTCTTTTCCCAAAAGTTCCTTTTGAAGCTCACGGTGCTTTGTCCCGATTATGACTTGCTCAATAATGCTTTCGTTAGACTCTTGTTCGTCTCTGAAACTACACTTTTGAGCCTGAAGCTTACATCTTGACACAAAATCGTCGATAGTCTCATTTTCTGTCTGCCTATACTTCTGCAGATAGAATCTTGCAAGTCTGAAATTGTGTTTGGGGTCTAATTGTTCCTCAAACTTCTTCCACACTTTATCAGGGTCTTTGGCGTCTGTTTCACTCAGACTCCACGAGTTAAACTTTTTCAACCCTTCCTCTCCGGCTAAGAGTAGAATATGGTCAACTTGCTTTTCCTTTTTAATGTCTTTCACGGAAAAATATAGTTGACATCGCTGTTTAAACATTTTAAATGCTGTTGCAATATCGGAACAAGTCCAGTCCAACCTGGGGGTTACGTCAGCCATCTTTGTATCACGTGGTTCCCTTGTGAGGTCAGTTCGACGTTTCCTTGGCACAGAATATAGATGAACAAGAGAACCAGCGTACCGGCCGTTTGACGTTAGCGTCCTTGACCCTCCGACAACAGTGTCCTTCACCTTATCTCAGACAGTCTATGGCCACTGTAAACACATGCGTCTGCACCATAAATACACCTTGCATTCCAGCTATGCTTATCTCTGTGAAGAAGATGCAGTGAAATACTTTAGAAAGTTCCTAAGGTATTGGCACATTACCGTTTGTCTTGGTCAGAACACGTGTTTTCCATTCAGACTGAGTTTTGTCAACGTGGCTGTTCCGTCCATGCCGGCTTGAAGTCTTGAATGCTTCCGCTATGACGCGTCGTTCTGTCTGTCAGAAATGTACCGGTGTTGTTTTTCTGGCTTCAAATTCTTCACCTAGGCGTTGACACAGGTTTTCATACGAAGAATTTGATAACTTCATAGTTGAGGCTTGAAAGTTTCACCCGACTGCCACCATGTCATGCTTCGGAGCTCAGAGACAACACGTCTTGTAGTCTGCGTGTCATTTATTGGAATGCCGGATAATAGTAGTTCATGTGACAGTGCGATGGTGCGTAGAAATATACCGGTACTATTTACTGATTGAGGGATGTAAAGCTGCGATGAATAAAGTAGTTCCTAATTATATAAGCATGTAATTAAATACATATCATCACAGCCATGATCTGCAAACTTGTTTCTGCCAACGGCTGGCCGGCGTGAGGCTGTGCCCCGCAGAGCAGTTCGCCATATCCGCTGTTCATAGCTCGTGGCGCTATAGTATTTGTTGACATTGAGGGGGGAGGGGGGGGGGGTACCTTTTCCGATCTCCGCGATTGGCATCCACGAATTCTTGGAGATTCGCGATCGGCTGCTGGTAATTTTTGGGGATCGTTATCTGTAAAATTCTTGTTCAACGCGAAGACCCTATGCCTATTTACCGCGATTGGTTATAGCAGTCTGTGAATTCCTCGATATTCGCGATATCACCATTAAGGCGTTTTTTTCGCGCCCAGCTTTAAAATGTCATAATCTTGGAGATTTGATATTCGATATATATATTTAACCTTTCGTCCGGAGCTGATGTTAGTGGGCAAGTTTCCCTTTTAAATTACGAGTTTGCAATTGCAATTCCCATTTCATGGGCGGACAGTTCCTCTTGGTCAACCCGGGGGCGGGAGCGGGGGCGGGGGCGAGGAGTGGGCTCGATTGAATGCTTTGTGTTCGGTGGACTAACCCATACTTCCATTCGCTAGGGGGCGCTCCGGTCCATCGCTCAGCCCGGGTCAGAACGCGATATTGCACGGAGGAACCAGCCGACAAGAGATATGTAACGTAGCCCCTGGCGGCGCCCGGCGGAAGCAGAGTGTTGTCGTATAGTATTAGCCACGGAGAAAAGATTACTCGATTGCCTTTCCCTACCAGATAGCTTGACATGTTTCAGTCCCGGGGGTTCCGAGCGCCCAAGCATCAAGAGCATTAACATGGAGGGTCCCGACCCTCATAGTGGTGAAGTCCGTTAATGCAAGTAGTCAGTAACAAGGCCAAAGTGCACAAAGTGATAGCTGTACAAACCTTCTATTTATTTCTTGCCATCAGATATCATAAACGTACATCCGCATTAAATAGACATAAAGAAATATATTGAAATTTCCAGCAACAATTTATCTCTTCGTGGCATACCTGTCAGGGGCAGATCTGGCGGGGGGGGGGGGGGGGTACGGGGGTTGCAACCCCCCCACCCGATCGCAAGTTTTCAAAGAGCAACCCTCCCCTTGGCAAATTCCTAGATTCGCACCTGAGAACGTACACCCCAGTCCGTGTGTCAGTAACTGTGAAATTACTTCGGAATTATCGCCCATGTCTCGGCCTGAAATGACTCACTCTGCCACTTTTAATACAGATTCTGATCAAATGAACTTCAGTTAAACAGTTACATGATCGTTATATGTTTACAACTGGCAAAAGAACTAAAGATAAAAGCAGACCACCCACCAGTGAAGCGGTTCGTCTCTGGATGTTTGCCTTCCTTACTAGTAGATCCAATTGTCACCGGTGCTTTACGTCCTATTGCCACCAGAGTTCCACGTCCTATTGTCACCAGTGTTCCACGTCCTATTATCACCAGTGATTCACGTCGTATTGTCACCAGTGCTTCGCGGCCTATTGTCACCAGTGCTTCACGTCCTATGGTCACCAGTGCTCCACGTCCTATTGTCACCAGTGCTTCACGTCCTATTGTCACCCGTGCTCCACGTCCTATTGTCACCAGTGCTTCACGTCCTATTGTCACCAGTGCCCCACGTCCTAATGTCACCAGTGCTTTAAGTCCTATTGTCACAATTTTTCCACGTCCTATTGTCACCAGTGCTTCACGTCCTATTGTCATCAGTGTTCCACGTCCTATTGTCACCAGTGCTTCACATCCTATTGTCACCAGTGCTTCACGTCCTATTGTTACCAGTGCTTCACGTCCTATTGTCACAAGTGTTCCACCTTCTATTGTCACCAGTGCTTCACGTCCTATTGTCATCAGTGTTCCACGTCCTATTGTCACCAGTGCTTCACGTCCTATTGTCACCAGTGCTTCACGTCCTATTCTCACCAGTGCTCCACGTCCTATTGTTACCAGTGCTTCACGTCCTATTGTCACCAGTGCTTCACAACTTATTGTTACCAGTGCTTCACGTCCTATTGTCACCAGTGCTACACGTCCTATTGTCACCAGTGCTTCATGTCCTATTGTCACCAGTGCTCCACGTCTTATTCTCACCAGTGCTTCACGTCCTAATGTCACCAGTGCTTTAAGTCCTATTGTCACAAGTGTTCCACGTCCCATTTTCACCAGTGCTGCACGTCCTATTGTCACCAGTGTTCCACGTCCTATTGTCACCAGTTCTTCACGTCCTATTGTCACCAGTGCTTCACGTCCTATGGTCACCAGTGCTTCACGTCCTATTGTCACCAGTGCTTCACGTCCTATTGTCACCCGTGCTCCACGTCCTATTGTCACCAGTGCTTCACGTCCTATTGTCACCAGTGCCCCACGTCCTATTTTTACCAGTGCTTCACGTCCTATTGTCACCAGTGCTTCACGTCCTATTGTCACCAGTGTTCCACGTCCTATTGTTACCAGTGCTTTACGTCCTATTATCACCAGTGCTTCACGTCCTATTGTCACCCGTGCTCCACGTCCTATTCTCACCAGTGCTTCACGTCCTATTGTCATCAGTGCTCCACGTCCTATTTTTACCAGTGCTTCACGTCCTATTGTCACCAGTGCTTCACGTCCTATTGTCACCAGTGTTCCACGTCCTATTGTTACCAGTGCTTCACGTCCTATTATCACCAGTGCTTCACGTCCTATTGTTACCAGTGCTTCAAGTCCTATTGTCACCAGTGCTTCACGTCCTATTGTCACCAGTGCTCCACGTCCTATTGTCACCAGTGTTCCACGTCCTATTGTAACCAGTGCTTCACGTCCTATTGTCACCAGTGCTTCACGTCCTATTGTCACTAGTGCTCCACGTCCTATTGTTACCAGTGCTTCACGTCCTATTGTCAACAGTGCTTCACAACTTATTGTTACCAGTGCTTCACGTCCTATTATCACCAGTGCTTCACGTCCTATTGTTACCAGTGCTTCACGTCCTATTATCACCAGTGCTTCACGTCCTATTGTCACCAGTGTTCTACGTCCTATTGTCACCAGTGCTTCACGTCCTATTGTCACCAATACTTCACGTCCAATTGTCACCAGTGCTTCACGTCCTATTGTCACCAGTGTTCCACGTCCTATTGTAACCAGT
This sequence comes from Arenicola marina, assembly GCA_964019135.1. NCBI lineage: Eukaryota > Metazoa > Annelida > Polychaeta > Arenicolidae > Arenicola > Arenicola marina. The sequence goes on from OZ025261.1 coordinate 5,220,185, forward strand.
GCTTCACGTCCTATTGTCACCAGTGCTTCACGTCCTATTGTCACCAGTGCTTTAAGTCCTATTGTTACCTTCACGTCCTATTATCACCAGTGCTTCACGTCCTATTGTCACCCGTGCTCCACGTCCTATTGTTACCAGTGCTTCACGTCCTATTGTCACCAGTGCTTCACATCCTATTGTTACCAGTGCTTCACGTCCTATTATCACCAGTGCTTCACGTCCTATTGTCACCAGTGTTCCACATACTATTGTCACCAGTGCTCCACGCCCTATCGTCACCGGTGCTTCACGTCCTATTGTCACCAGTGTTCCACGTCCTATGGTCACCAGTGCTCCACGTCCTATTGTCACCAGTGTTCCACGTCCTATTGTAACCAGTGCTTCACGTCCTATTGTCACCAGTGCTTCACGTCCTATTGTCACTAGTGCTCCACGTCCTATTGTTACCAGTGCTTCACGTCCTATTGTCAACAGTGCTTCACAACTTATTGTTACCAGTGCTTCACGTCCTATTATCACCAGTGCTTCACGTCCTATTGTTACCAGTGCTTCACGTCCTATTATCACCAGTGCTTCACGTCCTATTGTCACCAGTGTTCTACGTCCTATTGTCACCAGTGCTTCACGTCCTATTGTCACCAATACTTCACGTCCAATTGTCACCAGTGCTTCACGTCCTATTGTCACCAGTGTTCCACGTCCTATTGTAACCAGTGCTTCACGTCCTATTGTCACCAGTGCTTCACGTCCTATTGTCACCAGTGCTTTAAGTCCTATTGTTACCTTCACGTCCTATTATCACCAGTGCTTCACGTCCTATTGTCACCCGTGCTCCACGTCCTATTGTTACCAGTGCTTCACGTCCTATTGTCACCAGTGCTTCACATCCTATTGTTACCAGTGCTTCACGTCCTATTATCACCAGTGCTTCACGTCCTATTGTCACCAGTGTTCCACATACTATTGTCACCAGTGCTCCACGCCCTATCGTCACCGGTGCTTCACGTCCTATTGTCACCAGTGTTCCACGTCCTATGGTCACCAGTGCTCCACGTCCTATTGTCACCAGTGTTCCACGTCCTATTGTAACCAGTGCTTCACGTCCTATTGTCACCAGTGCTTCACGTCCTATTGTCACTAGTGCTCCACGTCCTATTGTTACCAGTGCTTCACGTCCTATTGTCAACAGTGCTTCACAACTTATTGTTACCAGTGCTTCACGTCCTATTATCACCAGTGCTTCACGTCCTATTGTTACCAGTGCTTCACGTCCTATTATCACCAGTGCTTCACGTCCTATTGTCACCAGTGTTCTACGTCCTATTGTCACCAGTGCTTCACGTCCTATTGTCACCAATACTTCACGTCCAATTGTCACCAGTGCTTCACGTCCTATTGTCACCAGTGTTCCACGTCCTATTGTAACCAGTGCTTCACGTCCTATTGTCACCAGTGCTTCACGTCCTATTGTCACCAGTGCTCCACGTCCTATTGTTACCAGTGCTTTAAGTCCTATTGTTACCTTCACGTCCTATTATCACCAGTGCTTCACGTCCTATTGTCACCCGTGCTCCACGTCCTATTGTTACCAGTGCTTCACGTCCTATTGTCACCAGTGCTTCACATCCTATTGTTACCAGTGCTTCACGTCCTATTATCACCAGTGCTTCACGTCCTATTGTCACCAGTGTTCCACATACTATTGTCACCAGTGCTCCACGCCCTATCGTCACCGGTGCTTCACGTCCTATTGTCACCAGTGTTCCACGTCCTATGGTCACCAGTGCTCCACGCCCTGTTGTCACCAGAGCTTTGCGTGGTTGCTCTACAGAATGCGTCCTACCTGTCAGTCAGTAGCGGTACCGATCTTCAACGTCTCGGGGTCTGAATTAGCGCCCTGACCTCGAAAAGTCCGAAACACCCGAGGCCGAATGCTTTTAGGGTGAACATGCCGCTCCGACAGCAAACTTCGTTCAGCGTAAGTTGTTTTTTTCACGGGCCGAGTTTTGCTTGACATTTCGTTGCCTGGACTATTTTTGCAAATTAAATCCAGAGACTGACACAGTTTGGGCGAAGACAGTCCCTTGAATTGTTTTAGGATATGTACGTAAAAGTAAACGTACAATGATGATCAGAGTTGGGGTAAAAGATGTTTCTTACCTTACCGTATCTCGGACACTGGACTGTTCACTTCTGTGTCAATTTTTCGACGAACTTTTCTGGACAAATTGTCTTTGTCTACGTGAAATTGCCTTCTGCATTGACCCACGTGTACTTTGGTGACGACATGAGCTTCTATACATGACGAAACGCAGACCAAGTAGCTCTATCTTTGCATTTCTCCTCGGGTTTGAGTGACGCAGTGTTGCAATGGTATAAAACCCATGTGTTCTTTGCAAAGAGTATGGGATTACCAGCGGACACATAGCTACTCCTCCCTTGACATTTACTATTGTCATGACATGGCCTACAGAGGTTATAGCATACTACGTATTCCAAGCAACAATCAGGGTTCCAACACAAATTGGGTAGCAGTTTTTTTTCCTTGAAATTGCCATGACAAATTCATGATTTACATCAAAAATGCATTGGTCTTTAGCATGTATACATCGATTAGTTATCATAATAAAGGTCAGTTACAGGCACATGTCACAAACACATGAGCATTTCTGCAAGATGGCATCCTTTTCTCTATAAAGCACCAACTTTATTTGTATTTATTATACATGACTATATAAAGTGAAGTAAGTAAGAAAGGCGAGTGTTGTTCTATTTCCCAATGTGTAAAGTGGAAGAGTGTCATAGTCACGATCGTGACACTAAACCTACACAAAACGACATAATGAATCCCGAAAACAGAGGAAGCCGAATAGCCTTCGATGGCTTCTACATGAACTTTACCCTTCTTAGCTACTTTCCATGAAGTGTTACGGCGGCCACAATACTCCTGTCTATATATAGTGTACGCTCTTACACAGCCACGCTGTGCACAATGCGGCGCCCCAATACTCTTGTCTATATATAGTGTACGCTCTTACACAGCCACGCTGTGCACAATGCGGCGGCCACAATACTCCTGTCTATATATAGTGTACGCTCTTACACAGCCACGCTGTGCACAATGCGGCGGCCACAATACTCCTGTCTATATATAGTGTACGCTCTTACACAGCCACGCTGTGCACAATGCGGCGGCCACAATACTCTTGTCTATATATAGTGTATGCTCTTACACAGCCACGCTGTGCACAATGCGGCGGCCACAACACTCTTGTCTATATATAGTGTACGCTCTTACACAGCCACGCTGTGCACAATGCGGCGGCCACAATACTCTTGTCTATATATAGTGTACGCTCTTACACAGCCACGTTGTGCAGAAACGGCGGCCACAACACTCCTGTCTATATATAGTGTACGCTCTTACACAGCCACGCTGTGCACAATGCGGCGGCCACAATACTCTTGTCTATATATAGTGTATGCTCTTACACAGCCACGCTGTGCACAATGCGGCGGCCACAACACTCTTGGCTATATATAGTGTACGCTCTTACACAGCCACGCTGTGCACAATGCGGCGGCCACAATACTCTTGTCTATATATAATGTACGCTCTTACACAGCCACGCTGTGCACAATGCGGCGGCCACAACACTCTTGTCTATATATAGTGTATGCTCTTACACAGCCACGCTGTGCACAATGCGGCGGCCACAACACTCTTGTCTATATATAGTGTATGCTCTTACACAGCCACGCTGTGCACAATGCGGCGGCCACAACACTCTTGTCTATATATAGTGTATGCTCTTACAGGGGCGAGGCTGTGCACAATGCGGCGGCCACAATACTCTTGTCTATATATAGTGTATGCTCTTACACAGCCACGCTGTGCACAATGCGGCGGCCACAACACTCTTGTCTATATTTAGTGTACGCTCTTACACAGCCACGCTGTGCACAATACGGCGGCCACAATACTCGTTTCTATATATAGTGTACGCTCTTACACAGCCACGCTGTGCACAAGGCGGCGGCCACAATACTCTTGTCTATATATAGTGTACGCTCTTACACAGCCACGCTGTGCACAATACGGCGGCCACAATACTTTTGTCTATATATAGTGTACGCTCTTACACAGCCACGCTGTGCACAATGCGGCGGCCACAATACTCTTGTCTATATATAGTGTACGCTCTTACACAGCCACGATGTGCACAATGCGGCGGCCACAACAATTTTGTCTATATATAGTGTACGCTCTTACACAGCTACGCTGTGCAAAATGCGGCGGCCACAATACTCTTGTCTATATATAGTGTACGCTCTTACAGAGACGACGCTGTGCACAATGCGGCGGCCACAATACTCTTGGCTATATATAGTATACGCTCTTACAGATCGACGCTGTGCACAATGCGGCGACCACAATACTCTTGTCTATATATAGTGTACGCTCCTACACAGCCACGTTGTGCACAATGCGGCGGCCACAATACTCTTGTCTATATATAGTGTACGCTCTTACACAGCCACGCTGTGCACAATACGGCGGCCACAATACTTTTGTCTATATATAGTGTACGCTCTTACACAGCCACGCTGTGCACAATGCGGCGGCCACAATACTCTTGTCTATATATAGTGTACGCTCTTACACAGCGACGATGTGCACAATGCGGCGGCCACAACGATTTTGTCTATATATAGTGTACCCTCTTACACAGCTACGCTGTGCAAAATGCGGCGGCCACAATATCATGTCTATATATAGTGTATGCTCTTACAGGGGCGAGGCTGTGCACAATGCGGCGGCCACAATACTCTTGGCTATATATAGTGTACGCTCTTACAGATCGACGCTGTGCACAATGCGGCGGCCACAATACTCTTGTCTATATATAGTGTACGCTCTTACACAGCCACGTTGTGCACAATGCGGCGGCCACAATACTCTTGTCTATATATAGTGTACGCTCTTACACAGCCACGCTGTGCACAATACGGCGGCCACAATACTTTTGTCTATATATAGTGTACGCTCTTACACAGCCACGCTGTGCACAATGCGGCGGCCACAATACTCTTGTCTATATATAGTGTACGCTCTTACACAGCCACGATGTGCACAATGCGGCGGCCACAACAATTTTGTCTATATATAGTGTACGCTCTTACACAGCCACGCTGTGCACAATGCGGCGGCCACAATACTCTTGTCTATATATAGTGTACGCTCTTACAGAGGCGACGCTGTGCACAATGCGGCGGCCACAATACTCTTGGCTATATATAGTGTACGCTCTTACAGATCGACGCTTTGCACAATGCGGCGGCCACTATACTCTTGTCTATATATAGTGTACGCTCTTACACAGCCACGTTGTGCACAATGCGGCGGCCACAACACTCTTGCCTATATATAGTGTACGCTCTTACACAGCCACGCTGTGCACAATGCGGCGGCCACAATACTCTTGTCTATATATAGTGTACGCTCTTACAGAGCGACGCTGTGCACAATGCGGCGGCCACAATACTCTTGTCTATATATAGTGTACGCTCTTACACAGCCACGCTGTGCACAATACGGCGGCCACAATACTCTTGTCTATATATAGTGTACGCTCTTACACAGCCATTTTACTTAATTTTTAGTAAACCTACGTTTAATGGCCTCGCTGCACTGCAGTTTCAGCCGGAGGCTACCTTCACGGTTTCTAGTCTGATAGCTTGAAACGTGGTAGCGATCTAGTGAAAGAGTCCACTATTTGTTTTTATATGTATGGCGGTCACCAGAGAATATCGGTGCTGTTTAGTACAGTCCCAGGCATAACAATTTAGGTGAAAAAAAGATCTGAATGCTCACAGCGTGACTGCCACCCCGTGACCGATGTCACTGATGAGGAGGGCCTCACGCACGTCACAGCGTGACTGCCACCCCGTGACCGATGTCACTGATGAGGAGGGCCTCACGCACGTCACAGAGTGACTGGCACCCCGTGACCGATGACACTGATGAGGAGGGCCTCACGCAGGTCACAGCGTGACTGCCACCCCGTGACCGATGTCACTGATGAGGAGGGCCTCACGCAGGTCACAGCGTGACTGCCACCCCGTGACCGATGTCACTGATGAGGAGGGCCTCACGCAGGTCACAGCGTGACTGCCACCCCGTGACCGATGTCACTGATGAGGAGGGCCTCACCCAGGTCACAACGTGACTGCCACCCCGTGACCGATGTCACTGATGAGGAGGGCCTCACGCAGGTTAAAACGTGACTGCCACCCCGTGACCGATGTCACTGATGAGGAGGGCCTCACGCAGGTCACAGCGTGACTGCCACCCCGTGACCGATGTCACTGATGAGGAGGGCCTCACGCAGGTCACAGCGTGACTGCCACCCCGTGACCGATGTCACTGATGAGGAGGGCCTCACCCAGGTCACAGCGTGACTGCCACCCCGTGACCGATGTCACTGATGAGGAGGGCCTCACGCACGTCACAGCGTGACTGCCACCCCGTGACCGATGTCACTGATGAGGAGGGCCTCACGCACGTCACAGAGTGACTGGCACCCCGTGACCGATGACACTGATGAGGAGGGCCTCACGCAGGTCACAGCGTGACTGCCACCCCGTGACCCATGTCACTGATGAGGAGGGCCTCACGCAGGTCACAGCGTGACTGCCACCCCGTGACCGATGTCACTGATGAGGAGGGCCTCACGCAGGTCACAGCGTGACTGCCACCCCGTGACCGATGTCACTGATGAGGAGGGCCTCACCCAGGTCACAGCGTGACTGCCACCCCGTGACCGATGTCACTGATGAGGAGGGCCTCACGCAGGTCACAGCGTGACTGCCACCCCGTGACCGATGTCACTGATGAGGAGGGCCTCACCCAGGTCACAGCGTGACTGCCACCCCGTGACCGATGTCACTGATGAGGAGGGCCTCACGCAGGTCACAGCGTGACTCCCACCCCGTGACCGATGTCACTGATGAGGAGGGCCTCACGCACGTCACAGCGTGACTGCCACCCCGTGACCGATGTCACTGATGAGGAGGGCCTCACGCAGGTCACAGCGTGACTGCCACCCCGTGACCGATGTCACTGATGAGGAGGGCCTCACGCAGGTCACAGCGTGACTGCCACCCCGTGACCGATGTCACTGATGAGGAGGGCCTCACGCACGTCACAGCGTGACTGCCACCCCGTGACCGATGTCACTGATGAGGAGGGCCTCACGCAGGTCACAGCGTGACTGCCACCCCGTGACCGATGTCACTGATGAGGAGGGCCTCACGCAGGTCACAGCGTGACTGCCACCCCGTGACCGATGTCACTGATGAGGAGGGCCTCACGCAGGTCACAGCGTGACTGCCACCCCGTGACCGATGTCACTGATGAGGAGGGCCTCACGCAGGTCACAGCGTGACTGCCACCCCGTGACCGATGTCACTGATGAGGAGGGCCTCACCAAGGGCACAGCGTGACTGCCACCCCGTGACCGATGTCACTGATGAGGAGGGTCTCACCCAGGTCACAGCGTGACTACCACCCCGTGACCGATGTCACTGATGAGGAGGGCCTCACGCAGGTCACAGCGTGATTGCCACCCCGTGACCGATGACACTGATGAGGAGGGCCTCACGCAGGTCACAGCGTGACTGCCATCCCGTGACCGATGTCACTGATGAGGAGGGCCTCACCCAGGTCACAGCGTGACTGCCATCCCGTGACCGATGTCACTGATGAGGAGGGCCTCACGCAGGTCACAGCGTGACTGCCACCCCGTGACCGATGTCACTGATGAGGAGGGCCTCACCCAGGTCACAGCGTGACTGCCATCCCGTGACCGATGTCACTGATGAGGAGGGCCTCACCCAGGTCACAGCGTGACTGCCATCCCGTGACCGATGTCACTGATGAGGAGGGCCTCACGCAGGTCACAGCGTGACTGCCACCCCGTGACCGATGTCACTGATGAGGAGGGCCTCACCCAGGTCACAGCGTGACTACCATCCCCTGACCGATGTCACTGATGAGGAGGGCCTCACGCAGGTCACAGCGTGACTGCCACCCCGTGACCGATGTCACTGATGAGGAGGGCCTCACCCAGGTCACAGCGTGACTGCCATCCCGTGACCGATGTCACTGATGAGGAGGGCCTCACCCAGGTCACAGCGTGACTGCCACCCCGTGACCGATGTCACTGATGAGGAGGACCTCACCCAGGTCACAGCGTGACTGCCACCCCGTGACCGATGTCACTGATGAGGAGGGCCTCACCCAGGTCACAGCGTGACTACCATCCCGTGACCGATGTCACTGATGAGGAGGGCCTCACGCAGGTCACAGCGTGACTGCCACCCCGTGACCGATGTCACTGATGAGGAGGGCCTCACGCAGGTCACAGCGTGACTGGCACCCCGTGACTGATGTCACTGATGAGGAGGGCCTCACGCAGGTCACAGCGTCACTGCCACCCCGTGACCGATGTCACTGATGAGGAGGGCCTCACGCAGGTCACAGCGTGACTGGCACCCCGTGACCGATGTCACTGATGAGGAGGGCCTCACGCACGTCACAGCGTGACTGGCACCCCGTGACTGATGTCACTGATGAGGAGGGCCTCACGCACGTCACAGCGTGACTGGCACCCCGTGACCGATGTCACTGATGAGGAGGGCCTCACGCACGTCACAGCGTGACTGGCACCCCGTGACCGATGTCACTGATGAGGAGGGCCTCACGCAGGTCACAGCGTGACTGGCACCCCGTGACCGATGTCACTGATGAGGAGGGCCTCACGCACGTCACAGCGTGACTGGCACCCCGTGACTGATGTCACTGATGAGGAGGGCCTCACGCACGTCACAGCGTGACTGGCACCCCGTGACCGATGTCACTGATGAGGAGGGCCTCACGCAGGTCACAGCGTGACTGGCTCCCCGTGACTGATGTCACTGATGAGGAGGGCCTCACGCACGTCACAGCGTGACTGGCACCCCGTGACTGATGTCACTGATGAGGAGGGCCTGACGCAGGTCACAGCGTCACTGCCACCCCGTGACCGATGTCACTGATGAGGAGGGCCTTACGCACGTCACAGCGTGCCTGGCACACCGTGACTGATGTCACTGATGAGGAGGGCCTCACGCACGTCACAGCGTGACTGGCACCCCGTGACTGATGTCACTGATGAGGAGGGCCTCACGCACGTCACTGCGTGACTGCCACCGCGTGATCGATGTCACTGATGAGGAGGGCCTCGCGCACGTCACAGCGTGACTGCCACTCCGTGACCGATGTCACTGATGAAGAGGGCCTCACGCAGGTCACAGCGTGACTGCCACCCCGTGACCGATGTCACTGATAAGGAGGGCCTCACGCACGTCACAGCGTGACTGGCACCCCGTGACCGATGTCACTGATGAGGAGGGCCTCACGCAGGTCACAGCGTGACTGCCACCCCGTGACCGATGTTACTGATGAGGTGGGCCTCACGCAGGTCACAGCGTGACTGCCACCCCGTGACTGATGTTACTGATGAGGAGGGCCTCACGCAGGTCACAGCGTGACTGCCACCCCGTGACTGATGTCACTGATGAGGAGGGCCTCACGCACGTCACAGCGTGACTGCCACCGCGTGATCGATGTCACTGATGAGGAGGGCCTCGCGCACGTCACAGCGTGACTGCCACTCCGTGACCGATGTCACTGATGAAGAGGGCCTCACGCAGGTCACAGCGTGACTGCCACCCCGTGACCGATGTCACTGATAAGGAGGGCCTCACGCAGGTCACAGCGTGACTGCTACCCCGTGACCGATGTCACTGATGAGGAGGGCCTCACGCAGGTCACAGCGTGACTGCCACCCCGTGACCGATGTCACTGATGAGGAGGGCCTCACGCAGGTCACAGCGTGACTGCCACCCCGTGACCGATGTCACTGATGAGGAGGGCCTCACGCAGGGCCCAGCGTGACTGCCACCCCGTGACCGATGTCACTGATGAGGAGGGCCTCACGCAGGTCACAGCGTGACTGCCACCCCGTGACTGATGTCACTGATGAGGAGGGCCTCACGCACGTCACAGCGTGACTGGCACCCCGTGACCGATGTCACTGATGAGGAGGGCCTTCGCGCACGTCACAGCGTGACTGGCACCCCATGACTGATGTCACTGATGAGGAGGGCCTCACGCACGTCACAGCGTGACTGCCACCCCGTGACTGATGTCACTGATGAGGAGGGCCTCACGCACGTCACAGCGTGACTGGCACCCTGTGGCCGATGTCACTGATGAGGTGGGCCTCACGCAGGTCACAGCGTGACTGCCACCCCGTGACCGATGTCACTGATGAGGAGGGCCTCACGCACGTCACAGCGTGACTGGCACCCCGTGACCGATATCACTGATGAGGAGGGCCTCACGCACGTCACAGCGTGACTGGCACCCCGTGACTGATGTCACTGATGAGGAGGGTCTCACGCAGGTCACAGCGTGACTGCCACCCCGTGACCGATGTCACTGATGAGGAGGGCCTCACGCAGGTCACAGCGTGACTGGCACCCCGTGACCGATGTCACTGATGAGGAGGGCCTCACGTAGGTCAGAATTTTATGCATATAATTAATAAATTCCCGCGTGCAATGACTGAGTGTCACTATTTAAAAAATATACAAACTGATTGACAAAAATGACACCATACAAATAAATCAAGTAATCTTTAAATCATAAGAAATCTAAATGAACATAGCGTGTTTGTTTCGTGACGGCCGCCAACCATGTCCTCATGGCGCTTGGTTCATTTTGATGCCTAGTTTTTCTTGCACTGGAACAAACGAGTTGGCCTTCACAAATAAATACCAGACAAAAATCAGCGTTTTCCCTTAATGCAAACTCAATTTTATAAGTGAATTTAATCAGTATATGCTGTCTACTAGTGATTGTTAATGTCGATGTATCAACTGGTCTGGTCGGCCTCGGTGAGCGGAGAAGAAATGTATAATGTATAATTAAATGTATAATTAATTGCATGAATTAATAAATGTGAAGCCGCGGGGTGGCAGGCTTAGTACGTATACCGACTATTTATTAACCAGTTTACATAACATTATAGTCGAATGACTATAACGTATAGCTATATATAGTTTGCAAGCGGTATATCGAAGATTGCACAAGGAGTGAGTGGTTGCATTGATCAGATAAGTACAGGTTTCGTCGGGTTTTACAGAAATGTAGATGTCTTTGTCCAGCATGTCTACTCCACAGCAAGCAAACACAGCGCAGCCAGCCGGTTCCCGACGCACATATGTTGACGTCACACGGCCGAAGCAACACACCAGCCTGGTGCGTTCTTTTTTTTTTGGTCCCTATAGCGCCTAACGGAAATAGAATTCGCGAGAACTGTGCAGCCATATTAAAGTTATGTTGTCAAGAGTCATGAGTTTGTTACATAATTCATAATATACGCAGACGATACCACTCTTTTTTCTCTTATCTCCCTCAACCAGCGACTCCTCATCCTCTGTTATTAATACTGAATTGGCTAAAATACATGAATAGTTGTCTGCTAATAAACTTGGGTTAAACGTACAGAAGTCGAAATTTATTATTCTTCATACCGCACAACGACGGATTGTGCCTCCTACCATTAAAATTGATAATGTGGTACTTGAATGTGTCGACGAATTTAATTTTCTTGACATTACCATCCATAAACATCTGAAATGGCACAACCATGTGGATAAAATTTCAAAGAAGATCTCTTACCTCACTTGACATATGGGATTCTAGTCTGGGGATATGAAGATCAAAGACTGCTCCACTTGCAAAAAAAAGCCCTCCGAATAATAACACTAAGTAAATATAATGCACATACTAAATCGTTATTTAAAGAACTCCGTTGCCTGAAGCTGCCTGATATCCACAGGATCCAAACATCAAAATTTTACTATAATCTAAAGAAGAGTATTCTGCCTCACTACTTTTCTGAACTACCGCTTTACCAATACTTTCAAGTACATGATCATGACACTAGATATAAATCCTATGTATACACTACACGAATCAGCCATATCTTTGCTCAAAAATGTATTCGACACAGTCTGGTCTATGCAATAAACAATGAACCTGCTTGCATCCCTTCCAAAATAGACAGTCATAGCCTCGATGGATTTTCTAATTATGTTAAAGTTGTTACTCTCGATAAATATAGTTATATGTGTTCCATCCAAGATTGTTACATTTGTCTAAATTAACTCGCTGTACAAGTGTTGTATTTGTTCATGTGTATGTATGTGTGTCTGCGCTTCCAACTGTCTCCTTTGTAAACGTGTAAGGGAGGGGGTAAGGGGTGTAAAGCTGGCTTGCCATAATCATTAGGATCATTATATTTATATTAATTGACGCATGTACGTTCTTGTCTTAAGTAATATTATGATTTTTGTTGGAGGTCAACGCGACAGCGACAATATGTCTTAGCGTGGGTCTCCTAGCCTGATAAGTTGTATGAATGTATTTATGTATGAATGAGTTATTATTTTGGTTGAATAAACGCAATTGAATTGAATTGAATTAAATCGTTACCGGAGATATCGATGTTTTAGTAATAATAATAATTAATATTCTTATGTATTGAAGTTGCTTGGAAACATAGAAGGAAAAAAACATATTCATATTTTTTGTTAAATATGTAGGTAAATGCAGCTTTTTTGTTTGTTCGTTTCTCATTTAGTTTTCACTCTTTAGTGTTGACAAGTGGCGTATGATCCCATTTGGGCCGGGTATGCCGTGAAAGTATATGTAATTGCATGGTATTGTTATACTGTGTCACTATAATAAACTCTTCAATCAATCAAAAATCTTACTTTTCACATAATTCGAGACAACCAGATATTTTCCTAATCAATTCAGCGACAAATGCAGTGCAGACCGTTTAGCCATATCAACGCAACATGTCGTGTTTCTATCTGACAAATGCTACAATTAGTAACCATCAATGTTTGCTAATTGGTTTGCCAATTCAAAGTCTTTGAAACAGACGGACGGATGTCAACAAGAATATTTGTATTGCTAATATATTTGATTCACGCATCATGTGGTAAAACATAGGCAAAACGATGCTTCGCACAACCTTATACACGTACTTACCATAGCAAGTGGTTAGCGTGTTATACACCTACTTAACGCAGCCTACTTACATGCGTCCTCTTACTTTTTTACATTTTAGAATCAAGACTAACTGCATCCCTAATTTATGATGCATATGTTTTATGTCTCGTTGGGTCTGTAAAACAACAATTTCAACATAAAACTGCGGACTATTTTATCGCGCGCGGACGTCCTGGTGAGCCGCGGTCGACACCACACAGAATACCGAACAGCGAACAGGCGCGCAGGGATATAAAGCCGGCCACCAACTTCTGCTCCGATGAACAATTTGCTTCTCTTTGAATAGCCCACGGGCTTTCAGGAATTAAAGTTCAAGACCGAATATACTTATTTGACATGGTAGAGAGGTTGGTAATACATACAACAAATTACAGACCATATAATTATTATTGCTTTAAAGTTACAGTTTCAACAGAAAGATGGACGAGCGGGACCGTGCAAATGTCGCGGGAAGGGTTTCATGGCTTCAGAAGGAGGCACATTCAAACCCCAAGAGTTGTGGGATGTTCGATTAGCTCAGACAGTGGACTTATCATCCTAGGGTTGTGCGGTCAATGTTTTGTTGGTTTTACTGGTGGCAGCATCCGTTATTTAGCCCCCTTCCACAAATGGACTTGCCATATATAAAGTTTAGTTCGTTGATAACTCATCGATCGTGATCCAGTTGGAATAAGAGTTCAGGCGGCCCCGCCGGGTCGCTTGTTGACAGTTCAGGCGGCCCCGCCCGGTCGCTTGTTGACAGTCCAGGCGGCCCCGCCCGGTCGCTTGTTGACAGTCCAGGCGGCCCCGCCGGGTCGCTTGGTGACAGTTCAGGCGGCCCCGCCGGTTCGCTTGTTGACAGTTCAGGCGGCCCCGCCGGGTCGCTTGTTGACAGTTCAGGCGGCCCCGCCGGGTCGCTTGTTGACAGTCCAGGCGGCCCCGCCGGGTCGCTTGTTGACAGTCCAGGCGGCCCCGCCGGGTGGCTTGTTGACAGTCCAGGCGGCCCCGCCGGGTCGCTTGTTGACAGTTCAGGCGGCCCCGCCGGGTCGCTTGTTGACAGTTCAGGCGGCCCCGCCGAGTCGCTTGTTGACAGTTCAGGCGGCCCCGCCGGGTCGCTTGTTGACAGTCCAGGCGGCCCCGCCGGGTCGCTTGTTGACAGTTCAGGCGGCCCCGCCGGTTCGCTTGTTGACAGTCCAGGCGGTCCCGCCGGGTCGCTTGTTGACAGTTCAGGCGGCCCCGCCGGGTCGCTTGTTGACAGTTCAGGCGGCCCCGCCGGGTCGCTTGTTGACAGTTCAGGTGGCCCCGCAGGGTCGCTTGTTGACAGTCCAGGCGGCCCCGCCGGGTCGCTTGTTGACAGTTCAGGCGGCCCCGCCGGGTCGCTTGTTGACAGTTCAGGCGGCCCCGCCGGGTCGCTTGTTGACAGTCCAGGCGGCCCCGCCGGTTCGCTTGTTGACAGTTCAGGCGGCCCCGCCAGTTCGCTTGTTGACAGTCCAGGCAGCCCCGCCGGTTCGCTTGTTGACAGTCCAGGCGGCCCCGCCGGTTCGCTTGTTGACAGTTCAGGCGGCCCCGCCGGTTCGCTTGTTGACAGTCCAGGCGGCCCCGCCGGGTCGCTTGTTGACAGTCCAGGCGGCCCCGCCGGGTCGCTTGTTTTCATGTTCGTTGTAAGACGATTGACCTTTCACCCTTGTACATATTAATACGTACATATTAATACGTTGTAAGGTTATTGATTAAGAATCAGTCCTTGAATCATCCCAGATTTCTTTTGTCTATATTTCACGCATGCCAGACCGCCAAATGGAGTCTCTCAGCCTTGCTCGTGATATTAATTTACCACAGGTTTTCAACTTAGTGGTAAACGTCATCAGTTTGTGTGCTTCGCGATGCCCTGTGCAGTGCCGCGACTGAATTCTGTGGTGTCCTGGGATAGACACGTTTGTGATATCACAGCCGAAATAATCGAGTTTTCTGCAAATTGTGATATATTGTGATATATGTCGCCTGGGCTTAGATTCGGCGGGAAAGAGCTCGATATGCAACTTTAATAGTGTGCCAGAAGTCGATCAATCACTCCACAACCCTTTTGTGGGAGTTCATCTCAAGCTGCCTTGCTGGAAGCGCCTCTGCAGCTTCCTGGAGACAACGCCTTGACCTCGCTGGGCGAGTCCTGGATACCCATCCGGAGAGGTCTCGGGCTCGGCGGCCACCACGTGGTCCGCCTGCAGGATGTTCTCGATCCAGCGGTACTTCGCCACTTCGGACTGCAGCTTACCCCATGAGGGTCGAACCCAGGACACGCTGCTTCCCCGAGACACGGTCCCTCCAGTCTCCATGGTAACTGTTGCTAGATCTCGCTGTTCATTTTCAGTTTTTTCACTGCATAATGGGGTGACGGGTACTTTACTTCCCACGCTCTTGCTGATATCCAGATTGATCAATCGCATTGCGCTTCTGGGTGAAGTCGGAAGTTCTGCGCCTTCTTTGTTTGACTTCGTGTTCAGGAGTTGATTCCATGTCATTGCTATCCCATCGTTTCCCCCGTGCAAGTCTACGGCTGGTGGGGTGTCACGGGTAATGGCTTCCCGGGGGAACTGGTTGGTCGTCACCTGAGGCAGCGGCTGCACCCCGGGCTGGTCTTTACCCCCCGCCCGCCACTGTACGTCACCCTGCAGAGAGGGACCCGTGGGTGGCGGGTCTCCTGAGGGCTTGGCCACCGGACTCTCTTCTCTTGAAGGTGGGATGCTCACCCTACGACCGGGACCTTCTGATCCTGTCCTCCTCCCAACTGTAGGCGTAGGCAATTCTCGCTGCTCTACCACAGTGTCCGCCCGCTCTACCACAGTGTTCACCCGCTCTACCACAGCGTCCTCCCGCTCTACCACAGCGTCCTCCCGCTCTACCACAGCCTCTTCTCGGATTCCGTCGAGGAGCTGGACATGACCCAATTTTGTCAGACCCGGTCTGGGCTTCTTGGGTGATGCCATCCCGCCCAGCTTCGCGTGCTGTCCACGTGCCGCCGTCCCATCGCGCTGTGCCCGGCTCTGCGAGTCAATGGGATCGCCGCCCCTCTCTCCCCCACGCGGCGAGATCACAGACAAACTTCCGGTGCGACTCCCCAAGGTGACGCCACCGTCGCCCTCCTCATAATAATTTCCTTGGTCGTCGTCTGATGGTCGCCTCCAGTTGGCGTTGTCCCGAGACAAGTCGCTCACTTTGGGAATCCTTCTCAGAGAGTGCAGGCCCCCGAGCGCGAGATCTCGACCCCCGGCTACAAGATCTGGAATCCCGGGCGCGAGATCTCGACCGCCGGACGCCAGATCTTGCCTCATTGGCACGAGATCTCGACCGCCGGACGCCAGATCTTGCCTCCTCCCACCCATAGAAGATTTACTCATGTTTCTCGCTTCTAAATCGTTTGACGAGGGAGGATGCTTTCTCTCGTGCTCGTCCAAGCCAATGCTAAGAGACGCAAAGTGTGTAACGCTATATGCAACAGGGACTGTGATTAGCCTATTGTTGTCGGACTTGATACCCTCCGTAGGGAAGTCCTCACCGGGATCGTATCTAAGGCCACCAGTCCATTGACCTCTCCCATGACTGTGTCTGTGGCTTAACTTCTCGGTAACTTCGGGTCGTCTTTTCCTTGGCTTCACCCAGTTTTGCATCCTGCAATATATGCACACCCATAGCAGACACATTCAACTTCCTAAATTCAAATTCGGGCTCACATGCTGCTCAGCAAAGTAGCTACATTGAGCTAAGTAATCAGTCACCCCCAAAAATTACATGAATTGATCTTTTAAGCAGCGTATGTGCACAGAAGGGCTAAATGGAGCCAAGGAACCTCCAGGGACGATGAAGGATGAGTGGATGCAGCATGCCCCAGATTTGGTGCCGTGACCGGGGTTCGAACCCGGCACCTGTTGATCTGCAGTCTATACCGCACAAGGGAGGCCTCCTAGGTTGCCTCCAGAGATGCATGTAAGCCGATCATATACAAACGAAAGGAGCGCCCCCTGCTTCTGTGAGAATGAATTAACGGTGGCTCACCAGGCGTCACAGTGTCGGGCGTGGCACGGTAGCGGCATGCGCGTCGGGGGGCTTGCCAGGCGATTGATGACGTCATCAGATGGCCGAGGCTCTCGTTTCGGTCTCGCTGGTTGCGTGATGGGCTCTGGTGCTGAAACAATAACCGCTCTGGAGTTATTGAAGATGTTTTATATATTATGTTAAATCTGGGGCAAGCGGCGGGGTCTTACGTGACCGATATATGACTTCGCAAATATTCACCATCTTGGAAAAGCACGACTGTCGCAAAGAGTTCTGGGAAATATTTTGGTGTTATCTTCAACTCTTCTACGGAGATACAAAACAGACATGTATAAAAGTAAAGTCCTTCTCTAGTTTACATGCAGAAGGTATAAGTCTACAACATAAGTTTTCATGCCAGGAAGCCATCTCAATAATGCGAAAAGAACACAATAATAATACCCGGCATGCTTTGCACATGCAGTGGCGCCTAACAGCGGAATAATCTGAATTATGATTTGCTACGTCATCTAGACCGACAGTCTTAGTCTCATTATGTTAATAGCCAACGAAATACGAGCAGGGAAACAAGACAATCCAGCCGAAATGTGTATTACAAAGAATCCCATATTCATAAATATGACATAGTTAGATAAGAAAATAAAATTGGAAAATAACCAGATTTGTATTAAACAGGCAACCGAATGGCTTGATGATCAAAGTCATACCTGTTTGCGGTCTGTTGTTCATCTTTTCCCTTACGCCAGGAAAGTAGAACTCCATGTCTTCATATAACATCTGCTTGTACTCCATGTCCTGGGTGAACATTACACTCATTGTACTAGATGCACATAACATACCCTTGAATAATGAATTGGCGTCTTTTGTCCGATGTTGTGCCACGGTTTACACGGCCAAGGAACCTCGCGGGACGCCGCCAGCAATGGATGATGCATGTCCCAGATTAGGTAGCCGCGGACCGGGTTCGACCCAAGACCTATTGATGTGCGGTCTAATGCGCAAAACTGCACCAGGGAGCCCCCCGCCCCTCGCATTTATACCAAACAGCTGTCCTGCACCGAGTTCGATCCATGATGTATTTACATCTTACTCAGATGATACCTAACATTACACGTGTGAGAGGATCTCCTTTGTGTCACGGGGGCCGCCTCGATAGCTCAGTGGGCTAGAGCGCTCGCCTTGAGTGCCCTGGCCACCTGAGAGCCTAACGGCACGTGGATCGGTCGCAGGATAAAGATCCCATGATCTTATTCGCAAAGAGTAGGCGATTACCCCGGGGACATGGCTCCGCTCTTCCCTCCCTTCTCCCATTGAAGTGACATGACCACAAGTGGTTAAAGCGTCCTGAATATACAGCCTTTGTGCCACGTACCAGCGTTTCCAGCTCAAACTTGAGCGCCTCCTTCTCGCTCTGTGATTGGTCGATATCGGCTTGGGTGATCACATGCGGAGTGATGACGTCACAGCGGTCTGGTGGCGAGGGTCGAGGGCGCAAGTCACGTGAATCTGTTTCAGGAAATACGGGATACATATACCACGTGATTCTCATCCCAAGGCGACAGGGAGCATGCCCCCCCCCCCCTCCCATTCCCCTCCCCGATAGTACAGGCACACTCGCCTGATCTTGGCTATTCCATATCATAGTTGCAGCATTTCTGACCACTCGTTCTAATAAAAAAAATCCCCAAATGTATAGACATAACACCTATCTGGTACATGCGTTTGGCCTCTTTATACAGCGAACAGACGCGCAGGGATATAAAGCTGGCTACCAACTTCTGCTCCGGTGAACAAATTTGCTTCTCTCCGGATAGCCCACAGGCTTTCATGATTTAAAATTCAAGACAGAATATACTTATTTGACATGGAGAAGAGATTGGTCATATACAAAGTACAGAACATATTGCTTTAAGCACTTACGCTGCGTATCAACGTGCGCGGTTGTCTGCGGTCGGATTATGTGGCCGAACGTCTCCATCACAGACTGGCGGCCATCTTGGCGCGTTGCCATAGACGACGGGCGCGCCGCCGCCTGGTATCTAGTAAGGTCTGGCGCCGACAGGGGGCGCCGCCTCACGTAACCCGCCTTTGCGTGATATAGTTGGTTCTGTGAACGGACTATATCGGCTCGAAGTCCTTTGTATTGCCCGTTGTGGAACTTGACCTGGTGAAACATAGCGGAATTAGTCATCATTTATCAATTCAAGACGATACAATTTAAGTCGTACTCCTTATGTCCTGTTGGGTTCATATTGTATGTAACCGCCGATACTCACTATTATTTGGACAACGTATTCAATCACGCTTTCAAGTAGGCTGCAGAAATTAATAAGCATCACAGTTACAGGAAATCTCAAAATATGATGGGGGAAAGCAATGATTACTGGCAATTCGCCATAAGCAAAGTTTGCCTCCGACCCCCTAAGAAATGCTGTTTATCCTTTTGGTTGTTACGAGAGGCTCAAATGGCGGTCATCTTAGAATGTTCCCTTCCTTCTCCCATTGACGCGATATGAACAAACGTGGTTAAAGCGTCCTGGATATAGAGAAGGGGGGGGGGTAACGTGGTTAAAGCGTCCTGGATATAGAGAAGGGGGGGGGGTAACGTGGTTAAAGCGTCCTGGATATAGAGAAGGGGGGGGGGGGTAACGTGGTTAAAGCGTCCTGGATATAGAGAAGGGGGGGGGGGGGTAACGTGGTTAAAGCGTCCTGGATATAGAGAAGGGGGGGGGGGTAACGTGGTTAAAGCGTCCTGGATATAGAGAAGGGGGGGGGGGGTAACGTGGTTAAAGCGTCCTGGATATAGAGAAGGGGGGGGGGGGTAACGTGGTTAAAGCGTCCTGGATATAGAGAAGGGGGGGGGGGTAACGTGGTTAAAGCGTCCTGGATATAGAGAAGGGGGGGGGGTAACGTGGTTAAAGCGTCCTGGATATAGAGAAGGGGGGGGGGGGTAACGTGGTTAAAGCGTCCTGGATATAGAGAAGGGGGGGGGGGGTAACGTGGTTAAAGCGTCCTGGATATAGAGAAGGGGGGGGGGTAACGTGGTTAAAGCGTCCTGGATATAGAGAAGGGGGGGGGGGGTAACGTGGTTAAAGCGTCCTGGATATAGAGAAGGGGGGGGGGGGTAACGTGGTTAAAGCGTCCTGGATATAGAGAAGGGGGGGGGGTAACGTGGTTAAAGCGTCCTGGATATAGAGAAGGGGGGGGGGGTAACGTGGTTAAAGCGTCCTGGATATAGAGAAGGGGGGGGGGTAACGTGGTTAAAGCGTCCTGGATATAGAGAAGGGGGGGGGGGGTAACGTGGTTAAAGCGTCCTGGATATAGAGAAGGGGGGGGGGGTAACGTGGTTAAAGCGTCCTGGATATAGAGAAGGGGGGGGGGGGGTAACGTGGTTAAAGCGTCCTGGATATAGAGAAGGGGGGGGGGGGTAACGTGGTTAAAGCGTCCTGGATATAGAGAAGGGGGGGGGGGGGTAACGTGGTTAAAGCGTCCTGGATATAGAGAAGGGGGGGGGGGGTAACGTGGTTAAAGCGTCCTGGATATAGAGAAGGGGGGGGGGTAACGTGGTTAAAGCGTCCTGGATATAGAGAAGGGGGGGGGGTAACGTGGTTAAAGCGTCCTGGATATAGAGAAGGGGGGGGGTAACGTGGTTAAAGCGTCCTGGATATAGAGAAGGGGGGGGGGGTAACGTGGTTAAAGCGTCCTGGATATAGAGAAGGGGGGGGGGGTAACGTGGTTAAAGCGTCCTGGATATAGAGAAGGGGGGGGGGGTAACGTGGTTAAAGCGTCCTGGATATAGAGAAGGGGGGGGGGGTAACGTGGTTAAAGCGTCCTGGATATAGAGAAGGGGGGGGGGGTAACGTGGTTAAAGCGTCCTGGATATAGAGAAGGGGGGGGGGTAACGTGGTTAAAGCGTCCTGGATATAGAGAAGGGGGGGGGGGGTAACGTGGTTAAAGCGTCCTGGATATAGAGAAGGGGGGGGGGGGGGGGGGGGGGGTAACGTGGTTAAAGCGTCCTGGATATAGAGAAGGGGGGGGGTAACGTG